>PDGT01000040.1:1486815-1558952 GCA_003671415.1 Megathymus violae | reverse complement strand
ATTTGTAAGTTATTATTAATTAATTACCAAGTGATTAATATTATAAGTATACTAATGAAACGTAATTTTAACATGCTAGTCAAATGTCAAATGATTAATTTTAAAAAGTAACATGTATTTGTTTTTCAACATAATGTTCCGTGGCATGCTAGATACTTACATATATCATATGGTTGAATTTAATTTAATTGCCATTAATTAAGTGCCTTCTGTTGTTTGGTAAAACTTGATTCGTTCTGGGAAAATATTAACTTGCCACCCAAACATTAATACAATTTTATGTGTCATACTGCAGTATAAAAGCACACGAGTATATCGCGTGACATCATTTTAAAACGGCTGTTACTCTTTGAGTATATTCAGCTCTGTTTATTAGAAAATAATTAAAATGAAGGTTCGCAGTATGTTTGTTATCCTCATTGGTGTGTGATTATTTTGTTTCGTTTTAATCACAGGCGTAGTTCGCAAGAATAATGCTGTAAGTTCCTTTTGAATAACATTGTCATTCATTTCATAATATTGAATTATGGTTCACGTTAATGATTATATTATTAATGAATTTTTGATAACATAGTTAATTAATTATTTATTTAAATATGATATTTAAAATTTTGGATCTTACAATTCACTTCAAAATATAATTATCTTGTCGGTGTTTTTTTGCATGTCTGTTATAAACAATATGTAACAAATATACATAAATACAATTTTTTTTTGTACAACGTTATAAGTAAATTATATCGTTTGAATAAGTCCTATATTAACTCGATACTAATTATAGGAAAAAGAACAAAATTAAGTGCCGAGGAGGAGATGCATGAGAGATTATAAACAAGTAGTAAATCTTCCTCCATTATTTATTGTACTAAAATGCTTGAAAGCGGCGTCATACATCCGATGGACAACCAATCAACCCTTAAAGAATAACTGGTGAGTTTGTCTATCTATCTGGCTCCATATCTATTACACTTGATTTTCTTTGCATAAATTGGAAGAAAAATGAAGATTTGAAAAACATACTGATATTTGTTGTTGAAGCGACGGCGTAGTTGACGTTCGAAAAGGGTTTGTAAAAACCAACTTCGATTAAAATATTACTTCATTTCATTTCATATATTTTGCACAAAATAATTGAACGATGAGGTCTTCAAATCGTCACTAGGCTCCAACCCTGCGAACTATGTTGGATATTATTAGTCTTTAAATTTTATCATTCCAATTAAGTCTAGTAAAATATATATTTTCTTGGCTCGTAATCAAATCACAATATTTATTTATATTTCCTCCCCTATATGTATCGAATAAAGTTTTGCTATAGTTTCTATACTTCTATTTCCTTACGGCTGGAGTAAATTGTTTCCCTTGTACAATTTTTACTTCTCTCTTCACTTCAAAGTAATTTCTCATTGCAAGATGAAATCGCTATTAACCAATAAGACGTTTTTTCCTATTATTGTTAAAAATATTAGCATTTCATTCATTAACGATTTTGGTGATTGAAAATCCTTATTATTTAGTATTTGATCAAGTTAAGTACGTATTTTCAATAAGTTACCACTTCTTTCGGTGGAGGAAAACATAGTAAACAAACCTGCATACCGGAGTTCTGTTTAATGTTCTTAAAACTGTGTGAAGTCTACCAATTTACACTGGGGCAGTGTTGTGGACACTGGTCTCTACCTCTTACATTCTGACAGGAGACCAGATCGCAGAAATGTGATGTTGTTGACAATTTTAGATTAATCTCTTTTTTTCTCTTACATTAAAACTGAGTATTCAAGCAACTCTCATAATTTAAAAATTCACTACTCATGCTGCATTTTGCAATTATTACCATTAAAGGGTTCTGCATGGAAAAATGAAACAAAGATTATGACGATGGTTTTTATGTTTAATGTTTTTTTATGTTACTTAACAATACTTTAATGAATATAAATATCGTATAAATTTTTTTTTGGGCTTCATTAAAGATTATGTCACGCCATGTGGATTGTTTAAAAAAAAAGAATGTTTAAGCTTTTAATATAAACAGGTGATGTAAGCAATCTTAAATCTAAATGTGTACTGAACTATTTACGTTTATACATTCAGACGAATAATGAACATGTACTACAAATAACTCTTCTTTTGTTGCAGAAAAAAATTTTCGCGAGACTTTCTTTAAAATGTAACTACGTAAGTCTTACAGGTCCACAGAATGAAGATAATGAATATATTATCCTAATCGTTTAAACATGTTAACCAATATTTCATATAACCCTTAATAAATGTGTCGGTGAAATGTACTGCACTTATCATAATATTTACAAACTTTCCTTTTATTGTTGTCAAGTAATGGATCTAAAACCACAGCTTTTATAGTACGACAATTATTTGATTTGATTTATGAATATGGAAGTTTTTTCTGAATATTTTTTATTTATTCTGTGCAGCATATGTACGATAACAGAAATAGAATCGAATTTCATCTATAATGTAATAAATTTCTTCTTTAAAACAATAACAGCTGTCTGCAAAAATAATGTAATAAATACAGAAGGAAAAATATTTTTCTTTTATTTTATCTGCGTATTTTATCATTTATTTTAGGTAATTTAATATTTTCTTTGAGTTTATGTCATTCGCACTACATAATACGTCATAATTCTAAAAACTAATATCTATAGTGAAACCATAAAGTTACGTAATAGAGGAATACTCATCTCAAAATCGCGTCACCAAAATATAAATGTGCATGTGTGTGACTTTTAGTGATGTCAAATTCACGTCCATGCATTATCGACATTCATGTCGACTATTCCATCACAGGTTTTTTTGTTATATTTAATTCGTTCTCTTAATTAATTATTACATGTTAAATTAATAATACCATGCTAATCCTAGTAACTTCTTTTTACTTCGCTTCTTCTAAACTTAACTTTATTTGACAGGATAAAACAAAACGCGATTAAACGATTCTAAAGGAGACAATAATAATAATGCTTATTGGTTTTAATTAATTCTTTGATGTAAATCGATATAACATATTGCCCTCAGAAAGGAAATAACCAACAAATTTTGGAGGTATAGATTCTTCATTAACATGTCAGTGTTTTTTTTAGAACAAAATAGTTGCCCTTAAAATGTCTACTGTAATCTTTGTGAGGAAACCTACCTATCTGGTTTAATATTCGAATCTATTTTTCATTTTGAACTGCATTTACAGGAAACCTTGAAGAAGTAAAATTTGTCAATAAATATGAAATAGCATTAGCCGTTTATTGTCATATCATAATAATAACAAATATAAAATTCACCAAATTTTATCAATTTCAGGAGCTAATATTATTCAAAAACCAAAAATGCACCTTTATATCAGTCAATCTCCTTTCTGTCCAATGTGTTTACAAGCTGTAACGGAAACTAAAAAGGTAAAATATGAAAAAATCTAGGTAAAACAAAAAATATTTATTTATACCTATTTAAAAATTATCCACTTATGAATAGATTTTATGCAAGCCTTATACGAAACCTTATACATTTTCACATACACAATATCTTTTTATTTTACATATAATTATGAAAAATAAGTTATTATTCGTAAAATGGAGTATTTACTGCATGTTATTTTAATCTTAATTTATATAATTTTAAGATCAACTTCTATGGAAATAAGCATCGTGAAAGTAATATTGCACTATCAGTACTTACCTGTGTATTGCCTCTTTGTTTGGGTTATTGTTATAAGTAACCCTACAATTTAATACTGAACACGACACCATTATGTTTACTATTTTTAGTCTGATAAAATATAGAAAGATTGAAGTGAAACTAATAAAATAACAAATAGCAATTTTTTGACAGGAGAGTAATGGAGAGTAAATAGTTTGAAAACAGTCCTACGGTAAATTTTCTTGCATATCTTTCTCGCAAGTAGGATTTTCCGTAAAGCTCGAAATCTCACTCGCACACTGTGTTCTTCTATTACTTGTATATTAACTTTATGAGTGAAACTTGTAAACCCTAACAAGATTTTCACGTTAAGTACTCAACAGGTTTTATTAATGTTTTCAAAATAAGCCTGTATATAGTTGTGGCTTATGGTCTTTACCAGCAGATTATGTTCTTTAGCAGTGGGTTATGATGTAGGAGCGGGATGCTACGATGATAAGTTTATTGAACATAAATACAAAATTCACATTTCTATTGATAATAATTTTAAATACAGGATCTGTCTTTGAATATGTGAGCACTGTTTCACGTTTTCACTTAACTTTATTTTTGCTATATTTTCTACAGAACCTCTAGTATTAACATATCTATGATTGATTATACATCTAAAATAACTCAGGCACCGTCAAATTGGATTTTTTGCTAGAAGTTATAAAATATGTGTCCACGTTGCTGAACATTGGATACGAATATTTGTTAACATATAAATATAATACTTTAAGTATAAATTAGCTATTAGAAACTGATATTTTTTAGAAAAAATCATAAAAAAATATTTTATATTTCGTTACCTAATGTTTCAGTACTGATCATCTAAATATTCAATAAAAATGAAGCGTTCAATTAAACTTTTCGGCGTGTTATGTATATTCGCATTAGTTGACTTAACCGTGGCCAATCCAGAAGAAGGAGGCCTGGAAGAAAATCCTCGGTTTAGATTTGGACTAATCGTAAAACTCGTGGTAGGTATTGATCCAATTGTAATAATAATACATATATCATAACTGATAAATGACCATATGGAAAAACCATAAAAAACGCTGTTTTAAATAGGGAAACTTTAGGTTTAATATTTGATTTTAACAATTCCATTGTAATATAATGGTTTAAGTCATCGGGTCTGACTCCGGAAAGAGATGGAAAGCAACATTCTTGTACATATGGATTTTCCATTTTATTTTTATTTGACAAACGAACAGATGAGTCGACTGATGGTAAGTGTTCACTGTCGCTGATAAACAGAAGAAGAAAGAACATATTGGCTCTTAAACACCTAGCTGGAACAAAATGAGTCGTTTGGCGGCTGACTCAAGCAGGCGGGTTATAGCTAGCCAGGCAGGCGTCACGGAAACTTAATAATGCCAGTAATAATATTAATAACTTAGTAATATTGTTTATAATTACGTTACCTTACATGAAACCCTACCGCCAAACAGGCCGGCTTCTTTCGACTTTTACGACACTTAATTCTGCCAGCATGGTATTGGGTCAGTATTCTAGGTCGCCCCAATACGCCCTAAACGTTTTTATATTATTGTTATAAATAATTATTTGGACAAATTACAGACTGAATTGTAAAATATACACTTAAACCTATCTCATAAATCATTATATTTATTAGTAAAACCGCATGTATATATATGTTGTAGTTTTAAGATTTTCTCGTTCAGACACACACATACATACATACATAATATAATTGTTATAGTTTCATAAGTTCTAATGTTTATTTAATCAATGAAGCATCGTTATTTTGGAATTTACTTAGCTACTTACTTGAAATAACAAATATAAGCCATTCATAAAATAAAATTATCTTTAATCGATCCGACTGATGATAATTCATTTATGAAACTTACATTTATGTTTAATTTATTGTATTTCAATATTTTCAGAAGGGCTTCCTAAGCACGATTGCGAGCGCAGACCTAAGGGGGCAAGGCCAAGGCCAAGGCCAGAGCTAGGGCCAAGAACAGGGTGTTTCGGGCTCGGGGCAAGCGGTCCAGAATGGGCGATATTAACAACCCTTGTTCTAGAAGATTCGCGAGTGTATTTTTCCAGAAATAAATAAATTAATTGTGACATTGAATGTATCACATTTTTATTGGCGTATAATGTTCATTTTTACTATTGAATTAAAAAGAATAGAGGTGCGTCCAGGATTCTATCTGGAGTCTCCCGAGCAGGAGAGCGACTTTCAAACCAGAAGGCTATCACTGCTTACTACACAAATTCTTAATTGGCAAACGAAATATTATATTGTTTAATTGGCTATGTTTATAACACAATGTAAAATATTGCTATAAGTTATCTTGCTCTTATCACCTGCCTAGGATAAAGCTTGAGATACGAAATATGTAAATTAACTACCTAAATAAGGAACGCTCACATCTGCATTAGAATTTCCAATATCACACGTAGTCAATTGAGACATCAATAAACACCCATTAGTCGTGAACAACCATTTTTCGTCAGGCAGGAAAAGTCTCTACCAATCGGGCTACATGGTCGTCTATTTTTAATTTTTATATCGTTACTTTCATCGCTGAATAGTTGCTAATTAAAGATAAGCATCGCTTAGCATCGCAATCTACCTTGTGATTTTTTATAAATAAACATAGATTATTACTTCTATTACTTTTCATATTTATGTGTGATGTCTGGGGAATTCCCGGGACCCTTCACTAGTCACACGGGGTCATTATGACCGGGACAAATGAGCCTTCTATATGTTTACGCACTGTTAGAGCAGGATAATTATAATATTCGCTTTTACTTCTATGTTCCATATTTTTATCGTAAACTAGCAACCCGCCCTTGCTTCCCTTCAGGAAAGAGGTAGTTAGCTACTAATGCCGCATTGCAACGAATGAATGTCAGCTTGACGTCAACACAATACTAGTTTAAAATTAACAAGACCTTTACAAACGAAATTAAATAATAATCCGCAATCTGGCTGTGGAAAATTTTAGGTCTAAATTTCCCTGTTTGTGCTGCGTCGTGCTGAACAACGAACGAGTCAGTGTCGCCAGGTTTCTCCTGTTGGCGGTAACTGGGATTTGTATCACCCAGTTTGATCCCGACAATCAGTAGCAGGAGTATGTTTCTTTTCTTGCTTGTTATAATGCACCACCCTTCTACTGTCTAACTTGAAATGTTTTTAACGTGCTTTCGTGTGAGCTGATAAAATGATGACGTCAATGTTATATCTTACCATGATATATATATTCGCCTTGGTTAACAATACCGTGGCCATGCCGGAGGAAGGAGACCGACCAGAGGGTCCTCAATACAGATCGAGTTCTAGTTTATTACAAACAGTTGCGGTAGTTGTAATTTTTTAACTTTGACTATAATTAAATTGACTATAATATAAATCTTGTATAAAAAAATCAATATATATTGTTTTAATTTATGTAAAATATTATTGTCAACATAAAATACAAACAGTTTTCATTCCGATATTAATGGTATTACTTAAATTAAAAAATTTCAGAAAGGCGTTGTAGGTATGGTCACAGGCACAGGGCAAGGTTTACGCCAAGGATAACACCACAAGGGTCAAACGAATCGTATTATTGTATTCGAAATTAGAGTTTTGATTATGTTATTAATGTATTTCAACAATCTGCGTATTTCCCTGCACACCAATACAACGACAGTCAAACCACGAAAAACACCTCGAAGAGAGGCAGATTGCCGAACACTATTGCTAATTAGACACACTGTTCGATTTTAATTAAATAAATATTCGTGTCATGTACTAATGTGTTGTCTTTATTTATTTCGTTAGTAAAAAGATCGCGTAAACACAACTAATAATGTTTAGTTAGTTGTTCCGTTTCTTGGCTAAAATTATTAACGTTGGATTGTAAAAAATAATTAAACCGAATTAGAACTTTTATAATTGTTGTTTTGCACATGCGACAAATATTCAATAATTTTTAATCGGACAGTGATCGGACTATATTATTGTGTAATAGAAAGAAAAAAAATACTTTATTCAATCGAAGCTACGAGCTTAAATATTACAAAACTAATTAAAAATAGTACGACCGAATAAGAAGAATAAACTAAATTGTAGTTATTTGCGTTTAATATTTTTTTTATTTTCAATTACTATTATAATTATTACAAGCAGTCAATATTTTATAACCACAGGCAGCATTGTATCCGGGCCTCTTTCCGATGTGATGTCTACAGGCAACGAGGAATGACCGGAGTTGGAACTTTCGTGGAATTGATGTTATATTCGTTGAGCTGTGAAACGAAGTAAATATATATAACGTTGAAACACTTGTATAAATGTTTTAGTGTTCTCCGCATCCGATTAAGCAACGGAACCATTATCAATTGCGTGTTTGTCTGTCTGTCCCTCTGTCACACCCAACGTATTGGACAGAAAGATTTGCCGTAGGTAGAAATGTTGAAATAAATTACGATTCCTAATCATATTTAGGAAATAAATAAACAATGTGTCCCATGTGATACACCGTTACATTAAATGAAAGTGCTGAGTTTGTGAGCCACAATTATATAATGTTTTTATAATTTCAAAACAAATTATTAACATAAAATCAAATCTTCACCTTCGTATATAATCATAATAATTATAAGCCAAGCTAATATTGTAAAGGAGCGTGGGAAATTTGTTAGTTTTTGTATATGAAGAAAGTAATCTCCAGAACCACGGCACCTATTTGATTTTTTTTAAGCCGTTTGGAAGATACATTGTTCAGGATGGATATAGGCATGTGCATAATATGTATATGTAAATGAGCTAGCGGCATGATGATATTATTTTATTTTATTTGAAGATTAATATGGATTATACCTCCGTAATATTTACAGCGATAAATAATTGTTTAACCCGAAAAAAGCCGGGTGGGCCGCTAGTAAATAATAAAAGTAAATTTAGATATTTACTCAAATATCCAGTCTTCGATACTACTTAGTATAAAATTTTGAAAAATAAATCATTAGTCAATTTAGTCAGTAACAAACTGTCTGCATCGATGGGTTAGCTCCATAGGATTAAGAATTTTCTCCCCAGAGATATTAAAATTGCACTCGCTCATTCTGAGGAGCAACTAAATAAACTTGAGCGTCTCAATTACAATCAATCACTTATCTTACGTGGAAAATCAAGCGCTAACCAAAAACCAAATCAATGTTGAATTTAGGGACCAAACTTTCTTTATATTGAAAACAATTAGATATTATTTTTTACAATAATATTAGAAATAGCATAACATTTTCTTAATATCTGGCCTGTTTTAAATGTGTGAGTGCGGAACTAAAAAAAACTTTTTATTCCGTTATCATAATCAGATTAATACGCATTATTCATGGGCCAATATATCTTAAGACTTATTAATATATCGATATATCGATAATATATATATCGTATCGAATACGATACGGTACGATATATATATCGTGTCGAAGTATATTATTGACATTAGATAGATTAGTATTAAAAGACCCTGGAAGTTATAGTGTTTTGAGGAAAAAAAATAAACTTACATATAATAAAATGGAATTGGGTAATTTTGGGTAATTTTCAGCTTTAAACTTAACAATTTCAAACATGAGAGTCAATAAGATATATAGTATTACTTATGAAATTGTAATTTTTTTTTAATAATTTTCAAAATGTTTGTTGCAAGGTTTTTAATTCGAAATAGTAGTATAGCCGACTAGATTTCTACAATTATAATATTAAATTTTCGGTTTTCAATATTAATTTCACTTCAGAACTGGGCATTTAAATAATTTAATGAAGATGAAAATACCAATTTTATTTATCTGCATGATATTCGTATTAGCTAGCGTTACCGCAGCCGAGCCAGCGGAGATATCAGTACGAAAGAGTATCCTCATTTCAGATTTGACTTTGGACTATTAATAAAACAGTGGTAAGTATCGGCAAAATATTTCAGTACCATTTTGTTCACTGTTCGTCTATCAATTTTTTCTGTTTTCTTTCATAGCTATGATATTGACGAGCTTTAGTGTTGTCAATAAAAAAATCGTAATAGAACGTTATGTCGTGATTATGGTCGAATTTCGACCGCTGGGCGAACACTATGAGTGTTATAAATAAATATCTATTTAATCAATGTCCTCTTTAAATTACTGTTACAGTTTTTAGTGTCAACACGGTTTACATAAATTATTACTTTGTTTGATATGTTTTCAGAAAAGTATTATAAACAAGGTCAAAGGTTTAGGCCCGAAGGATCAGGGTCAAGATTAAAACCAGGGTCGCGGCCATACGGCTCCTGGGAGGAACCTCGGCATGGGAACAGCGGGCAGGTCAAGGCCATATTAACACTTTAATAGCCAAAAATTTTAGTTAACCCATTGACTGCCAGACATATTTAGAGCGTCTTGCCCTGGGTGCCAAGGTAATTTTTTTTTATTCATACATTTATATAAATAAAATTTTATGTAATAATCTAATCGTATAAGTTCTAACTTTTATAATAAAAACTGAAAATTAATACGTTTTTTTACTCCATATAAATTTTTCATTCACCTTTTTAAAATATTTTCAACTAAAATGGCCAATTGTAATTAATCTAAAATTGCAGCACGCACTACGAGATATCTCGTAGCTGGCAGTCAATGGGTTAAGTACCTTTTCGTAAGCAAATGTAGTTATTTATGGTGTATTATTATCAATGTATTTGATTTTTAATAAAGTAGTTAAGGCCTATCGCCTTTTATTATTCAGACCATAGTGAATCTATTAGGATTGTAACTTGGAATCTTCTTTCCACCACATCCTGGAATTAGTAATTACTTATATATTCTACATATTAACATATAAATATCTACATAATGACATATAACCTAAACTGCTCCACAATGGAAACACGCAGTTTTCAACAGATATTTTTGAAACAGTTTTAATCGGGCACGAAAAATCGAGTTTTTGGAAATTTAATTCCTACGGATATGAAATAAGGTGATATAAATTTTGTTTATATTCCACATACTGCCAAACCTCCCTTGCTCGCTTCAGAAATACCTTCGCCTTAATATGTTGTGTGTGTCTGTGCGTTCGTATGTGCTAATGTCAGAAACAGCTTAAACAATTTCGTTTTGGGTTTCACTAATGAACTGCGGTAAGCATTAGATACTTAATATTTCCAGTTCGTTTTATTTCAATCAGTCCATAAACGTTTGCTACTGCAAGAAAATAATCAAATAAATATCTGCAAGTGGAATTAGAAGAAAGATAAAGTGATGATTTCATGGTTAGGTAAAGTTATTTAAAATAGGTTAGTTTGATGACCGCCGTTAAATTCGATATGAACCATACTCGCAATGATATGAAACAGATACAAGAGCGTCTCGGAATTTTCTCTCACTTCCTGTCTTTGTAGTTGACTTTGTGTTAAAGAACAAACCATTGATGTGTGGTTTCTTTCCATTGTAAGTCTTAAATAAAGTCTGTGGCTTAAGAATACAAACTGAGCTAACTGATAATAAATACAATTTTTTTTTAATGATGTTAATAGCCGACAAACGAGTGGACGAGCCACCTGATGGTAAGTGGTCACCGTAGCCCATGGATATCAGCAAGAACAAAGGTACTACTGATGCGATGTTGGGCACAAAATGAGAAGAAGGTAAGAAAGAAAGTACTGGCTCTCAAGCCCTCAGCTGGAACACGACGAGTCGTTTGGCGGCTAACTCAAGCAGGTGGGTGGTAGCTAGCCAGGCAGGCTTCACGGAAAGATAATAATACCAGTAAAAACATGAATGACTTAATAATAATACTGATAATATAATCTTTACGTGAAGCTCTACCACCAAGCAGGCTGGTTTCTGTCGCCCCTACGACACCCTGTTCTGCCAGCATGGGATTGGGAACAGTATTCTAGGCCGCCCCAAAACTGATAATAGATGGATAATAGATAAATTATCAAAGTAAGGATAAGCAATTCCGCAAAGTAGTAATAGCCTTGTGGTTTGATCTTCGGTCCTCCGCAAGGGAGACTCGAATTCGAATCCTTTAATATTTAACATTATATGCGTATTACTAATTAACTATCACATGCTTCGGTGAAGGTGAAACCATTGTGTTGAAACCAGGACATCCGAGAGTTCTTCATAACGTTCTCGAAGATGTTAGCAGTCTGCCAATCTGCACTCGGCCAGCGTAACGTACTATTATGTCCTTAACTCGCACACTGTGAGAGTAGACCCGGGGCCGGCAGTGGGACAAATATGGGTTGTAATGATAATTTTCCGCAGTTCACCAGGGCGAAGGTAATATTAAGATGTGGAGTGGAAATAATATGTATCGTGAAATATTACGTAACCAACGGCGACCTAAAGTGATTTAAATCAAGCATTATAATCTATACTCAACAAGGTACGCAGAAAAGTGTAAAGCATATAATTCAATTTATTTTTCAATACTTATGACAGAATTATAAGAACTCAAATAGACTAACCGTTGCACCCCGATAAATTGGATTTTGCAAGGTTTAATGGTAACACAGTGTTACACATCATCTAATTTGTATTTATAACTTAATGGATATTTCTATATAAAATAACTTATATTTAAGTTCATTTACATATTATTATAGTAGCATTTAAGTTTTGGTAAGTCTTAAAGCAGTATTTTGTTTTAATAAATAAAGTATGATCACAGAGCAAAATTACTTTATTTTTTTTTATATCTGTTTGGTCTGTATTCGAGTAGAAATTGATGGGTTATTGGAATAAATAATACGGAAAACGAGGATTAAAACAAGAATTTATTGTACGTTACCAAAAAAAACAGTCAGAGAGCGAGTACATCCAAAAAGGAACAGGCGGATACATACAGAACGTCAAAAATAATATGACACAGTGAACTAAAAGACACTAAAAGACAAGATTGAAGTGCGTTTATAACCATAGATAATATGTTCCAATAACAGAATTTAGCACATTATTTCATGAATAATATGTAACAAAAACAATGCCTCAAATTGTGATGTAGATCAATCTCATACTGATATTGCCGTGTTTAGTCGATAATTTACAAATACATGCTTTTCAATGTTTCAGAAACAAGTGGTTAAATTGATAAAGTAAATTAAAATGAAGTTACTAATTTTACTTCTTACCGTGACTTTTATATTCGCTGCGGTCCGAGCTGACGTAAGGGTGTATGAATATTCTGTAGGACAGAATGATGATCCTGATTTTAGATCCAAATGGGGAAAATTAGCCAAAGCTGTGGTGAGTAAAATACACCGATTTTATATAAATTCGGGTCATTTACCATCAATACTTTCTATTTGCACTCTATGGTATTGTATGGTATGGTACGTTCTAAGGTATTGTAATAACTTACACGGATACAGCGAAGAACTAAGCAGTGATATTTAATAGTACTGCATCACTTCCAGTTTATGGGCCCATTGGAAGAAATTTCTGATAAAAAATTAGTAGCAACCTTGTACATCGTTTCGAAACATATTTTGTTTACTATAATTTTTTTGTATCATCATGAAGATATAAATTAAATATATACATTCTGATATCTCACATAGCACGTCTGCGTTCGGTAATAGTCCGGTCCTGTAATATAGAGTAAAATTATGTGTAATCACAATTTCATCGTTATTCACTGGAGTACTTAAGTGTTAATGACACTTTTAAAAATAAAACTAATCAAGTTATAAATTACCCATTGTTAATTTTTTTAGGATTTAGAGATGTAAATTATCGAATTTTAGTTTCATTTGGCACGATCATTCAGTTTATTCACTAAGTAAAGAGAAATTTAGTCAATATATTTTATGGACGAAGCCGGTGGATGCAAGCCGCTTTTGTTCAGATTCTACTATGCTGTTACAGTAATTGATTTACCTGTTTTAATAGAACAGTTATATTTGAAATATTTTCTCGTAACAAATAATTGTAAATAAATATCGAAATAGAACAGAACTAGCTAAAAATTTATATATATATTATCACTACTATTGTAGTTAGAATGGTTTCTATGGATAATATCAACTAAAGAAATTACAAAAACCTATTTCGTATTTAATAGTATTGATATATAAAAAAATATATAACAATTGAGATTTTTTTTATGACGATTGTATATGAATGAAAAAGCTGTTATCAAGAAAACCTGTCTATGCGAACAATTACTCGAGCATGGCCGGTTTTATGCCTACACTTGCCTCTAATAATAAATATTTTATAAACATTACGTACTGTAACCTGTAGGTAATTGAAGTCTTTAACTTGGCTCAAAATTTTTCTGGGAGATAATACTCTTAGCATTTGTACTACCGCTGTATTGGTGTAATATAGATTATATAAATATTATTAATACGCTATATTATATATAATATTATTAAATCCAAATGTGTTAAAGGAACCTATGTTATTAATTATAATTATGAACTAGAAAGGAAAGGTGTCATACTCAGCGTGCTAAATCTATTCAGAGGTATGGCTAGGGTCAATGAAATGCCGAAGTTATAGCTGAAGGTAGACTTTTGAGCTCAGACTAAGATAGTCGTATAAAGACATCCTGTAGTTCTTCTCATTCGATGTTGGATAAGAAGAAGGTTCCGTCTAAATAATGCGTTATTTCGGTTTTTCACGTGATATAATAAATATTGATGCAAATAATTATCTTATCGTTTCATTTCTTGGTCTCATGAACGGGACTCGAGAGATGAAGAAAAGTAGGTTTGATTTGTTCTTTTATTCTGTCTTAATATGAAAGAAGAGCAGTTATATTATGAATAAAAAAAATAAAAATATAAAAATATTATGAATAATTAAAGCAAAATACAGAGAATAAAGAGAGCTTTACTGAAATATGATATTTTCCGTTGTTCATTTTCCATGCAAACGTATCCTTGTCGGCGTTTGTTCTTCACGTGCATATGTCGTGCGCTTGCCCAAACGCACTGATTGCACGCACGTAAGCCTCCCCGTTCTGGAAATAAAAGATTGCATTATGAAATTTACGTTGATGCATCATACATTACAGAACAAGTAATTAAGTAATATTTAGAAAATTATATTTTATTGTCTTAAGGTACGGTTAATAGTCTAACATGTGCTTTATCTAGAGACATCTAGAGACATCATATCCTCCTATGCACGCCGTTGGCCGCAGTTCTAATGACCCTTGATGTCAATTACGGACACCTCAAGTAGGATCAATTTCTTGGTCGCTACAGAATAACTAAGTTAGATCGATTCACACTGTATAATACAACTACAACTGAATGTCCAGTGAATTCAATGTCAAATACATGTTGGAACATCAAGACGTACATATACGAGTAGGTAATTAAAATTTTATTAAAAAATCATATTTTGCACACTGTCTCCATAGGTTATGAAATTTTATATATATAAACATGTATTAAAATACGATATTGAAGGACAAAGTATTTGTGCCCCGAAATTTAAGGCAATATTTTGTCCTTTATTATGTAAAAGATTTACTTGCTAATGTATTTTATTTAATTTACTTAACGTAATCATAATTAAGAAGTGACTCGTTGAAAATATTTAAGATAAAAATTAACTTACAACGAATGAGCCGGCTTTGACTTTTGAAGCAGCTTCGGATGAATTAAATAATATGAGAAATGCCGCTAACACTACCAGTACAAGAAAAAGAAATTATTATTATTTATTCAAGAATTTCATCTTAACAAATTATATGTTTTTTTCAAAATCACTATCGTACACTAACCTTCGTCTGTAATTTAACAGAATAAATTTGACACCTGCTTTATAACCACGTTAATAATTCAAAATTATGACGTAAAAGAAAAACCAACCGCGATCAGGTGTTAATTTGTTATCGCGGTCGTGGCGAATGATCGTGGCGAAGAAAATCGTTAGTATAGCATTACGTACAAAGCAAAACAAGCCTAAATGTAAAGTTACCGGATAACCTTACAGCTGGTTTGCGGAATATATATGTAGGCTGTGTACTTAAATACTTGTACGCATTCTTACTATTGTTATAAAATATCACCCACATAACATTTGCACGCCTTGATATAGTAAGGGAACAATCCATATAATAAAATGAAACTAACAACTTTATTCGTAATTATGACGTCGGCATTCTTCCTGTTCGTTGGAATCGAAACAACTCCTAAGGTTAATGTTAACGGAATGGTGGTAAAATTGATGTAAGTTTAGTTAAGTCTTTCTTTACAATCATACACATCGTTAAGTAATAAATACAAGACAATGTTATTTAAAAACAAACATGATAATTGGGTATGCCTGAAGATAATTTAGTGCGTAAATTTATTGGCATAATTTCTTTGCAGGAACAAGGTTTGCTTATGATTACAGTTTATTATTAAAATCTTATATAATTATTAAAATCTTACGTCATCTAAATCTAAACAACTATATACCATAGAATGAAGTATACTTAACAAAAAAAATTTAAATGATTAAACAGATTTTTTCAGAAACTTGGTATTGGAGCATTAAATGCGGCAGGCGCAGGTGTGGAGATATACAACGCAGTTAAGAAAGAGCCTAAACCTGAAAATAACATGATTTAAAATAAATAGTTTGATTCAAAAATATATTTATTGTGTTGTTAAATTGATAATAATATAATTTATTAGTGCATTGCTGCTACTAGGCAATAATAAACTATGTAACAACAAGAAAGGTTGTTCATTATGCGTAATCTCTATATATGATTTATTTATGTAAAAATAAAGTATATATTATTAGAAATTATTTGGTATTACCCAAGAAAGTCACAGTACGTAGACAAGGTGCTTTGCAATTGTGGCTCGATTTTTACATGTGGTAAATGTTTTGTAACATTTGTCACAAATCAAGGAGAATTAACAAAGAGTAAAAATAAAAACAAAGATTAAAATGTTCGGTGGGGTTATGATGATTTCATTCACGCATCATGAACTTAGGCAACTAAACTGTAATACTGGGATGAGGGATTGTCCCGGGCGAACTTATCTTCGCAAAACATTGCAAATAAGCTGGTATATAAACAGCTGTGCAGAAAAATCATGTATGAGTGTTTGTTGCGGACTCACAGAACTGGATAGTGTTAAGATCTGCGTAATAATTGAAAAACGAAACGATGAAGTTCACAAAATTATTAATTGTTATCACGTGTTTAATTGCATTGCTCTGTGGCAATACCGATGGAAGACCTGGGAAAATACCAATAAACGCAATTAAAAAAGGAGCCCATGTTATCGTAAGTAATGCCTACTTTGTTATAAATATCTATCTTTTTACGTAATGATGACCTGTGTAATTGAAATATAAAAATTTTTTGGTATCCCAATTTTTTATTTCATTTTCATAACAGTGATACTGCTGGCCCCGGGTCTTTTCCCATAATGTGAAGTGTGAATTGAGATATTTCATATGTTTTTGAGAACAAACTGGAGGAGGTTAGCACCCGAAGATTTAATTCAATGTGATGTAAGCGTTAAATAATTTCTAATAAGCACATAAATTGAAAATAAATTATGCGTGCAGTATTCGAACCCGGGCTCACGACTTTAGAAAGTATTTAATAATAACGCAGAATAGTATTTTTATTTGATCGGTATGGCGGCCGATACCAACGGGGTAGCCATTTGTGTGGGGAGGGCCATTTTTCTGATCCATGAATTTTCCGATTGGCCTTCTATTGTATAACCACAAATTTAGATATAATAAGACCATAACAGCACTTAATTTTATTCTAAGATTAATAACTATTGTTGGAAATCAAATTAAGAATTTTATTTGGCAGCATTTGTAAATGATAAATAAGACATTAAATGTCATATGTTGTTTTCAGGGCAAAGGCATACGAGTGGTGAACATAGGAAGAACAGCACACGACGTGTATAACTTTTTCCACAAGAAAAAACACTAATCAAGCCAATTTGGTTTCTTTAATATCATTTTAACTATCTTTAATGTTACAGAAAACTTTCCAAAGTACTACAATAATGAGCCGTAAATGTATTAATTGTTCCTATTAAGCTATCTAATCTTGGCTCGATGACCTGCGCTAGTTGTTGAATGAGATCGACTGGAGTAGTGTCGTAATGTCATCTAGGTGAATACTTGTGTTAATCAGTAGATACATACATACAGGGTTATCTTAATTAAAACAATGTGATGTCGTAATATTTCACTGTGGTCGTTTATTGTGACATTATTTGCTATATAGTACTCGATAAATAAATAAATCATACATTTTTAATCTCTTATTTTGTTGATACCCTTTCTGACACAAAATTAAAACATTTTACAAATAACTTACGAACCTACGTACTATAACTTTACGATAACATACTCGTAGGTATGATAATTCTCTCTGTCGGTAATTCATTACGACTTACATTCACAAACGAAAATAATGAGACGCCCATTTAATTACAATTTGAATACGGTTATGAACCAGTTGTGATAATGTGCAATAAAGTTTACTTTTATACTTAATATTTCCGCACAGCGGGGAGTACCTACAATAAAAGCGTATTTTGTACATACATATGTATATCGATAACAAGAATGACTCATTGTACATCGGGCAAATACCGGTACTATAGTTAGGTATGGCGTTTTAAAATTATTTTAGCCAGTAAGTTTTCCTGTTCTTTTGAGGCGGTATAAAATCCAATGAGTTTTACTTAGTGACTCCATTGTCGTTAACAAGGGACGGTGATCGCACGCACAATGAAGATTGTGTTTGTTCTGGTTCTTATAGCTTTATGCTCCATTTCTTTGGGCACGGGCAATGTTGTTCCTACGAAACCCTCCGCTGTTGCCAGTACAAGTACACCCAAGCCGTGGACAATGACACTTAAAAATGGTTTGGTGCGTATTATTTAAATCATTATCACATTACGGTGTCTCTTTTCGTGACTCAACAAACGAGTAATAGAATAAACTAGACTAAAGAGGTTCGGCAAATTTCACAATTTTTTTAAAATTCTATGAAAAATTCTCGATGTAGTGGATGTTCTCGGGTATATCTTTTCTTGTAATCTTTTCTTTTACCGAAATACACTGTGCCTTTTTCATTAATGGCTCTCAGATATATATTTTTATATTGTACATGTACATGTTGTATTATGTTGATGTACAGGGATATACAAAAATTGTAAAATGACATTTACATAATAGTCCACGTGCAGGATTCGAATTCAGGTCATTAGTTTGAAACAGAGACTTTGAATCCAGTAGGTTATTCAGTGTTTTATGCTTGTGTATGATTTAATGGTACTTTTGGTTTCAATGAAATCTTTTCTGACCTTAACTATCTCTAGATCACTTCTACTTCACTGCATTAGTATCTAGGGCTATCTATCGCGTAAAGCGACTAACTAAGTAACTAACTGAACTATAGCTTTGATAGATAAACACTTTACAAATTCTTCCTAATTAACGAAATTTATACGGATCTTTAATAATTTCATTTCAGAATACCTTTTTCCGTGGCGCAGCTATAGTTGGTGCTGTCCAACAGGCTGTGAACAGTGGGCGTGGCGGCAACAAACATAAATTGCCACAACCAAATAACATCAAGCATTAAAATGTCTGTATAAAATATATCATTTTCTTTAATTAAGTAAAAAAACCTTCACATGTATACCTCATATATACATATACCCGCACAAGAATTCCTCGTGTTGTTAGTGGCATGGACATGCACAAATTAGACGCGATAAAACACCAACACTCGAAAGCAAACATTTTTCACATAGATGTCAGCCGCGGCTGGAAGTCGAACAGTCACACACGTCCTTGGGAAAAAGAACTACAATCTAACTTGAGGTCAGCCACAGATGTAACTACTTTTTAGGACTGAGATGGATTGACGTGAGGGCTAAGGTAAATGGAACAAACGTTCACTAGCTTTATATTGGTTGTAGGGTGGGAATTCTTTAAAAGACACGCGTTCCGTTTGGGAATCGTTTCGAATTTTGGGGCACAAATACTGAAACCGTGTGTATAGAGATTCCGGTATCTTCATATTACTATTGTATTTGTATAATTATGGACTTGCTTACAAAAATGAGATTCAATATAAAATTAAGCGATGTTGAAGTATTTATATCAAAGCTTTCACCTTTTTATACAGTTTACCGTACTCTGTGAATTTTACTTTGTGAGTATTTCTTAGAACAACTGCAGGCTAGATATACGAGACTGTTGACTAGAAACTGGACGTCAGCCAACAATTTATTGAATATTTAATGTGGTATATTAGGAAATGCGCAAATACAATTACGTTTCAAGTTAGTACTGGTATTTTAAAACTGTACCTATCTTTACTTTCTAGTATTTAGAAACAAAACACATAGCGGTGTTAATTAACTTAAGTCATGTGAGAGAGCTTCAGGATATGAAAAAAATAAAGTACTCGAAATAATCTATACTAATAATAAAATTCTAATTGATCGATTTCTGTACATGAATGATATATGAGAAAAAATTTAATTAGGGGCCTTTATTAACGCAATAGAACCCAAAACAATAGTTGTTAGAATTTTTGTGTGTGTGTTTGTCTGTGCGTTTGTTCCCGCAAATCTCAGAAACTGCTTTACCGATTTTGTTTTGGTTTTCGCTAATATATTGCAGTAAGCATCATTTAAAACTTAAAGTTTGTTTCATTGCAATCCGTCCATAAATAAAAACGTTATGAATTAATATGTGTACTTCTAATTCACAGAATGAAAAAACCCAGAAAAATGCTGATGCTATCTTTAAGCGTAAGGTAGTTTTTCCGAAGCGAAGCGAGGGAATTTGCTAGGAAATAATAAAAATACCAATTATTGGTGTAATAATTATTGAATATTTATTATAATTATAATAAGCGGTACCTGTTTTCCACTTTTCTCATTCGTAACTCTTTTTCGATGAGTCACTTATATTTCGTAAACATATTTATTTCATCGCAAATAAAATGATTGTCATATATTGATGACTAATGAAATTTTTGATTTTCATACGTTAAAGTTGTTGAATACGACATAAATATCCTTCCTTACAACATATTAAGGAAGTCATTGGATGAGAATCAAGAAATGCACTAAAATTGCGCTCCTGAAGGACAAAGCCTCTTATTGTATTATATTATTATGTTGTTTTTATTATATTTGTTTTTTTTGAAATTATGATTATTTATTGTTTCTTATGTATTGGAATAGTAAAGGTATCCTAGCGTCGGAACTACGATAATTACATCTTTACGTAATTTTTTTTATTAATAAAAGAAATATAACAAGGAAAAAATTATATTACTTTAAAGGGCTTAGTTAAATAAAACAATTATTAATTTTAATTCAATTAATTATCAATTAAATTAGCTTTAACTTTAGCTGCAATAAATTTCTAAGCAAAATAAATTCTGGAATAAATAATATTCTATTGCCAGTTTCTTGTCATAACGTAACGAGGCATATTTTTTCGGCAATCTAAAAGGTTATGTCGTTTTTCACACAACGCTTCATACTCCAGTGACTGGGCCTTCAGCTTTTCATCAAGTGCGTTTTTGCCACTAAAAATAATGTAAATAAATTCATCACCAGATCGTAAACACATCTCAAATCGTATCCATTTGGCTATTTTCCGATTTATTCTGTTTATTTTTTATTATTCGTACTTTATTGACCTTTAAAACAAGTGGCACAAAAGGTGGACTGAACGCTAAATAGTATTCTCCACCGGTCGATCCTAGGGATGTGCAGATAATGAAATATAGCAACTGAATTAAATCTACAAAGAAGGTGGTAGTTAGCCTAGCCGGTAAAAACAAACCCTATCACCTTGCAGAATACCGCACGGATTACGGGTGGCACAGAGCCTAACGATCTCCAACGGGAGGGACCGTTCGTTATAACAGTGTCTATTGCTCAGTAGGGTGCGTCATTGGGAGAGAAGTGAGGTACGCTTAGATTCAAAGTCGAAAGGCTCTGAAACCCCATAAGTGAATATTAAAGAATTTTCCGTACACAATATCAAGTAGGTTTTGCGGCATCGCAAGCTCCATCAAGTCAAATTCTTCTTTTAATCGGAGAACAATATTCTGCTTCTGCTTTTCTTCTCTTTCAAATTCAATATTCGATTTGGTAAGTGAATCTATTTCGGCTCTAATTTGATTTTCATTCTGTGGAAAATTTTAATAATAAATATTCTATCATTTTTTTTGTTTATTTTATTACTATTCATTTAAAACGCCCTGAGGATCATGAGGAACCTCGAGGAGGATTCAAATCCTAAATGTTTCGTTAAGATTAGATGCATGCAGGATTTGAAACCGGGCCCCCCATGAGCGAATCAGTCCTGCAAGTCCCTACATTATGACTGCTTTGGTGTGATCTATGGCAAGTTTTATTGTACCTATGTATGTATTGTACCTAACCTCTTTCTACGTTCTATTGTGAATTTCGGAAATTCACGAACAGTCCGCATTCAATGTAGCAGGATTTCGCTATTCATATTCTGTTAGTGTAATGTTCTATCCAACGTGACAAACTCTATTGCATGTGGGTATAAATTAATATGATGCCACACTTTACTTGTAGTATTGTTTGCTGTGATAACGAATGTTACGTGATTCTCTTACGTAAAACGAGTCTGTCTTGCGACTCCTTTGGAAACATTTTATTAATATACCTACAACATATACCGCGGATTTCATTTAAGTGTTTATTTTGTAAGTCTTCAATAAATGAGATCAATGCTTTTGAAATGTAAACAGCACGAGACCTCTTTGATATTAAAAACATATTACTCACATGAAATACTCTCGTTTTTCGGAAACGGTCGGTAATATCACGAAGAAAATCTTCATATTTACGACTGAAATGCAAACAATGTTCTGGATTAATTACTTAAGCGGAATGTATGACTTCAATCCATTAACGGCCCACTGCGAGGCTCCGGAATCAATGTCGTCGTCATTGAGAAAACTAAGAGCTTACTTCGTCTCGTGATCTCAGTGCGGATTAGTAAAGGTTACTAACTGATAGGTAACTTAACTATTAAAAGTTTTTACTACGCATAATGCCTCAGACATGGCTCGATGCTGCTACGCACTATAACAATCTATATTGATGTATTATCGTCTACAAATTCCGATTCAATGCTATATAAGTGTGGATTAAATGTATTTATGGTATGATTATTATAATCTAATGACATGTTTACCCAAAGTTACACAACTTCCGCTCCCTACTGATACTACAATCAAATCTTTATCATCTACCGCGCTAAAATAAATATATATAACTTCAAAAATCCGTCACCAAAGTCATTTGTACTTAAAGTATGTAAATACGTAATAGAAAGCCAATACGATGTTTAAAGAGAACAAAGGCCATACATCTCCTCTTCCGTGTCGTCTTCTTCCTGTTTTAATAAATCCACAAGTTCACTCCGGTTCCTGCGAGCCCTCTCCAACTCGCGGCTAATTTCTTCACAATGCCGTTTTAACTGCATGCGCTTGGCCGTTAACCGCACTGCAAGTTACTTTATGTGTAACGGATGATATAAACGACTAGAGGTTGCTATTTTAAAATGTTATTGTCTGGTAGAAATAATATTATTTAAATATTGATAATTACATAACTGAAGTAGTGATTCGTAAGGGGTTCTTTTTATACTTGGAATTCAAGCCAACTTGCGTAACTTGTGGTGAACTCTGATGACCAACAGAGGAGAAAATAGCATCGTAACACTTTGAAATTTTGTCTGGAAGTCATTGCTAGGTATCGTCCAAGGTAAGGTTAAATATGTACCTACTTCTCTAAGTACCATTCTCCTTTTAGAATCAATAATTCTACAATCGTGCCAGGTAAGAAACGCTCCTCTTGGTTGGCAACGCATCTGTGACGCTCATTGTTCGACGTATATTTAAATGGCAGTGACCATATACTGGTATCTAGTCTGCTTGTTTGTTGATTACTAAAAAATACTTTATGTATTTATTATTTGAAATAGGTAGTAAGTGAGGATTCATACTGAACTGTAAGCGACACAGGGGTTTTCAACGGGCATTGTAATGGCAAGCACAATGAGAAGCACCGATTAGGGTGTGTCTTGCAAATATTTGGGTATCACTACGTAACGTCAACTTCAAAAACCTACTTTTGAACTACATGATCAAAATCAGAGTGTCAGTCAATTCAAAAGCCTACTACTATGGAGATACATGATCAAAATCAGAATATTATAATGCTGTGGCGTAACACTCATTAAATTATAAAAGAAACTAAAGTTTTCGAGTACTCTAAAAGATTTTTAATTTTACATATTATTATACTGCTGTCAAATTATGTTACAAAATACTGATTGTAATGTACTAGGCGCATTAATTATGATCTACTTTTGATGCTGACTGTACACAGCGATATGACGCTTAAGGTGGAATTTAGAACTTAGGGGAATTTGAAGTTTATATATTAAATTGAAGTACAAGTAGTTGCCAATACTAATGGTTATTAAAACGGCACTATAGTTTGCGCGCTGCCTCGGTAACTTTATTATCTGTACAAACTACTTTGACGAGTTCAGATGCTAGAACAGAATTAGTTCTATATAACATATGCATTGGTACGTAAGTATTATATGTACGTATGTATTTATATTTATGTGGGCACCTTCGTCGCACATTCATACATATACGACGCCGGAACGCAATCTTGTCGTGTTTTGAAAAATTCAACTTTACATCCGAAAAAAATTTCAAACTTGTGAACTAAAAGATTTAGAAAGACCATTTTTGTAACAATTTAACTTTAAACTAAAACCTTCTATTTGCAGTCGATCGAATCATTCTAAGATTAGTGTAATGGGTTTTATTAGCTGATATAGCCATTGTTTTTTCAATTATAAAAAGCAAATATGCTGTATCTTAAAAGATGGGCTATCACTAATTTGTTATAAAATGATGGCTACTAGATTTGTATTGTAGTTCCAAAATTTTCTTAGACTAACATAAGAATAAGGTAAGATTATACACAGAATGTATTACGAGGTAGGTACAGTTGCTCGTAAATAAACAAAGTGCTTACACTCAACACCGAATGGAGCGATTGATCAATGAGTAAGTAGCCAAGCATCTGTTATGAAATGTTGGCAGTTAGAGACAACAGAAATACGTGCTCGAATAATGTTTGAAGCACTATTTAGGATTGTTCTACTAATTAAATAAAAGCCAGTACCGCATACACGATTTATTAAATACAGAAATACTACATAGGTGAAGTTAGACACAGAACTTTCATAACCGTTTTCAGTATTAAATATTAATAATGAAGCTATTTACTTAGTATTGTTATTTTTACTTTAAAACAAAGTAGTCTCCGTAGGTGTGTGTATATTAAACTTTTGAATGGAAATGGCAATTATTTGAAATAAACAGTTATTAAACAAATTAAACCGACTTCGATAAGAAAACTACAAAATTGTACTAAAATGGGAAAATTAATTTAAATATTCGCTACACGCTAAAAGGGTTGAAGTCAATTCCGTAACACATTAAAATATTTAATATTATAATTGAAATTGGTTACAAACGCAATGTTACAAACAATAAATATCTTTAAACACGATTTTACTTTTCCCATTCGTTGAGGATTTCCTGTCTTTATCTCTCTCCATATTTATCGGAGACAAATTAAGAGCTATCTTCTCAACCCTACTGGTGTTATTTCAAACAAAACGAATTTAGTTATATCAAATAGAAAACAATATTGCGTTTATGTAAATAACCGACAACCGAACAGACGGACGATCTGATAGTAAAAGATCACCGTCACCCATTGATATTCGTTTTACTAAAGACTTTACCGATACGGAAATATCAAAAAGGAAGCAAAGTACTTGTTTGTACTAAGTATCATATCAGAACATTGAAATATTTTACCTATAGATGAAACAAAATTATCCAAAACTTATTCCAATGGTCACAAATCTCTTAACTTATGATAAATGAAATGAAACAATATTTTATTCGAAGTTGGTTTTTACAAACACTTTTCGAACGTTAAACTACGCCATCGCTTCAAGAAATCCCTACCGTGAGTGGCCCCGGAAGAAGAAGCGGCAAGCAACTCCGGAGGAGTTTTTTTTTCCTACTCACAGTTACAGAACGCACTTAAACTGGCTTAATATTAAACTCATATCCAAGCAGTCCTATCCTGAAAGTAATCATCAACTTTGTAATAACCTTTCCGCATAAGAATGCCTTTGACGTGAGTTTTAAATTTACAATATGGCATTTCTGTCAATTTTAATGGAATTTTATTATAAATATTTACATATCTACCCATGAAAGAGCCACCAGTTTTGCTTAGTATGAAATTTGGAACAATCAGTTTAGCCTTATTCCTAGAATTTATATTGTGAACATTACTCTTCCTAAGAAAACTATCAGAGTGTTTTTTAAAGAGATCTCTAAGGGATGTTTAAAGAGATCTCTTAGGGTATTCCTAGGCCTGAGGTTGTAAATGGAGCGTACTGCTCTTTTGTGTAATATAAAAATCGCCTCAATATCAGCAACTGAGCCCCACAACAACAGACTATAAGACAGAAGACTGTGAAAGTAGCTAAAATAAACTAATCTTGCTGTTTCTATGTCCTTTAAGAGCCTCACTTTCTTAACAGCGTAGGCAGCAGAGCTAATTTTCCCTGACAAAATTTCAATATAATGATTCCATTGTAATCGTGAGTCTACAGTGATTCGAAGAAATGTGGTAGAATTTACTAGTTTAAGCACTTCCTTATTTAAGACAATATAAGTTGGCACTTGTCTAACATTTGGTAAAGTGAATTTAATAAATTTCGTTTTTTAGCGTTTAACACAAGGTTATTACATGTAAACCAGTGTAACACTTGTGAAACCACATTAAAAAGTAAGGAGGTGTCATCAGTAAACAATACAGTTTTACACAAGTTCCTAGTGAAATAAGGAAGATCATTGATATATATTAAAAATAGTATTGGTCCTAATATTGATCCTTGGGGGACTCCCATGGTTATATACGCCTAGAAAAATAAGTTTTTATAAGGCTAACTGATTGTCTGGAGACACCATAATGCCTAAGTTTATTCATTAATATATTATGACCCGACGCAATCGAACGCTTTTGAGACGTCACAGAATATACCAATAGCATCCTGCTTGCACTTCCATGCATCAAAAATGTGTTTAAGGAGTACTATGCCTGCATCAGTGGTATTTTTTCCTCTAGAAAAACCAAACTGATTAATGTGAACATTTTTGTTTATTGAAAAATGTGATAGTAACTGATTGTAAATCATTTTTTCAAAGATTTTATTAATAGCTGGTATGATGGAAATGGGTCTAAAATTAGTGAGGTCGCTTTTATCACCAGCTTTAAAAAGAGGAATTATTTTAGCATGTTTCATTAGATTGGGGAAACATCTTCAATATGTTATTAAAAATAATACTTAAATGAGGCGCAATAGAATAAATTATTGGTTTTATTATAACTATGGAAAGATCTCAGAGATCACTTGTTTTCTTAATATTGATAGATTTGAAAGTTTTTATAATTTAATACAAGTGATATTTTTAAAGCTAAATGAATTGAGGCAATTCTTAACACGTTTCCATGATAACCATAGCAAGCTGAGAGCTCGCATTTAAGTTTTTTTGTAATTCTATGCGATATTTTCGTGAAGAAATCTTCAAATGCGACAGCAACTGCATCATCGGAAGTCACATTCTCGTTATTGACATTTAAAGCAAAACTATGATCATTTAATAAACTTTTTAAAATAATCTTTTTTAATAGGTGTAATAAACATAATTTGTTATAATTGTTTAATAAAATTTTCCTGTTTACTTTTCCCATATTACCATCTAAAATAATCCGATTGGTGTTTGTGTGGTATTAATTTAGAATTTTTTCACATATGTATGTCAATTAATGACAGTCCAGGATAACAATCGTTAACAAAGCTTTGCCCCGCGTAAGTATTTAATATTTGGCCAAAGTTCTTTCCGAATTCATCACTAAACATTACATTTTTAACACAATTATTTTGCACAAAGGTATTATTGTTGTTTGTTACCGCTAAAGTCTGAAAAGGTTTTGAAACTATTGAATCACACACTGGTTTGTTAGTTCAAAATTCCGAGTCACCTAGGCCTGACGCCAACGAATGTCTTTTAAATATGAATAACTGTCTCATTGGTTGCAGAGACATCCGACATACACTGAAGGGCCCATATGCACTCCCTAATCTCCTTTTTGGAAGGTTTTGAGATACGAGTACACAAACCACGTTAAATAATATTGATTATAGTTAGAAATGTATGCCGTGTTGAAAATCTTGTAACGGAAAAAATCTAATAATTTTTGGTACAAGTTCATCTAATATAATAACATATTTTTATATTTGTTGTTGTGATATTCAGTACATACGCCATACGTACGTATACGTATGTACATATACCTATGTATGTATATGTATATTTATATGTATATGTATATGTATATTTAGTGTTTTTACTGATTGGTAGACTGAAAATGATTCGACATTCATAACCCTATATTTAATCTCCTTGACATGTATGTTTGTTTGCTGGCTTTGATATCAGTTGCGGCCTGACAAGAAGGTCTAAGCCATAGTGACAGTGATTGTCGGTAAATGGAGCTTAGCGGTTTTGGGTGTTTATCGTTGGGTTTCAGTCTACTCGTAAATTTCAAGCCCAATTTTATAAATAATTGGGTAATCATTGTGTCATGCGTTGATTTCCATATATACGAAATTAAGTAAAATAAGTAAAAATGAACTATACTACCAAAAAAATGAAGTCTCCGACAATAATATTAGGATAAATTTATATAGAAACTATCTCTCTCGTTTGGCTAGTTGAAGTTTTTTGCAACATATTCCCGGAACGCGATTTACCCATTTATTACTTATTAACTTTACCATTTTTAAAGTGAGGTTGTATGAAAAATGCACACCACTTTCTGGAATACGCCATATAAAGCAGCTTATTTTAAATGAATTTAACGTACTAACCGTTCTCCAGTTTAAGGCGTTCTATTTCAGAATTTAAAGAACGTACGACTTTCAGGGCACTCATCGTTTCACGATATTTTAATTCATTTTCTGCGTCAAGCGCCGGCAGTTCAGAACGCTGAAAAATCAAGTTATTTTATGGGAATATTTTTGAAATGATAGCTTGTGAAAACTTAGTAAAAACTTCAAGCTGAATACTGACGGAATATACTAAGTATAATATAAACAAGTATTACAGTAAACATACCTCATTGTACTTAATTATATGGCAAAATTAATATGCATGTAGCAGTGAAATAGTACATTTCGGTACAAGTGCGAAAAGTATAGAATTTCTTCACGAGTCCCGGTTTGTTGACCCAAACCAAAGGCGCGAGATAACCACAGGGTCGTGTGGAAATGACAATCCGCACGTACATCAAACGACGTTATGTATATGTATTAAACAGTTGCGAAAAAAAAAATACAACGAAAGAGTATCTATACAAAATAGTTTAATCCTTGGAGAAGTATGTAGTAATTATCCTAAATTTCGCGGGTATAATTTCATGGCATGGATATGCACTGTATAATTAAGACATCATAAACAAGACTCATGAACATAGATTTAAGTAAATGATATGACTAGGTCAGGAATTCAAATCGGTCAATCGGCTTTATACATAAATGATTATATAAATCATACCTGAGCCATTATGTCATTTTCAATTTCTTCCAAATTTGATTTCAGCAAGCATATTTCAATTTGTTGTTCTTCAGGTGAAAACATTTTTATTAATTTCAGAAGTAAAACAGGCCTTTGTCTATAGCTTATCCTCCTTTATACCTTGTAATTAAATTTCACTCTCAATAGTGTATACAGCTGAAGACCGAATAGAATATAGCTCGGTTCAGGGTATTTGAATTCGCGCGTTATTTTTGCCACACTACACTACAATATGTCCAAGATTTTGCTGTTCAGCCAATATGTAACAAAATTTAATTACTATTACAATAATTATCCTCATATAAAGAACGCACCATTCCTTGCTTTGTGCATATCTAGTGTAACATATCCACTTAGATGGTGTTAAATTCGAAACGTTACAAATTTAAAAATGTCTGCTTATTTAACCTTTATTTTTTGTTTCTAGGCCAATGATCGTATAAGGTATTTAATTTACTAAAAAAAATACTAAATTGGCGGGAAAAATTTACTGACATCTGTGATGTTAACGTTATTACTATCTTTAAAAAAATAATTATTAAAAAATAGATATCTGTTTCACATTTATAACCTTTAATGCTCGGTAATTGATCACTAGGAAAATTTACACATTATGACATTTTATGTATTTTATTTATGATGATTTTTCTACTGTCATCTTCGTCGTAACCTGCCAGCAGATGGCGCTATTAGTGTACATAAGTATTCAACCAAGGAAAACGTTCTATTACTCCTTCGTTTTTACTCGTAAGCTAATCTAATGACATTTTTTTATTTAATTTTGTTCATATATTGCTGAAACTGGAATATAAGTAGTATACCCATATTCATTTTTCTCACTTATTTCTACGAGATGTAGACGTGTGGACATAATTGTAGATTTCATACTTTATTTTTTATTTATAAGCCAGATAGGACAATATCTGTTAGATTTTGCATAAACACTTTACTACATAAATGTAGCTAGTAAACCGACTATGTGTTACTACTATTATATATTAAGTTTATTTAGTAATCACCATTTAAAATTGTAACAAGTAGGCAGAGCGACGTCAAGATAAAAAGATAAAGTGTACGTAAAGTAATGTCCACTTCTTTACAGGAAAAAATAAATTTTATATGAGAGAAAAAATTTCAAAAGTTCCATAATTGAAAATCGCAATTTACCGAACCTATGAAATTAAATCATGACTCAGCTACATGTACCTAATCTTCTCTTCAACGATAAATATTTTTAGCATTAGTTGAACATCTCATTTGCTCCTTTGAGTAATTAATAAATAATTATATAACAATTTAAAGAAAGAACAATATTTAATTTATATTTGCTACTTCTATAAAATTTAATATCGTACGCATTACATTTGTCATACATTGCCGAAAACACGAGTAGGTATAACGGGTCTTATTTTTAATACTTATTATCAAAAGACTCCTCTATTATTACCACACTAATTTATACTGCATTAAGAAATAATATTTTGAATATGTTTATTAAAATGTGATTAAATACCCCAGCTAGCTCACGAGTACTAAGGTAAAGTAGGTAATCATTATACACTATATATTTAAAAGAAGTTAGTCGTACCATACCATTAATTTTAATTAGGTATATGCGTAGAAAATTAATTCAGTAAGAAAATTATGTTATTCAGTCTAATTTATTAATTATTCACGAAATAATATATGTTGATAAGTTTGTCGTAGTATCTAGTGAGGCTAGGGGAGGAGGGACTTGTAGAGAGTGAGCGATTTTATAATGATATCTCACCTATTATAAATGAGACAGGTTGTCACGAATTGGTTACTGTTTATCAATATCCCGTACTTTTCCAAAAATTGACGTTTCGGTAAATATATATGTACAAAAGCTTTTATGTATTTGATCTACTTAATCTTTTACTTTATCTAGTTATTGGAAAAAATAATATGAAAAATAAATATGAAAGACCTTCTTTTGACACAATTTTTTTTTTAATATTGTTCTAATTTATTTAGTTTTTTATTTACTTGGATGTAGCAAATTTGGCATCTAAGAGTGCGTCATCTCTTACCATCAGGAGGGACTGAGGTCCGGCATTTATTTATATTAAGTAATAAAAATGTGTAGCGACTTTGTCATCTGTAACCAATCACAAATAACAATCTTATTTTATATTTGTCATACATTTTTTCTTAGTCCTGAGTGGTTGAAGAAAGAGTAATTGAATAGAGAAGGAAAAATAAATTTGTAGACGAAACGCCTCATTTGTGGATGAGGGGCACTATTCAAACGGAGACAACAGGAACAGGAAACTTGAATGTAACCACTCATACCTCATACGATCCGTACAAGTACTTCATATTATTTCCTCTCTTGTTCCACAATTCCAGGGCTATTTTAATGCTTCCAAGAAGAAAATATTACGATTAGATTGATGGATGTTGCCCAGCCCAGAAAAAAATATTGTCAGGCATTCTTAGCGCTTTATTGGTAAAATCATTGTTATTGAATGATCTCGGTGATGACGATATTGTTACGTGGTTATGACGATGTTATTTATTGTATTATATATTGAACATATATTTTTATATAAATATAAAATCAGATATACCTTAAACATTAGCAGGTTGCTGGCGCGAACCCATAAGATTTTCCCCTACGAAAATTCGTCTAACTCCCCTATACAAGTTTTCACATTAAAAAGCGGTATACCTTGGAAATATTACTTACGTGTGTTACACTTACGTATGTTTTATTCGCTCGAAGCGTGGAAGCCCGATGCTTGGTAACGTTATCGATCAATATAAAAATTCTAATAACAAAACGGTAAAGTAACGAGATTTCATTTTCAAAGAATATATTTATGTACCAATTTAAACAGACGTTACGTAGTCAAATTTCGTAGTACTTGGCTTTTAAGGTACGTTAATAAATTGAATTAATCTCTTTAAGTATCTACTAGAACAGACATTTAGTAATAGATAGATGTTTTATGTGAAATATTTCATGAGAAAGGAATTTTAATTAATTAATGTTGGCCCATTTTTAAGTCTCATTATGAGAATTTTAGAATGTAATAACAATAATCATCATGAAGGTAAATCTACATCGATAAAATTAAACTATCTAAAATTCAAATATTTGTGGTTGTTTTGTACATAAGTTTAAGGCTAAGTACATGTTGCATTGCGATAATGCCTCGTCACATAGGTACGTTCGTTATGACAAAGAAGTTAATTAAGGACTCTGGTGTTGAAACCGTAATTCATCCACCCTATATATTATACCCTATATATTATACCCTATATATTATACCCTATATATTATACCCTATATATTATATACCTCTAAATTAGTTCCCTGTGATTTATTTTTGTTCCCAATCGTAAAACAAAAAATAAAAATTTTGGAAGGACCCAAGAAGCATTCGAAGTAGCGATTTTTGATCTGTGGAATCAAAACTGGTTTAGACGAATTGAACTTTGTACAGAGCACGAAGGAGAGTATATTGAAAAGATATAAAATAAATAGTAGATAGATACTAATCTGAAGAATATTTTTTTATCCCTAAAGTTATTGAGCGATCAACATAGACATACCATAAAAAGTTTCTATATTATTTTGTCCAATCAGTTCCCTCTCCTTACATTTGAGTGGAGACTCAATTAAATGTTGAAATTTCTCGATAGTAGACTTCGAGTACGTGATATATAGACCCAAATTTTTCTTATTTATTTCATTTCCATATCATTGCTATTAAGTACCTATTCACTGTATGATTCGATTTCACTCCCCTTATAAAACACAAATATAATCACTCTTAGTAGTTCCCCTGTATAGTATAAATCGCTCCTCGTAAATGAAAAAAAACTAGAGTAAATATTTACCAGGCTGCTCCAGTACTCTTCGGTAGAGGGGTTAGTAGCTAACTTAAAAAAATATTTTCATGAATATTTAACAATTAAATATAAACAATCAAAGCTATATACTAGAATTATTTTTATATAGGTAAATTAGTAGCCAGACTCGATGAACTATAATGTCAAGGTTAGAGCAAATAAAATCATACCTGTTTAATTATATAATCGCTAATAAGATGTCCTAATTTGAATTAATATTATAATATTTCAATTAATAAATGAATAATTGTTTTTTTAATTTGTAACTATAAGATAATTAATGCATAAAAACATTTTCGAATTAACAATGTAGGGCTTTTTGAAAGCACTAGTGTTCGTCTTGTTTTCTATTTCTGTTAGCAATTTGTTATATATTTTAAGTGATCATGGAATACCATTTTTTCTATAAAGTGTAGTTTTAGCACATGGTTAAATGAGATTATTAGGTTTTCTACTCAAGTATTTTGATACAATCTCTGACTATTTGTTGAAAATATATGTATTACGGCTAACAAAATTACACATTTCATATATGTATATATATATAGCAGTGATAGTAACTTTATGTATAAGGCATTTCATTCAGAATTTATACGAGCACCAAAGTGGCAAATCCAAAGTAGGCATCGAAATAGTTTGACAATATTATTTGCATTTAACTTAAAATAATTTGTATACTTATGAATATCAAATAGAGTAAATTATTAAAATAGGTTATCAAATAATTAATAACTGGTTTCACTAGTACTAATCAAGTAGGTATTATAAATTAAAAAAAAATCACAACAACTGGAAAATTTTACTGTACAACAAACCGAATGAAATAAACTGAAATAATTGATATTGAAACTTTGAAGCGCGGCAATGAAGTTGCACGTAGCTAGAAAATTAAATAGAGCCCATAAATTTAATTTATTTTCCATGAACTTTTTAACTATCAATAGAATACTTTATATTGATATATAAATTATTTATACTAATATTACAAAGAGAAATTGAGAGACATTGAAAATTTTGCGAGTTTGTGTATATGCGGAAGGTAATCTTCGAAACCACGGTACCTTCTTTTATAATTTGTAAGGTACATTATTTCACAAGGACATATATTATGTAAATATGATAATTTTTTCAACTCAATAGTAATCGGAAGCGGGCCGCTAGTAAATTATAAACAGGCACTTAAATTTGTTGTCATTTTATCACTTCAGTTCTTCGACAACCTTAATCTATCCGAATAATTAGATCATATAAATCATAATCGAACCATAAGAGTCATATCCTAAGTTAATATCAGATAAGCTATCATACCAAATGAACTTGAACGACCACACATCACGACACATCTTTCAAGTTGTTAGGCGGCCGTCCCAGTTGGTACCTATGTACATTTACATGTACGCACCCACCAAACGCAACACCGACGTATTGACGGTCAAAAAGTAAACGTAGAACTTGTTGGGAACTCGATTACCACTGGCTATTGGACCTGCAACCGATACTGATGTCAAAACATTTCACATCTGATATTAAAGATGATAATTACAACGCAAATACCATAAGGCATAAAACTAAAGCACTCGACGTTCTTAGTTACTGATAGAAGCTAAAATGGCGATGGGCTAGGCACGTAGCCTGACTTACAGACAACATCATGGACAGATTTTTCGGAGCAAAGAAAAATAGGAACAACTAATGAAACGATGGGCGGACAAAAGAACGGCTAACGAAAGTAACAAGTGTTGACTGGATGCGTATAGTAGAAGATAGAGTACTTGGTAAGAGTAAGATTAATCGTCTCTGGAGGAGGCTTTTAGCTTGTACTATGAGGGGTTATTGCAAACATTTGTACAAATGTCATGATTATAGAACTATATATGAATTGTGGTTGCAAAAAATAAAAAGGCTCTTCTTGTTACTTTTATTTATTTATATTAAGTGTATTTGTAAACGACCTTTGTATTATTCGTTAGGGACAAAGCGCTGTATGCATTTCGTTAAAGAGCCACACCTAGCCACACAGCCTATAACGAAATATATAAAATTTTCCCATCCAATATTAGTAAAGGATGAATATTAAAAATGAATTGTTTACATCTTTTAAATTTTCCAAGCGGAAATTATAAAGAGCCTTGTTTACTCTTCCTTAGTTCGAAATAGATGTTTTCGTAAACTTTATAACAACAACAAAAGCAATACAGTTTAAAATGATTGTTAAATGTTTCAATAATTGTAAATAAATATCATTTTAATCTACAATAAACACTACAAACATGCACTTCAAGTAAATAAAAGTATATATTAACTAGTGGTCACCTCCGACTTCGTTCAAGTTGAAAACATGATATAAACATGATTATTCAAAATTTTATGGCTTTTGCCTTGATTAGATATTTATTAGATATATTAAATATATTAGATATATAGCTTTACTGATATTTTATAGTCTATCATCTGCACGATTAAGTGTTCACACTACATAACAATTTTAGTCATTCATAATAATATAACGGGACATACAACAACGGGAAATGTTCAAAATGTCATAAAACGAATACTTATCATGAAATTTGACAAAAAAAAATGGAGTGTACAGATAGATACTACAGATTTATATAGTAGTATAAATATTTACGAGTATACGAACAGCAACTTGTATTTTGCCACCGAATGATGTTTAACTGCAATTTGACGTTTGATGGTCAAACGTAACATTCCACTATTGATTTTCCATTCCAAATGGTTCGGGAGTACGGTTTCAAAATAGAACATGAACATGAAAATAAATATTTTATGCATAATTTGGCTGTTAAACGCAATTTTCTCTGAGTGACTTGTTTCAATACTTTTTCCCATTTGACCCACGTTCATGTCATTGGTAGCAGTGATAGACTATGGGTTCGAAAGTCGGCCTCCAGCACAAAGGGAATGAGTCCAACACAGGCAGGAGCGTGTTTCGATCAAAAAACATGGTGAGGTAACCTGCATTACAGATAGTTCTCCATATGTAACGTTAATATGCCATTTCAAACAGAACATGAACCCGCTTACAGCCCGCCTTTGTTTACAATCGGTAATTTGTCGATGTCAGTGATTTAATATTGTCGTCTGTGAATATTAAGTGAATTTTATTATGACAACGAGATTTTGCAATTTCCTCCGAAATTGAATAGAGATAGGTCGTTGGATTTGTATATATTAACAGGGTTCCATCTTTGGGTTCTGCTTCCATTTATACATTTGTGCCCTAAATCGTTTGATCATAGCACTTACCACCTCCATGCCACATCTATATAGCAGTCGAAATCCAACATCCCTGTATAATAATAAAATGACTTTTAGCTCGATATTGTGGTCATGATAATTAATCACATAGTAATTATTTTATACAGCCGTCGAATGCCTTTTAACATTTCTTGTATGGAGGACTTTATAGAGTAACACTGAGTTTTGTTACTTTTTCATTTCTTTACACTAAGACATCGCTACTAAAAATATCTTGTATCTGTTAATGGTATCATCATTCTGTAAAAGGATAATAAAAAACAGTTTTTTTTAATTGGGTAATTTGCGTGGTCCACCAGGCCTCTCCAATGCGGGGCTCAAAACACGCTGAACCTGCCTTGTGCCGGCCCTGAGTTAACTTGTCTTGGAAAAACTTCCGTCATTCAGGTAGTGACTATTTTTTCCACCGATCGATCATAGCATTATTGTTAAGTATGTTTCAGGCCTAAGAAGAAATTAATTGAGAAAATTAAATTATTAAATTTATTAAGAAGGAATTTATACCCTGAAATAAAGTGACGAGAGTTTCACCATTCATTACAGTCATTTCATCTTTAGTACATTACACTCCCAGTAACAGTTCGATCTGGTGATTACTTCACTATCTGAGTTAGTCTTAGTCTGCTTTGTTTGCTTTTAGGATTACATATAAAATAAATTTCTTCACTTAATGTACAAAATACTTAATGTACAACTATACAATAATGCTGTTAACATATTCACGTATTCACAACGTTTTTTCGTATGGTCGACTTGTTTGGATATTCGATTAAATTCTTACAATGAAACAGATTCCTGCACTATTTGTAATAGCTAAGGGATTACTTTATTTAACAGGCCATTTATCCCTCACGCAAACCAACGTTAAGAGTATCAAGACCCGCGTTAAATTTAATTTCCTTTGAAGCTAAGGCTGCTTGACTTAAGAATATTTGAGATTGATTTATTTTATTGTTATTAAATTACTATTAACTTACTTTGCAACAATTCGCAAGCAGAATGTATGATGGTATATACTTCTAAACATGCATAGAACCCCTCTCCCTCCCACAAAGGAAAACATGCATTTATGATAAATAAAAAAAGTATATACCAACATATATACCGTCACCAACACGTGTTTCGCTCCGAAACAGAGCATCATCAGGAAAAGTAGACTCGACGAGTGTACACACACTCGTATTGTTGCAAAGTAAATTAATACTAATTAAATAACAACGAATTTCCGCAAAGTAACGCCCTTATACTATCAATTATTTTATTGATCGGTATTTGCAACATTATTTTATTCGGATCAAGTATTTTATTATTAGGTAAAGACTTTCAGTCATTTACTTACGTCATTAGCTTGGGAAATTGTATTTCAACAGTAGTACTAGATATTTTGACGGCATGAAATATTAAGTCGAACTAACTAAAACTAAGTTAACTGTGAAACGAATTTCTCACATCGGTATTCCTATAGTGCAATGACATGAGGTCCTAAGCGGAAAAAGCAAAAAAGCAAGTTTATTGCTTTCTTCCTGGCCGGTAACGAGTCGGGTATGCCCCTGGTTTTGTGAATGTCAATAGGCGACGATAATATCTTATCATCAGATCTGCTTATTTGTCTACTAAATGCGTAAACAGAAGTCAGTAGTATTATAATAAGGTCTCGCACCTTTGTCTAGTTTAAATGATGTTATTTAGGAAATGCAATTAATAGGATATATATTTATATATTTCATCTGCGGCGCAAAATTCCATCTGTTTGATTAGTGAGTGATTAGTGATATAAATATTTAGACGGCTCATAATTCCCTCATCAGTTTACTTTTTCACAGTTTCAGGATAGGTACATATTATAGGAACGTATATGTAGTGTATGGCGATTGTAAGTGATCGAATAGGTTAAACAAAGTTAAGGGCGATCGGAAGTCGTGTGGGTGACCGCTAGTGATAAAATTAGATAAGCACTTTTATGCGTTCTATGGAATAATAACACACACACATATATATATATGCCTCGTTTTTTAACGTAAAGCCTGTCGAAGATTTCTTTCTAGACTAAGATTATCTCGCAATATCCATACTGTATTTTGTTTCACTTTATTACTAGGAGAAATTAAATTAAAAATTCAGTTTAATTAATAGATATTTCACTATTTAGGTATTTTGTAAATATTATACATGTCATTTTTTGCTTCTCTTAGCGTTTCAAATAAGTGTTTTACCCATAAAGCTAATATACTAGCGTAATAGAGGAACACAGTGTGCAAATGTGATTTCGAATTTCACGGAAAAACCTACTTGCGAGAAAGAGACGCAAGAAAATTGACCGTAGGACTGTTTTCAATATATTTACTCTCCATTAGTTTCCTGTCAAACAACAGCTCTTTGATATTTTATTAATTTCTTTTCAATCTTACTGTATTTTATCGGACAAAAAACAGTAAACACGATGATGTCGTGTTCTCTGTTAGATTGCATAGTTACTTATAACAATAACCCAAACAAGCAGACAATACACAGGAAAGTACCCATAGTACAATACTACTTTCACGATGCTTGTTTTCATAGAAGTTGATTTTAAAATTATATAAATTAAGATTAATAACATGCAGTAAATACTCCATTTTATGAATAAAACTTATTTTTCATAATTATGTGTAAGATAAAAAGATATTGTGCACGTGAAAAGAATAGCGTTTCGTATGGGGCTTGCACAAAATCTATCGATAAGTGGATAATTTTAAATAGGTATTTTTTTTTGTTTTACCTAGATTTGTTCATATATTGCCGTTTTAGTTTCCGTTACAGCTGGTAAACACATTGTACAGAAAGTAGATTAGACTGTTATAAAGGTGCATCTTTGGCTTTTGAATAATATTAGCTCCTTAGATTGACAAAATTTGTTGAATTTTATATCTGTTATTATTATGATATGACAATATCCAGCGAATGTGATATAATATTTATTGACTAATTTTATTAATTCAAGGTTTCCTGTAAATGCAGTTCAAAAAGAAAAATGGATTCGAATGTTGAACCAGATAGGTATGGTTTCTCACAAAGTTTACTGTAGACATTTTAAGAGCAACTATTTCGTTCTACGAAATCGAAATCGAAAATAAATGAAGAATCTATACCTACAAAATTTGTTGATTAATTCATTTCGAGGGCAATAAGTTATATCGATTTACATGAAAGAATTAATTAAAAGCAATAAGTATTATTATTATTGTTTTCTTTAGTACCTTTTAATTACGTTTTGTTTGATTTCAATCAGTTTTCAAATAAAAAAGATATATTAATATGAAGAAACCCGTTTAATAAGGTTAAGTTTCGCGTAGACGAAGCGAAGTAAAAAGAAGTTACTAGAATTAGCATGGTATTATGTAATTTAACATGTAATAAATAATCAATAGAACGAATGAAATAATCAAATATCTAAAATATGGGAAAAAACCTGAGATGGAATAGTCGACATCTATGTCGACAGTGCATGGACGTAAATTTGACATCATTTAAAATCACTTACATTAATGTCGTTTTCAGACACATGGACATTTATTTAGGCTTTGGTGACGCGTTGATGACATGAGTGTTCGTCTATTACGTTAGTATATTAAGTTTATGGTTTTATCATAGAAAAGAAAAAACTCTTTCGCAGATATTTTAAAGCAACCTAACTTAGTTCATTTAAGTAGATTAGGTAAGATTTAATGTGATTGATTACTTCTCGCGATGCAAGCAGTGCATTGAAATGAGTGAAATGCTGAAAATTATTGTAGATACACTATGATCTTCTTACCTCACAACTGCAAGTGATATTACGTTTTGTTTGTTTTACTGGGTATTCAACTAGAACCTCTTTTATTTGTTGGGCCGTACATATGTATCGGCATTAGTTTTCTTCATTTGCTTAAAGTTAAATAGGTAAATGTACATATCATATAAATATCATGAACGAAGGTATTATATTGACCAGGACGTTCCGAGTTGGATTGGTCACTAATAAAATCATGCCGAGTGTTATTAAGTTTTAAGGGATCTGAAGAACGACTCGACGTCAAAGTCGCCAGCTATTTATGTGTCAATCGAAGTAATCAACCGAGTTAAGTAATAGAGATAGCATCTTACGTCATTGACCCCGATTATTATTTTTACATAGCTCTCGTTAAGACATGGCGGAGGCCTTCAGTATGGTGTGATGGTTTATGATCTAGATGTCCTAAATAAAAGAAAAAAAAATCTTCGTACCCTGCAGTGATGTACGGATGATTGCTACTATAACAGTTTTTCATTTGAGGAAAAAATACACTACTTTTGCATGAGTATAAGTTGGTTTAACAGATACGTTAAAGCATCTTACAAAGATTATTTTTGTCTTTTAGTGCTTTCAGACTTTTATGTCGAAGGCAGGTGTAAGCCGTGTAAGTAAATCTGTAAAGTGCAGACTGAAATATCAAACTTTCTGTGTAGACTGAAATTTCAAACTTAGGTGAAACATATACGTAAAGTTATTTAAGGATATGCTGTGCGCCTGATTTGCATATTCGCGTAAATAGCGTTGAACAATATTCAAAACATGTTGCATGCACCGATGAAATATTGTCCCTTTATTAAAGAACTGGTAGACTGGTATAAGAAGATAAATTATTCTAAAATTCAAATTTATGCATTGTTATACGTAGTATCAAATACATTTCTAACTTATTAGCTGTGATTAAATGTAGCTATATTACTTTTAAGCAGTGATGGACAAGAAGGCCACGTCAATATTTTAACTATGTTCAAGATTTATATCTGAATAAAACTTAACTTTTTCAATTTTGCAATTGACGTACAATGATTCAATCATAAAAAGTCAAAAATAGTTTACTTATCTAGTTAACCTAAAAAGTATTTTTGGCATCAGTCAAATACAAGGTACAAGACCAAAGTGACGTTTAAAAAAACATTTATTTGTAAGTTCTATTATAGGTATACATGTATAAACACGTATAAATATAAAATTAAAGAGACTTAGAGTCTTTAGGTTATTTGCATAATATTACGCTTATTCTTTTAGCATAGAAGAACCCCTATACAGAACTGAATTTACTGCTGCGCGGCGCTCGTAACAAAAACCAATTTAACAACTGAGCAGATTACAGTCAAGTTCAGGCATGCATGTATCAACCTTTCGTGTTTCCAATCTCACGGTAAACAATACTGCAACGACGATATCATAAAAGATATTATAATAAAACACTGACGTAAGGATATGAAGTTTAAGAAAAATTTTCCCCAGTATTATGTTTTTGTAAGATAAGTATGTACCTCTATTTAAGTTGCACGTTCAATTCGATATCAAAAGTCTGACTTAATGGTTGAAATTATTCATATGTAAAAGACAAAAGCATTTTGTCGTTCGCTATCTTAATAAAGATAAGTAGCCCCTCCTGACTACGTTCGGGGTTTAAAAATACACATATAAACACTAAATATACAGCCTATCCATCTGAAAGAATATAATTTGGTAATGGAAGTTGGATTGGAAATGGTAATATAATTGTTCAAATAGGTGTCGTCGCTTCGGAGATACACAGTTACAAAATTCGCACTCTGTTTATAATATTAATATAGATAAATTTCTCTGTAGCTCAGGGTCAGCCATTTTATAATCAGTGATATTTTTATATCCAGTATTTTACGATAGATAAATACTTTTTATGGAAGAATGAATCCATTTGATATTCATTAACATTTCAACATTTTACCATTAGAACTGAAAATTGTAATAAATTGAAACGTAAATTAAACGGAACTCATAAAAATTCAGAACTGAACTACGTACCTATTTGAATTTCAAAATCAGAGTAAAGAATTTTGGTAATGCGAAGTTTAGTTTAGTCGAATGCGATCAACAGTCAGTTTAGAGTAATTTAATATAATTGACGGTCTTCTAAAGCGCGACGGAATATTTTTCTTCTGCTCATCCGTCTTCATTTAGATGTTACTTAATACGAGAGCGTCAGTGCATAGCGTACATAAATGGATTGCCGCATGCTTTTGTACTAACTACTAAGTACTAGAAGTATTTCAGTATTTATTTTATGTTGAATTAACCATTAACGACATAGTTTCACTGTCTTACAAATGGTTTGTTATTTTCTTAAGTGTTTGAATAGACATATTATTTACATTAAATACTTGACTGTACAGATATGAAACAGGTTATTTAGTATTTTCTACAATTTTCTTCTTCTTCGGTATCGTTAAAAATTCAGTCACAAACATTTGCATCCCGAGCGAGAATTTCAAAACACGTTAGTCTGTTCTTTAAGTGCTATCAATAATAATAATATAATGAATAGCATGTCACATTTATCAGAATAGAACATAAAGTAAGATCTACAAAACCATTTGTAACTTCTGAATGTAGATGCAACCATCATATCAGTTTTGTGCATTATTTCATCGTAAAATTTTATATGAATAAAATTATAATTGGGCGGTGAAAAACATCTAATTAAAAACTTATTGACTTAAAAGGTTAGACAAATTATTCATTATAGTGGTAAGTGTATTATATATTTTAAATTTGTATTTGTATCTATCGGCTTCCGTCTTCGTATTCTTCATTCGATTTCGTCTTTGAATAACGCTTCCTTAGCTTCATAAATTTTACGGAATGACATAATTGTGTATTCCAAATATCTAGGTTAAAAAGATTTGAATTGAACTTGGCATTTCATTAGCTTATAATATTAGGCATAATTTAGGATACTTTATTCCGGGAAATGGACCTGTTCCCGCGAGATAGCAAAGTTAATATGGAAATTCAAATAAGAGCTATAAATAAAATTTTGATTGCCTGGCTGCAACAATTATGATAAATTAATATGTTCCTAATTCATAGAAATACAGAAACCCATTTCTAAAACAATGCGGGTGTTATTTTTAAACTTAAGGCACAGGCTTTCTGAAGCGAAGCGAGGGCGAGTTAATACTTATATAATAATTCTTGTAATTCTACATCATCGTATCAATAAACATGCCCGACTGTATGTTTTTTAGATGTTTTAAATAAGTGTTTTAAAAGATTAGAACAGTGTTAGATATTTAGTGGCTTGTCAATTAAATGTTTTGCCTGATTTTTGTGGATAGCAAAAACTTTTAAAACTCATCTATGATGAAATAGACCTTTGTATACAAAATAGTCTAAAACTTAACCTGCGTAGTAGTATATATTCACATTCGTATGTACGTATACACACTCCATTTAAAGCTTACATGAAAAAGATTTCATCAGTCTTCAAAACTCTTTTTAAAAATTATTTATTTAACTGATATTAAAATAATTGTGAGTTGTAATTGTACAAAACAAGTCAGGATTTTTTGCAATTTATTTTTTGATTACGAATAATGGTAACGCTCGAAGAGCGAAAACCGTCTTAACAACGAGTTGAGAGAAATATATCTGATATTTTAATTTGTATTCACTATTCCATGTCTACGTAGTAACCATATTGAAATTTCTGCAATATTGGCTCCCAACCTGATCTTTATTAGCATATCGTAACGATGTCGCATCTATCATATAATTCAAGATAGCACCTTCAGTAAATCACCTATTATGTTATAAATAACAATCACTATGGTCTTCATTATTTTGCTGAAATGTTAGATTTTACCTTACAGTTTAATAACATTGTAACATTTCTATTTATATTCTTGCTAATTATGTATGTAACTTTATACACTGATTGTTAAAGATTGTTAAAGTTAAAAGAAAAGAAAAAGGAAATGACAACATGAAACGTGTAAAGCAGGCGTAACACATTTTTGAGAACATTATTAATGAGTATTTGAAAAAAGGTTTTTTTTACTATATGCGAAGTAAAAGCCCTGCCGAAAGGAGAGGCCCACGGATCATTGTTGGTGGGGATGCGCGTTTTAATGTTTCGTTAGAATATCCCGCCGATAGAATTGATTATGATGATTCGGAAACGGATAATACGAGTACCTTGATCTCATAATGACGTTGACTGTCTGACTCGGATTACTCAAGTCTCTCGGTGATTGACGGTCTTCACCGTACAGTATTACCGGCACTGGACTCCGCATACTAACTATCGATGTATAACACTCCCGCGGGATCCCGCACACTTCTTCATAAAGTAAATCAATACAAATGGTATCTTTTACATATTTGAGTTTTTGCGGCGGCTACGTTAACGAATCTTCTACACAATCGCTTCTTCTCGAGGGTAGTCTTTATCTTGTTATGTAATGTAATATAATGTCTATTCTTAGTTTCACATTATACTTGAAATGTACGTAGCATTTCTACTATAAACATCGCTGCAATTTCCGCAAGAATTGCGCGCGTCACTACACAATTGTATTGTTAATCTCGATTGTCTTCACTCCGTGTACGTGTATAAGAGAAAAATATCTATAATATCAGAACAAAAACAATACACATTTTTATTATCATATAATGAGATCATCTAATTAAGTACCTTGAAGTTACAAAAAACAAAAGGTTCATACGAGGAATAATAAGTACTTCGATCGATATTCCGGCTCGTAAGCTATTTTTATAAGTCAGCCACCGCAACGAAATTAAATCTATCACCTGTCTTTCCGTCAAAGTGTATTTAACTAAGTTATATCCAATGGAACTATTTTATGAAAAGAAAAAAACCTGCTCTGAGGCATGTACAAATGAGGTGTTCCATCGAAATTCTAAACAACAGAAATACATTCGTGAATGGTAACATTGGCTATAGTTCTATCGGGTTGCAGTGGCCATTGAACACTAGAGCTTCAACTTCAACTTTAACAGCTGAATTTTTGCTAGCTTTTCTAATAAAAAAGTATATACGTATAACATTCGTTTCAATAATATATACATTACGAACTGTAGCTATCTCATTAATTCGTAGGTACTATAGACTTGTTTTTGTCATTCGAATAGCCGAGAATCTAGTGGACGAACTACTGAATGGTATTTGATCGCCGCCGTCCGTACGTTCGTAACAAAGTCGTACGCAGTCGTATGCCGCCCAAAAACCTGACTTTTATTGTAAAACTTATTCAATTAAAATCGTATTTGCTATCCTCCCTGTCAATGTTATTTTCAGTAATTTAAGCTATGTATACTTTGTTTTGATAACAAGTAAAACGCAGAGATTTTGAACTCACAATAATATTTATTCCGTATGCATAATAATGTTACAAGCTCGGCCCACATCTTCACCACCGCTCACACCAGTCTGAAGTTACGTTTTTTGAGATGACAACACAAGAGAGATTTTATTGTTACAACTTTTAACTATTGATATTTACAAATTTCTTGTATTTTAAAATATTTTGTATTGGTTGTAATAAATAAATCACATTTAAATTTATACTTATCTAATTATTTTTATTAATGTTAAAATTTGTATTAATTGTTTATCTTTTATCGTAAAACTATATTTCAATATAAGGTATTTATTGTAAATTAGTTAAAAGCCTTTTTTTATTTATTATTTTACGCAATTATCGTCCGGCGAAATTAAACTATTAAACTCTGATGGTAAGATAAGATAGTAAAAAATGTGAAAGTATATATCTAATATGAAAAGGAAATACTAGGGAAGTTATAACTCGAAAAATAAATTACATCCCTTGATTGACGTTTAACATGTATTTTTGATTCGTTCGATTGCAATGGCTGCATGATAATATCGCGTCTTTTATTTTAAATGGACATTTTAATGCTACATGACCATCTCCACGTTATATCTTAAATTTTTAAACTACATTCATTTTGTTATCCTCATTATTATACCCTCATGAATAGCGATAACCCTTCACAATTTCTATAAATTCTTTATATCCGAACCGAGACCCCCCTTGTACGAGGAGATCCAAAACATAAATACGAATTGATTTGAACAGAAAATATTGGTTAAATGTAAAAAAAGATACTACGTAGTCAAAACTTATGTAAAATACTGAATAAAATTATTGTTGAACATTTACCTTCTTAAAAGATCATACACGGTATATTTTACTGAAACATTGCTGGCGCTTACGAGAATATTTTTCCCGTGACAGGAATCCTGATTTAATTTTAGATATAGCGCAACAAGCATTTGAAGCATCAAAGCTATTTTTTACCGTGATGTATACTATATATTATGAAATACATCTCGGTATTCGCTTAGTGGATGGGCGTTGGTCTTCCACACGGAAGACTTAGATTGGAATACTGCATCGCTAGTTTTCAAATTTTCAAAAATATGATCACTAGCTTCTGTCAAACATAAAATCGTGAGGAATGTTTGTAAGTTGGCCAGCCTGGTTGTATTTAACCTTCTCAATATGGGTGAAGAGCCGAAAGCAATTAAGGTTGTGATGATATTGACGATCTTAGACAGCTGAAAAATTTTAAGTAACAAAAACTCGTTGAAATTGACAGTAATTTGTTTAATGTTGCTATTACAATATTAGTAGGGAAAGATTGCTTAACATGTCGTTCCAAACACGGCAACGCTCATCGCTCATGTAGTTCCACCTCTAGCACGATCACTCATCCAGCTGTCGACCGGCTGGGACAGCGCTAGAAATACTCGATAACCTACAGTTAACTTAATATGGACTTTGTTATAATCGAAACTTTTAGATACGTTCTGTACCATTAGGTACGAAACTTCATCGCGAAAGCGCGAAATAAGATTGATTAATAACTTATTTTAAGTATCTGTAACTTTACAACCTTCTGGTACGCAAGGCATCTGACATAATTAAATGCAAGGCTGTCCAACTAATATTGGAAGTGAGCAGAAAATTTGCAACCAAATCTCCGATCCGATCAAATCGCCGCCTAGTATAAAATAAAAAAAAAATTTGAGCTATATACACTTTAATCCGGACACAACTTGAATTGATGACAAAAATGTTAACCAGTGAGACCTCTGAAAAGGTTTCTGAACTACTAATTTTGTAAAGTTTGACGATAATTCTGAGGTAGAAATTAAAATTAAATCAGAAATGTGTTTAGCGGATAACTCTTGGCGGGAAAATTCAAATGCGTTGACAGGCCACAATTTGGCCCGCGGGCCTGGGGTTTGACAGCATTGTTTCTTCTTTTATCTCTGCATGAGTACTTTAAATTGCTGTACTAAATTTTTTTTTCCTGTATAAAGGCTATATGGTTTCGCTATGTAGGTAGGTTCGTTGCAGACAAAACTGGAGTTAAATAGTTAAAAAGTGTTTCGCATTAATTCAATTTAATTTTAAAGGCTTTGAATATATTTTTTCATTTTATTGTACTAGTTTGATGCTATTTTCTTTTTGTGAACTATTTAATTAATATTTATCTCTTTTTTCACATGTATTAAATGGGGGTCTTGGTTGCCTTAAGGTTTTAATATCTACGTTATTACATATGTCGACCCCGTAGCTTATTTAGTACTCTCCAACCGAGGCAGGATGTTTATTCTTGGATCGTGGTCTTCAGTGATCTTTTAATTGTGTATGTATAGGCCGCCCTCGACAGAGAGAGGATTTTCTGTTAACGTTACCTAATGACGTCTTAAAGAGTTAATATATAATATATAAAATATATGCGCGATATAAATTGTATTTTTCTATCCATCTACCTGCGTTGCTACTGCAGAATACTGCAGAATAATATAAAAGAAAAAAGTGGTACGTGTTAAATGTAAATATATATTGATTTTTTGTCTTTGGTTTTTCCTTAAATATATTACTTGTACTTTAATTTGAATCCGACACATTTGAGCGGGAAGTTTCGTGATAAGACGATTCTTCTAAATCAAATCTCTACACGATTCCGTTTGATTTACTATCTGTCGAGTTGCTCACATCCGTTGGAAAAAGGTTATCTTTAGTGTTGTGTGTTAGATACACACACAGTTATACTGAATACCTACATAGCATTAGAACACGACGTGTGAAATAAATTAAGTAATTTTAATTTTGAAAATTTAGTGGGTTAATAAAAAAATAAAAAAAGGTTTTTTTAAGTAAATCATTTGATGTATACCATCCCAATATTTTAAATAATTAGAAAATTCAACTTTTAATAATATTATAGTAATAATAATAATTTCATAATATAATTATTATTAATTTAATAATATTATAAATATAGTAGACAGTAAAACTACTTAGCTTTAATACTAAAAAATGCGAAATATTATTGCCTGTTCCCAGTTTTTAGGAAAAGTAATTGAAATATTGTCAATGAATGTTAGTAAGGTAGCAGACGACATTCGTTGACACATTAAACGTATTTATATTATTGATTGTAGAGAACCACCGGAATCTGATTTGGACTTCGCCGGTATTATGAATCCTTGACCTTATTTATTTATATTATATTTATGCTTCAGCAATTCATTTTCAAATCAAAAATGAAATAAAAAGACAGTATCGTAAAAAGATTTACGGAATAAGTTTTTATGTGTAAGACGTTGGACAGTTTTAATTTATTTTCAAAGTATGATTATTTAAAGCAAAAATAAAAAAAATCCAATCCCTAATTTACGAAATCGAAGTAGTATTATCAATACCGTACCGAATAATTCAAAATACTAACCTGAAGTATTTAAATGGTTTCCGATTAGAAAACGAAGACATTTAAAAGTATCATGCATCATGATCATACTCCTCAGTATCTGAAACAATTGCTTCAGTTCCTGCATAACACTCATGAACAGCAACTACGTTCTTCTAAGATAATGTAGTTCTCTATACCACTTCCTTTCCAATTAATTTGCTATTTAAGCTGTTCAACTTTGGTATGCTCTACCAGGCAATCTGAGAAAACCAGCCACTAAATTGAACTTCAAGAGAAAACTTTGCGAACAGCAGTAACACGGTTAGATTTGTCATCTTGACTTTCCCTGATCTAATACACGTCCTGCTATGGCTGGCATGAGAGCCGCTACTTACTTTCTTAATTTTTTCTTATTTGCTGGCCGACTCCGCACTTACTATCGGGTGGCTCGTCTGCTCGTTTGTCGTTTTCTATTAACATAAAAAAAACATACCTAGTCGTTTGTCTTGTTACTGTGTTGCATGTCGGTTCGGCATAGAATAGATACTATTTGGTTCAGTTAGCACAAAATGAAATGAAATAAAAAAAATGAAAACTGAAATAATATTTTATTCGAAGTTAATTTTTACAAACACTTTTCGAACGTCAAACTACGCCAACGCTTCAACAAATCCTTACCGTGAATGGTCTAGGAAGAAAAAACGGCAAGACACTTCCGACGAGGTTTTTTTTCCTACTCACAACAACAGAACGCACTTATGGCTACATATTAATCTCATGTCCAAGTAGTCTTATTCTTAAAGTAATCATTAAGTTTGTAATAATCTTTCTGCATAAAAATGTTTTTGTTGGATACTTGAACGTAGCCCTCTGTGGTATCGAGGTCATTTAATTATAGGTATAAATATTCCTACTGGCATATTTTAATGTGACGTTGTGAAAAATATAAACGTTATTTAATTTACGAATACAAGACAAAATACATAAGCATTTTATTTTTCACAATCCAATTATTTTTAGATAATATTTTCTTACAATTTTTAATTTACAATATGGCATTTCTGTCAATTGTAATGGAATTTTAATATAAATATTTACACATCTACCCATGAAAGAGATACCGGTTTTGCTTAGTCTGAAATTTGGAACAATAAGTTTAGCTTTATTCCTAGTATAGTATTGTGAACATTACTTTTTTGACGTATGTACATAATATTATCCATAATATATTGTGATGCTACAGTTAATATATCAATTTATTTAAAGAGATCTCTAAGCGAATCTCTAGGCCTGAGGTTGTAAATGGCGGTTACTGCTCTTTTCTGTAGTATAAAATCGACTGAATATCAGCAGCTGAGCCCCACTACAACATACCCCGTAAGACTTCACACTGTGAATGTAGCTAAATAAAACTAATCTTGTTGTTTCTACGTCACTTTTTTAACAGGGTAGGCAGCAGAGCTAAGTTTCCGTAACATGGTTTCAATATAAGGACTCCATTGTAATTGTGGGTCTATAGTAATTCCACGAAATGTGGTAGTTCAAGCATAACAATATGAGTTGGCACTTGTCTAACGTTTGGTAAATCTAATACATTTAGTTTAGTTAGTTTACTAAACCAGTGTAACACTTCCGAAATAGTATTATTTACATCGACAAAACATTGTTTCCTGCTATTTACTTCAAAAAAGTATCATCAGTAAACAATACATTTTTACATATAAATTTATGTCATGAAATGGTATACAAACTTTCTCAATTGCTATTTTAAGATTCCAATAGACAGGTAAGGTATTTCCATCAAAATACCTGGATTCGAACAGTTTTATATAGAGTCCTCAAATAAATCAAACGCGAGCTTTGTGTCAAGTACGCGCTGTTTACAACGCGAACGATACGGCTATCAATCTTTGTGGCAATATTGCTCTCTTTCAGCTATACATTTCACATGTTCTATTGTTTTGAAAGAGATTCCCTATAGAATAGATGCCTATTCAGTGTGGGAGAACAAAAACTTGAGACATATCTACACTATTTAGATATATGAACATATAATATAACACACTTTAGACTCTAAACCATGCTTCTCAGTTATAAAGCCTCTTAACAACTGAAGAATTAATTATCTAGATGTATCTAACTAAAGTTTGATATATTTCTTAAATTATACCTAGGTTAGGTCTGGATGTAAATCTTATTTATCAATTATTTTTATCGAATTTCCTTCATGGCGTCCTACTAATTACGTAAAAAAATTTTAACTGAACGTGTGACTGTTAAACCATTTCGTGGAAATTCAGGCACTAAAAAAATTTTCAACGCTTGTGTCGGCCAGTAATTTTTACCCTAATCCACGATGCACAGTGCAGTGGAGACTCAGGTCTTAGAAAGAGATCCATTTGCGAAACAATAACATATCCTTGGGTTACAGCGACCAGTTACCACTAAATGAACTGCATACTTATACTAGTTTGGAACTATAAGTCACTTTAATTGTTTATCCACGTAAAAGCGTTTAAATGGTAACCAGTCAACAATAGAGCAAACACAATACTAAATGTGCCGTAAAGTTAACTTTATATCATATATTCGACATTTTTCATTATACATCAACCGTAATAACGAGTGCCATCTATCTTAAATGTGTAGAAATAATCTTATGGCTATTAAAATTATAATACAAATGATGCAGAAATGTTTTTAAACGAGTTCTAGTAAAAGAAATTTAGCCAATTTGGTCAAATGAGATTCAAGAAATTAGCATCAGCATTATTTTCAATTGCATTTTTTGCAATAATCTCCAACGGCTCCAACTAGACATCACAGTGAGACTCTTAAATGGTTTTTTTTCCTTCGTTATTGAATTGTAATATTATTACATTTTAAGTTATTTAGTAAACCATTACAGTTATTAAATAAAATAGGGTGTAGGGTATAAATACAGTAAGCCTACAGTATAGTAAGTAAAGTGACCTAACAACAATATATTGTGGAAATATGTGTTTCTGCTGTAAGGCTCTCGGTCCGTCCTTGAGTCCAAGGCAATTATACCTTACCTATACTTTACCCTACTTACTTACCTTTAGCTAATTGTATAATTTTAAAACATTTATGTTCAACATTGATTCTGTACGGTTTTTTTGTGTATCTTTAATTCTCTAGGATAAAGAAACTTTTATAAATTAATCAAACAATGTGGTAAATTATTATTTTTATTTCGATTTACAACATGTATATACTCAGATGTTGGCCGAAGCCAAGAATAGGCAATTTTCCTTTTATATTATGCGTTGTCTCCTGTATCCATCGGTAAAAAGTTGTACCATTTTTGTAAGAGACGCATATTTTTCACCCTAATGCGCGAACCTCCGTGTTTTAAGAACTTTTATAGCTACTTTGAAATTTAAAAGAAAAACATATACTGAAATTACTAAATGATTCCTGAGTAATGTAGGATCTAAATTTCTTATAAATCAAAGAACCATATTAACACGTAACATGTCTAGGACATTATATAAATCGGAATCGAGTAAATCCTTGACTTGCTTTCCAATAAATATGTACGTACATGTGTAATAAAGCTAAGAACTGAAATCTCGGCAGTACCTAAGTGATTTACGTTGTAACATCGGATTTCTTGACTTTAACCCCTAAAGATTTACATACTGTAAAAGTTTTTCTATGAAAATGTCACATTGCTTTCTGAAAAGTATGTACCTGTCCTACTTAGCCCCGTAAGGTAATTCGAAAGAAAATTTGACTGGATTTGTAATATTAAATATATTTTTTGACATTAACATTTTTACATGTGTAGTTAAAACGGCAAATCGTGTGTTTTTTTTAAGTTTTTCGGAACTACCAATATGGAAGGTTTTAATTTATCAAATTTACTTCTTTATTGTGGCCACCGTAAAATTGAAAAGCCCAAATAACTTTAAAAATACTTTAGCAAATAAACCGATATCGTTAAAATAAAACACAGTTATTTGATTATGCTTTATATTATTATTTTTTTGGTAAACTATTCCATCAGGCGTCAATTAAGTGCTCGTAACAGCATTCCCTTAATAAATCAATCAATGATATATATAATAATTGAATATATAAATATTGTATTCGTATAGAGTTTATTCGATGGACTTACGTGAATCGCGCACTGTGAATTTAAAGTTTTCTTATCTTGATCTTGAGAATTTATTTATGTCCCGACCTGCATTGGTACATATCTCCCTTCAACAGGGAATAAAGGTGAATAAGGTTGAATACTCTATTTGTAACGTTAATTGACTGAAAATATATCGAAAAACACCATAAGAAGATTCTTAATATGTTGAGCTTTAGTTATATTTAAATATGATCCGTACAATAATGTATATCGCATCCTTAGAATGAAAGGGACTTAACTTAAAAATTGCAATTTATGGGAAATGACGAAGAAAGTTTTCAAAAATGTATGGTCTTGAGTAAATTTAAAGAGACTGATGTATGAGGTTTTCCCTTTTTCCCTTTCTCACTTGTAATTCGGGCTCTTTTTCATCATGGGGTTTTAGAGTAGGCTTTTTTAAGTAGATTTATAGTAAAATCTGGATTTTCAGGAATTTTGAGTTAAGTCACTTTCATTCTAAAGGTGCGATATAATCCCGGCTTCGCACGTGTGCAATTTGTGTACGAAGAAAATAGTAAGTGCGTTTAGCCAAGAAATATTAATGTTTGTTTTACAATACGTTCCTCTCTTCAGTGGTTTAGCTGTGTTGTGTTTTAGGTCAGTCAGTTTGTCTAGAAGAGATTTATCGTAACGAATTTTTCATTGAACGAAACTACCAAATATAATGGCACATTTTTATTGAGATTTTTATACAAAATACCATCTTAAATTCTGAGAATTCCGCTGGATTTTACAATAATATTATTTCGTCCCAACAACTATGAATACAACAAAAAATATATCAGGCGACTCAATCGAACAGTTCTCAAGTGATCATATTTTATAGATAAAGCAATTTTTTTACGTATATAGATTTGTTGGTATATAATAACAACTTTAAACTTATAATAACATTATATCTTTTGAATCGTTCCTGTAGCGCACTACAGCATTCTTAAAGTGAATCACCGTGTGAATCGCTATCACCTATCATTACCGGATTATACCTTTAACTTTAACATTAACTTAACAAGACACGAATTAATTACCTAGAATAATGTTTTTTTTTTTAAGTCACGCATATGATTTTTTAATATAAAATTTATTTTATTTATTTTTTGTATTTACGATTTACTATTGACTCTACCATCACATACATAAAATATATTACATGGAAGAACATTTTATTACAACAGCAGTTAGTTTAACAAATATCGAAAATGACGATAAGGATCTATTTAATATAATTAACATCTATTTAACATCTCTATTTTTTTGCTATACTTTTAATTACATCATACATCAATTAGCCAGACAAATAAAACTTCCGTCACTTAAGTACAAGTTAAGCGGCACACAGACAAACACAACATCATTTCTAACATTTAACAAATGCAAAGATGTACACATATATGTTTACAATCTATTAGGGTATAGAAGCGCCCCGGATATCATGGTCAGGAGTGGAGCGGTGTACTGAGTCGTTGCAGAACAGAATGCTCGCGGTTGTTGACTGCAGGCCGCTACGTCCTGAGCGAGCACCCAAGCCATCTTTCGTAGCAGGTTTCCAGCAACTTGTGAGCATGATCGGCCTGCGTGCGCCACACATTGCACGAAAGCGTCTCTTGCGCTGTAAAAAAATTTCCTTATGACTGCATACTAATTTATATGCCAGCATGGTATGATGTTAAAGTCTATAGTTCTACTTAACTATTATCTCGACAGCGTGTCCATTTTCTACTTCAACACTTCTAAAAATACAAACATATACATAATAATAATAATCAATGTTCACACACCCATGACCTCGGACTAGGATTCCTTGTATTCCGGTTGGCATGGTATACACAAATATGCCATTACAAACACCCATGACCCGAGACAAAACATTAACCTGTCACATATAAACGTCTGCTGCCGCCGGAAATCGAACCCGGAACCCCGCGCTCGGCAGGCAGAGTCAATACAAACTAGACTATGGGGTCATCATACTTCTACTTATGTTTACTTCGTTTGTACGATAATGGCTCTTCATAATGCAACGAATAACTACTGCGTCATTCGCATCTTTGTAATGCCTTAATAACTAATAAGGCATTGCATCTTCCCTGATGAAGATTACTAGGCTTTGTACCACACAGTTTAACCTTCCCGGTACACTTGTATGATGTTAGGATTCATTACCTGGCTGGCTAGCTATCACACTGCTTCTAAAATCATATAGGTATCGGACGCGCTTCTGGAGTTAAGGCTGTTAAGTTACCATTGGGTGCTAGGGCACCCAAATAGTCAGGTCTGTTTGTTTGCGAGGTATTATCATTAAAAATATATTGTAGTCGTACAATCGTATGTACAAGCCATGATAAATTAAGTTTAAAATAAAATTTGCAACGGTCTATCTCTGCCAGAATATTAATATTCCAGACTGAGTACTAAGAATACCAGAGAGTAGTCACCATCCAATAACCAATCAACTACGAGTATCTATTGATTATGACCAAAAACAAATTACAGTATAAAGTATAAGCTTTAAGTCCTTAATTCTAGGTAACATTGTGTAGAACTCTATTTCACTTAATTAAATTGAATTTACCGAAGTATTAAAATAAAGGTTTTAAATATTTATATTTTTCGGAACTTAAATTACTTTTAAAATTTTGAAAAATAATATGGGTTACTTCAACAATGTTCGCGGCATGTAAACGCAATAATATAATTAGATACTACATAAAATACTTTTTAAAATTTCTGTATTATGTCTGTCTTAAAACATAATACTTTATATTACATCATCGTAAATTGTATAAAATATAGTACACAGATAATACTTATTTATGCAACTGTTGTATAACAAGGGGTATTATAACACGAATGTGTGTTTATATAATAGTATCACATGGGTGTTTTAATACCTAATTATCAACAGTTGCATACAAGACTTTATCTACTCTCATGCTTTAAATCCTCTATAAAAGATTCTGAAATAGTTAACTTACTGCTACCATTAAAACAGCCAGTCTTAGTAACCTAATATCATCCAATACTGAGTATATACAAATAAACTAAGTAATAATGAAAGAATTATTCATTGTAGTAGTAATTAACATTTTGTATAGTAACACATCTTTGTAATACTTGCTCATTTTTTTTGTAAACAAAACAATAAAAATATCGAAGAAAAATGGCTGGGATTCGAATAACCTACTTTTTTTTACGGCGCACGGCGTTCTGGTAGTGAAACGTGAATGACAATGTTCTTTTTTAAAATTCATACGGATGTTCTTTTTTTTGAAATCTATAGAGATACCACACATCGAGCAGTAAGAATGTGGCTGTCTGTTAAGTAAACCCTTTGCACAGAAGGGATCGTAAAGAAACAAAGGAGTGTTATAATGAAATTCAGTACAACATTATATCATCCGTTTAGATGATATAATGGTTATTATGTCATTGGGTGTTTTAATGTTGGCAGTAAGCTAACTGTTTCAGAGTCTTTTATAGAGGGTTTAAAGCATAGTAGCAGATAAAGTTAATTAAATTAATGAGATATTTATAAACATTTTGTTCACAAGTTATGTCGAATACTTTATCGAATTGATGCTTAAAACTGATAGAATTAAAGTGACGACTTAATCCATACCACAGAGTACCTTATACATTGCCGATGTTCTGTTTCGCATTGCTTTATTATTTCATCTTAGCAGTCATTTAAGAGATTGGAGTATACTGTTAATGAATTCCCTGACACTATTAACTTATAATAAAGTTTATTCGACATTTTAAGATCCACTTAATACTAAAGTAAGGATGAGTTTAATATAGATGAATAATGATAATATTGAGTTATCATAATTACATATAATAATTTATAGCAATAATTCAGGTGTTAAAGACTCAACAAGGACAACTATCACTACTATGAGAAACTAAATTTCTAATGATATTAATTTCTTGAGGCTTTCTCTCGTCGCAATCATGAAATCCTTGAGTTTCGTATGCAGGAATTGTGAACAATGATCCAAGATAGATTTTTTTTGATGTATGAATATAACTCATCTCCTAATTTGTTGGAACTATTATATTGGAAACATTGCATAGAATAGTAAAAACTAGGATAAATAAATAACTACTACACTTACATTTCAGTTAGATTTATTCACTTTCTCGGGCGGTAAATTAAAGCTACTTTGTACTCGTAGCTGGTAATAATTCTATATCTTATTGCTAGTGTGGACAACACAAGCATGATGATTCTACTTTAAAACTATATAGATTTTACATACAGCAATTGTCGTCCAGAATTCGGTAGAATATAATACCTATTTGGTTTGTATTTCCAAAATTTTTAAGTTTACATGAACATATTTTTTCGTTATAAACTGAGTTTACGCATGTCAGTGAACTTTAATTCTAGAACTCTGAGCAATAGAATTCAATTAGAGTTGTTTGTCGTTGTAACGAATAATACGTGGTTCTCTAAAGTAAACAACTAGAAATATGTTGCATCTTCTTACTACATACACTTAATAATATACTATACTCTATATATTGTAATTAATTAATTAAACCCCAATGCTAAGCCTTTACATTAATATTTACGAGACTATACTATAGATTGAAATTAATAGTAATGATAATATGATGATTGACCATTTATACATTTAAAGCAGTAGTAATAGCTTGTGGTTTGAACGTCGGTCTCCCGCACAGAAGACTCGAATTCGAATCTGGCACGCACCTAAAATTCAAATTATGTGAGTATTTCAAACTGAAGTAAATTCAGTGTCAACAAGAGAAAGAAACCTGTACACCTCCAAGGATGTTCTCATAGGTATGTGAAGTCTGCCAACCCGCACTTGACCAGCGTGACGAACCCTGGCCTTACTCCCTTTTATTGTGATACCTAAGCCCAACACTGGGACAATTATGGGTTGTAATGATGACGAAGACGACATTTGAAGTTCATACATGTGAAAAGTATTCCCGTAATAACGTTTTAAATTACTTTTAATCGTTCTGCACTTATTTCAAAAGCTTAAAAAAGCTACAACGTATTTAAAAATAATTGCTTGGTTTCTACCATAATTTAAGGAATTTATTACGGAAGGTCTGTGCAACGTTTTCAAAGTTCTTATCATTCTAAGAAAACTATTCGGGCTGTGGTCAGCGATGCAATATATTATATTGCAGAACGTTTTTTAATCAATTTTTTTTACATAGAATATGTTAATGTTTCACAACAATCCCACCCGATGGAAAGTGGTGAGGAAGTCTACGATGTTTAATGTACTAACTATTATTTATTTATGTACTATTCACTCTCCTGTTGAAGACTCCCAAATTGTAAGAAGGCGGGAACACCGACGCGGGCAAGTTATTCCAGTCCTTTGCAGTGCGTACAATGAATGACGATGCAAACCGCGCCGTGCGTATAGGTGGTACGTTCACTACGTAAGGATGGATACCCGCCGTACGTCGAGTTGTTCGATGGAGAAACGACGCTGGGGGAATTACATCGAATAATTCCCGCGCACACTCTCCAAAATGTATCCTGTAGAATACCGAGAGACTGGCATCCCTGCGCCTGTGCTTAAGGCTTCGCAGATTGGTTCCGAGTAGATCTGAGTCACCACTAAGCCTCTTTGCACGCCTCTCTATCGAGTCCAACGCGGATAGGTGACATTTGGCAGCACCAGCCCAAATGTGACAACAGTACTCCACACACGCTCGCACTTGAGCTTTATGCAGGGTCAAAAGCTGATTCGGTGTGAAGTACCGCCGCACCTTCGCGTTTCCTTGCAGCTGCTTTAGCTTTGTACTCGATGAACTGACCAAAATTGAGGTTCGAAGAAACTTCGACTCCCAACAAAAGCCGGTCAGTGCATTCCAAGGATACATTCTGAAAAGTAGGAGCCAAGATGAATGGGCTCCTCTTGGCACTGAACAGACACGCCTGTGTTTTTGTGACGTAGAATCTCACAAGATTGGCACCGCCCCATTCGGACACTGCCCGAAGTGAGAGATTCATGCGTTCCACCATGGCCTCTCTTTCGAACTGTATTTCGTCCCTACTGGCCCGAGCATTCCGGAGGTATCTATCCACTATTGTGCTGTCATCTGCATACCCATAGATACCAGGCTTGAGCAGATCATTAATATACAGTAGGAATAAAGTAGCGAACAGAACAGACCCCTGAGGTACTCCAGCGTTGGTAGCCATCGATTGTGATAAACGCCCGAATTATTGTATCTCTAGCTATAGCTTCAGGCTAGAATTGTATTCATTCGAGCAAAAAACAGTCAGGTGTTCAAATAAATGGATTCCGTGTAGTTATACACTCTTTTCGCGACACGACCTTTACTAACGTTATACTCAGAAAAAAATTACTTCTAAAATTGATATTTCGTGTAAGTTGTATTTTTTAAAATTGTAATAAAATTATACACTGTACATTTATATCGTTACTATGTATTATTTTACTTTAATATCCGCAAAAACTAACAAAATTAAATGTATAATGTATTATACTTATAAGCCTGAAAGTGGATATTTGTACCTTGTAAATAAATAATCCTACATTCCTACATATAAAAAAGCTTAGTCAGTGGAAATCACGAACAACTTCAGGCAATATATTCGCTCAAGGTCTTCATAAAGATGGAAGATTCCAACAAGGTATAAATTACCGTACTAAATATTGATTTTGTAAACACGTGAGTACCTTTTTGGTAGATTACGTCTGTGATATTAATATCAGAGAAGCCGTTTTACTCTTGTTAAATCTATACAAGTGCGAGAAACGAGTAAACAAACCACATGGTGGTACATGGTATGGAGCACTAATAACATCCAAGGAATGGTATACGTACCGTTGAAAAAAAGAAGCGGGGACCCGCTTATAACTGGCCATTGCATCCGAAATAGTCAACATTTTTGCCCAGTTCCTGTTATGTTCCTCCAGGCAAAGAAAATCCATCCCGCTCGAGTATCATAAATCAATCGTTGACTACAAAGCGGAGTGACTTCCAACAGAAAAGATGGAGGAAACTATCTTGTCATTTATTTAGGGTTCATCACGAGCAGGGAAGCTCGCTTAAATTCAAGGACGTATGGCATTACATCTCAAAACTTACATCCACACCCGAAATGAATGTTCAATATCAGACGTTTTATTAATTTTATGCTTGGCTTCAATCCAATACAAACCAGGGGTTTAATTACGGTAATAACTGAGGAGGGCTAGATTGGACTCGATCGTTCCGATCCGGTACGGATTTAGTGGACAGGTTAATACCCAATCCACGTGTCAGAAGTTCTTACGCCGTCCAAAGAAATGAAATGATTGAATTATTAATGGACTATCTTCTGTCTTGTTGTTCTGTTATCTACATATCTACATTTAAGAAATGTCCGCGATATAGTCAAAGTTGTCTATGTACTGGATTTTCTCTTTAGATTGGTTTCTTAAAATGCTGTGGCTTTAAAAAAATAAAAGATTTTTTATGAAAAGATTAAGCGAAATTTCTTAAGATTTTGTTAAAAATAAATACCTCATCTCGCATTTTAAATTTTCGTATTTAGACTGAGGCTTATGAATGTACAATTTAAAGATTGTGTAACTTTAAAATTTTTATAGATGTTATGTGGAGATATGAATAATTTTATTTTACACATCTTTATTTTATACAATAATTGCTACTTCATAAGATATTTTATAAAGAAAAATCCAAATTTTCATAGAGCTTGCTGCAAAAAAGTCGACTTTTCAGACAAATTTTTAACCCTTATTTTAACGGCTTGAGGATTGATATTTCAAAATCTTTACAACAGAATACATATTTCTTTATTTATAACCAAAACCTAAATACAATATTTCATAATGTTTGCTTCAAAGTTACCCGATTCTCAAAACAAATTTCTATTGTTTTATTTTTCACGTTAAGCATTGAAAATTTAGGTACTAGAGACATTTTATACATAAATCTTTATTAAGAAAGGATTATTGGAATTTTTCCAATTTCCAGTGGGCACAGCTGGAACTCTCTCATGGCCTCTAAGTATCTTGACAACTAAAAATCCACTTAAAATATGATACCTGTACCCTAGGAGTAACAAGTCGCTTAATAGTTCCTGACATTGGTTTGGGTTACGTGTCAGTATTGTAAGGTCGTCTGCAAAGGCTAAGATGGACTTTGTGTATTTGTTGTTAGTTTTAAACCGATAGCCCCGTTATTTTCAAGGCTTATTAATTTGTCTATGAGTATATTTATAATTATACTGAATGTTATTTGCGACAAATAACATCCTTGGAACAACCCCAAACTGTATTGCAAGGATTTTGAATGTTCCTTCTTTGCTGCAATAGCAAATTTTACTTGTGAATAAACTAAATAAATAAATAACTAAGTAAATAAAACTATAATACCAGGGAAATAATTACGAAATAATCAGTTGGGTAAAAAATATCTTTTTAATGTCCCTTTAAATTGTAAATTGCATGCCTGTAAATTATTATTTTCTTACCCTATATGTGCAATAAATAATAATAGCAGAATACTTGAATAATAACTTGTACTAAGAGTACACACTAGTAAAAATTTTTTAAGCTTCATTCATTTAAAGGCATCGTATATCACGGATTACTCGTAATAAATCGAACTTTTACTTCTTTTGAAAAAGGAAAAACATTCATCTTGACCCTTGAGAAAAATATATTAAATTATTTTATATTATTATTAATTATTTTATAGAAGCATAAGTTATAGCAATTATTATTAATTAAATTTATGCCTTAGTTTAAGTGTTATTAGAGTTTAATTTTACAGTTTTTCACTTTCGTTTGTATATTAAATATTTCAACTTAAGTTGTAAAATGTCGGTCTTAAAACGATAAGTGGCCCAGGGGGGATTTAGTCATAATTTTTTAGGCAGCTTAAAAGCTTTCGATCGGTATTAACGGCTAAACTAGGACTTTAAAGTGTGGAAGCGATTAAAAAATTACTGTCACTAGCGGTCACCTATTTAACTGCCGCATACGCTCAAAGATGTTTAAACTCAGTGGAAGATATGTCATATACCTCCCACCTGTATAATTATTTTATTATTCATACCTGATGCTTAATTCAATTATAATAATATTTTTTATCTGTTATAATTAATCTAAATTATTTATTCTAAATTTAAAATTATTTTTAAAATTTCCTAGCGTATTATGAAAAGTACAAAGCAATAAAAAGTTATGGGTTTCATTTTTCTTCCTCTGTTGTTTCAGCAATCAAGAATTTAATTAAATGTAATATGGGGCGGTAAGGAGTTTTATGAGTTATAAAGAAATTACTCAGACGTGAAAGGTAAAAAGTTCTGAAAGATTTTTTACATTTAGTATAAAAGCTGGTTTTATTATTCCCTAGATATTTCTCCTGATTTTCTTATTTAGCTCAATGTAACAAGTAGCTCATAACGATAAAAAGAATATTATTATTTAGATTTCGAATTCCGAACATTTATTTCTATCGGTGTCTTTCCTAATAATAAAGATGTTACTGGGGCAAATACATAGTACATAAACTTATTTTTGAAAAATTTAAATGTTACCTATATTTTGTTACCAACATAGTTTAAAGACGTACATTTTTTTTGATTTTCGTTACTTTTTTTTATACAACTAATCGACAAACAAGCAGACGAGCGATCTAATGGAGTGGTTACCGTTGCTCATCATTCATAACACAAAAGTCATCGACAGATTGCCGACGATAAACGAAGCATCTGCATTATTACTGGCTTTTCGACACTGCATCCGAAACATTTCACGGTCAATTTAATAATAAGGAGCATTGTTTATTCCTCATGGCAAAACTTTTGAGTACATTTTAATGACATTTGACATATTTACAATTAATAGTACGAGTCAACATCACAGATATTTTAAGTACGGAAAACAGATGTATTCACCGCAGAATTGGGACCTTTTATATAGTTGCTACAATTCAATTTATAAAACCTAGTAAAAATGTACAATCTTTTCTTCAAGTGTAGCTAATTTGTAAAGTTAAAAATAATCCCCTATGTCCCTCAATTTTCCGAAGAGCGAGATCAATTCACTAATACAAAAGTAATCCTTGAAAAATGGCATTACTAAATCATATATGGCTTTCAACTTTGCAAAGATGTTTTGTTTCAATTATAACATTCCATTTTAAAATTCTGTTGAAATTTCACTATTTGAGAGTCATTCAAAGCTCAATTGGCTCTCAGTTCTGACATACGAATACGTTTTTTTTTGTTTTATATCCTACGCTCTTTGATCCTTTTAGTCTATGATCCCTTTTATATTTAAAATAAATGTCTGAGTAGCGTCATCCATTTACTGTTACTATATATATTGATATCTGAGATGGTATTAGCGACAATCAATGTATATCAATACAAATTATATTCACCTCAAAACCCTTACGGTTTAATATATTGTCGGTTATCGACTTCAGGGATCTCAAAAATATCTTATTTGATTATATAATAATATTATCCATAATAAGGCTCTTCAAAATTATGTATAACCGGTAAATTAAAAAATATATATATATATAATAAAAAACTAGACCAAAACAGGTTATTGCTATATTTCGTACATTTAAATATCGCAACATTTAGTACTGTCATCGTTAAGAAAAACATTAATGCAGAAACAGGTAACATACATAATTTTTGGATGATAAATAAAATTGTAGCACGATTTTCATCTTGTGCGAGATTGTTAAAACAGCGTCGTTTTATTGTCTCTACAGCTCTTTTTCAACGATTCCGAGCAGATTATATCTTTTTATAAGTTTTTCATCGGCATTGGGCTTAACTTAATTAATTTTTGTCACGATTCGTCCAATCAAGTTGCTACAACTACACAAGAGTGGAAAAAGAACTTGAGTTTCTGGTTAATTGCGACAGCGCCAGCGTCCCGCGTAATAAAACCTATGAATAAGTTGTATTTTAGACTAACAAGTTACTTATTGATTAATTTGGTAAACGAGCGCATGATTTGCATGCTGGCAAGTAGTCGACACTACTATTGCAACTACGCTTTGTAGTCATGAAGGAAGCCAACCTTCTGTTACCCAACTCTCTATTACAAGGTAGATGTGGTGTTGATAGACAAGTAATAAATTATATCAATAAAATTGCTGTATTAATATTATTGAGCACTTGTGCTCACAGAAATTCATAAGTGTAGTGTATAATGTCGTTCGCCTTACCAGCATAGTTCGGCGTTCTTATTGAAAAAGGTGAGGTGTTGGGAACGTTCAGATATGTCACGAGCGGCGATCTGAAGCTCGTCGACGCATTGCGACCAGTCCGGTGACACCAGCGCCCAGCAAGTCGGCTCTTTGAGGAAATCTGTATGATACACAATGTTATACCTTTTCAAAATATCATTGCATCTTGTACGAAAACATTACAACTATGATAGAATAAATTAACATGAGCTTGATAACAAGCAAACCGTGTACGTCTCGTTTCATGAATTACATATTTACCCAATTTTATCGTTTTAAATTTAATGTTGTAACATATTATATATAAAGAATATATCATATTTTAATACCTACAAAACACTCAAAATATATGGTGTAATGTGAAATGAATACATTTGCATTCCTTTTTTTTAATAGGCCCCAAAATACGGTGAAACTACTAATAAATAATGGTTAAATGAAACAGTGTTAATGCGTTAGTGTACGAGTAGGTGAGCATGTAATAAACGGATCTCCGACGTCAGTCTACAACGTGTCAGTGATGCCTTTGATGTACGAATGCGTATAGGCGACGGTAAACACTTACCATCAGCTGGCCCGTCTACCTGTTTGTCGACTATTCACATAAAATAAGTCCTCAGCGGCACTTCTTCTCTACCATACTTCAATATGAGTATTCCATAAACTGATAGTACGCGTTAACTTAAGTTATATATCAATTATATCAGATTTTAACTCCACTCACTCACACACAACGAACACACAACGAAATTGTTCGTAATTGTACATTTTACTGGGGTGCTCTGCTACTGCTACACTGGCCAATTACAACCCGTAAATCCTACTACATTCATTTACTTCCCTTCATTGGACAGACAACCTAATATATCGAATGCCAGTGCCAATGCAAACCCATTTATGTATGACCTTCTTAAGAACTGTATTTTAACATAATGGTTACCAAATAATTCATCACAGCAGTAAAAATAGTAAAAATTATACGGAACATCAGTAAATTGAATAGATAACATTTAGAATAATCTTTTGGTGATCTAAGAATAATCAATACAACTTGCAATTAATTGCTTTGACAAATGGTTGTAAATCAAGTATAATTCAGATATTTTATGACTAATGTTGTACGTATTATCTCTACAATAAACTAAATACTACACCGCAAAAATATAACTAAATAATTTAGCTTTTAGTGACCGGATTCATTTTGTCTGATTGAATTGATTCGAGGTACTTATATTATTATTATTATTACTGCTATTTTGGATTATTCCATTCTACCATTTGTGATGTAATAATCACCACCGCGGGTTTTTGGCCAAACGATAATGATAACTTTTATTTATTATTATTATTACTACATATATAGAGGTCAGCCTTTTCCAATGAAAGATAATAAACACATATATACACAAGAATATTGTATATATATATATATATATATATATGTGTGTGATGTTTTATCCTGACAAATCCCATAAAAATAGCTGTAGACTGAAAGTCAACGAGAAAACATCATAAGATGATGTAACGTTACGCCTCATTGAAAACAAAATACCTTCATGCATATTCAGTTCATGATATTTTTTATGAAAGGCAATGTATTCATATGTACATAGGTATATACATAGGCAACATAAATTAAACTAACCAATTGAGTAATTTTCATTATAGAATATACTGTTGAACTAAGCGTAGGGACTCCTGTATTCAGGTACTTAATAATAAATTATTGTTAGGCCCATATTACAGTTCATTGGTAAGCCACGATTTCTGACCATATCGTAAATTATCTATGGTAAACATTTTGACAAATCGAATTTATAGCTTTGCTTGCTAACTTGTTTAAGGAATTTTGGAATGACGATAATATTACGTATGACGTATTTTGTCATTTACCAATATCTCCAGTGGACGCGAAAAAATGGTTTTATTTGTAAATTTTGAATGGTATCAGGAAACTTGTGCAGCTTACGGGCAACAGCTAGTTTATAAAACAAATAAATGTCAAGCTACATACCTCTGCGTAGTGCACTTTCGTTAGTACACAGGTATCGCATCAGGGCTTTGGCACCTCCGATCTGCTGTTGTACCAGCTTCTGTCCATCCGTGGGCAAGCACCGTTTGATCCAATTGTCCATGCAAGTCATGCCAGTCTGATAAGCTCTAAAACATAAATAACAAGTACTGAACAGCTCATGGCCAATAACTTGTGTATATAAGGGACGGAACGCGGTCGGTAATTGTATCTAACACAAAATGTTATAAGCGCTTCCAAACCTGTTAGAGCACGTTTTGCCGTCGGTGACAGTTACTATTAGGGCTCTAGCTCCAGGTGCCTGAACTACAGTAGGCCGTTAAAGGATTAAAATCGATAATATTAAACACATTTTCGTCCGCACAATAGAGTAGTTTGTACATAGGTATATGGTACGTTATATAATACGCAAATTACACTATGAAAATTCTGTTTTTTTCAACGAAACAAAATATAACAATAAAATTAAATGCACAGACAGAACATACAGATTTATTTAGAAGTACTAGTAAGTTTTTGTAGAATAATTGGTAATTGTCAATCCAATAAAATTAAATATGATTTATTAGTACTTACAGGCAATGTGCGTCTAATTCCGCCCTCGTCCGTGGCAGACCAACCTGCGTGCGCGGAGTCATGTCTACGCAGTGTTTTAACTGCCCCGTGTCGCAGTTATCCATCTCGCTTAGTTGAGCACCGCCACCATCTAGAACGGAAGAAAACATCTTAAAACTCGGCAACTCATGTTATTAAGTCGGAATACATGTGAGGAAAGATTCTATTACTGTTAAAATTTTAAATTTCGCTTACAACATTTTTGCCACTCTCAAAATAATTCCCAGAGTTGTGACCGGCATAACATTGGTATGAAATGGTGCATTGAAGAAATGCGCTATGGGTTGCTAATTTATAGATTTTACATCTACCATGTGCCAAGATGTTAAAAATTACAGTGGCGGTGGACTTTGACAGAGGTAGATAACCGACACAGTTTATTTTATATTTGCGGAAGATTTAAGACATAACGCAAAAAAAAATATTATATGAAAAGAAATACATAATTATAAAAAGGATAGTGTGCATACAATATGATCTCATATCTCTAAGCTCTTCACAGATTTTCTGAAACACTAACGAAATTTATATACAAGGTTTTAAACATTTGAATTGCAAATTAGTTATTGTCCTGTGTTATAATAATAATGTCGCTTACTTTAAATATATTTCAATAAGTCACTAACCAAAAAAGTACCTTTTAAAAAGACATTAGGTTATCAGTACCATTAAGCGAATCTTCACAGCTATTTTCGTTGATACATCCAGAGTGAATGCGAAGAAATGGCAACGATATTATTTTAAATCTACTTACAAAGAGAATACAGAAACAATTTTCGGAAATAATAATAATTGTACATTAGAAATACGGCCCACCCAACCATGAGTCTTAAGCATTTGGTTTCTTGGATAAAGTGATAAAGTGGATATCAATATAATATTCTTTCGATACCCTGTATTTTGCCAAAATTTCTTAGTCATTAAGCTTTCTGGGGACTGTCTTAAATTCCAAAATATTTTTTAATGTTACAAGAAGACAGCTTTACTAATAAGTTATTATAAATTTTTAAAGGTTCACAGATCCAAGCTCTAAATGAACTTGATAATTTAGAAGGCTTGCTTGGAGGTACATGTCCAACATATAAAGGCCGCTTTGGGACACTTGAATGGATTGTAATGTGATTAATTAATAAATAAAAATAAATTAAATAATGATTTATTCTGGTGAAGTAACGAGCAGCTGAGGACGTCAAGAGGTGCGGCATCGATTTCACCTTCTAATATTATTATTTAGTATGTATAGCTAGTTACCTGTCTGATGAGTTTCAAATCACCAAGTTATTCGCACCAATGGCTATACAAAAGGATTCATTTACAATTATAAGTTAGTTTACAAGTCGGTTTAGATTAAACGTCGAACCCGTATATAATTTTAGCGAGAGCATAAGAAGTTTGAGTACATATACATCTTCCTTCAAGTGTAAATTTTTGTTTTTTTTTTCTTCCCGACACGAGATTCTTATGATACCGTTTCAGGTAGACAAATAGAAGGACATAAATTAAAAACATGGTCGGTATATCTTCTATATCGAGAATAAAACCTACCGACACGACTGAAATAACATTTTCGCATAAAAATTTGTTTTTAGAAAAAATAAGAAAATGTAATATATATTGGAATTGCAAATGAAAATGATTTATTTTAATCTACTGTAACTTTTAGTCGCTGATATCAAGATTTATCTATTACCACTGTTAATAGTAATATAGTCTCGTAGAATCAATCCGTTCAACTGTACCATTTAGACCTGTTTCAAGTGGGAAATACGGCAAAGTGCCAAAATATAAATTAGGCAATATTTATTTACCTTTTCGATTATCGCCACTATATTCTTAAGAATATCTACATAAAATTATTTCTAAAACATAGTAAACAGTCACACCTAACTTGAAACATTTGTTTGTCTAAATCTGTAACGCAATTTTAATAAAAGAAACAGAAATGACCCTTAGGTCGATTTCCGAGCCAGCACTCAGTATTGGCATCGCACAATTTGCATACAGGATGTAATTCCATCACTGTCATTTGGATCCGCCCTCAGTCGTCCGTAATCTTTATCGACGACAAATCCCTTCTAGCCTGTCCTTTATTTGTTTCGGATCAGCCTTGTCTGTTTCTTATGTATAAAAGCGTAATAAGTTCCTGTTTAAAGTGTAGTATTGTATTAGGAATTTTTAAACAGTATTTCGTAATCCTAAGCCTCAGTTCTATAACTATATATATGCATAGTTATCTGTGCATATAAGAAATGACAAAAATCCATACTACCGAGCAAGCGTAGGGTTTCCCGCATAGGCCGGAACTTGGCCGTCGAGTGCGTATTTGGCATCAATACGTCATATTAAAACTAACCCCTAACTCGCTCTCGACTTTGAATGAATTGAAAACAGTCATCAAAGTGTTAAAATATCTCATAACATTAAATTTAGTCGCAGTATATAGAGTTTAAACTACTATAATTTTCGTTAAGCACCATTGTTTTAAATTCTCACTAATTTGCACGGTCTTCAATCTTTTGACTATTTTTGTATTTGTATTAAGTACATCACAATCAACACATCACCTCATACAAATTATTTTCTTGGCTTAGAAACTTATTGTATAATTATCACTGAATAAAAATTTAATATTTATTAGGTTTTTAATTAATTACATTTAGAGAGAGTTTATTATTGTACAAGAAAACCAACTATATGTTGTTATAACGGATAAAACATTTAAAAGTTACTACTAATAAACACAAATTAAACCCGTTTGGTAAACGAAAGCAAATTTATTTTGATGTAACCTAACTTCTGTTATAGCAAAAGCGCACCAAGAGACCTGTCATCTTTTTACTAACTCATCAGGTGTGCCCTTACTGCGTCGGTAATAAAGTGTAGTCTATTGATCGGTGTTTAATGTAACAATAAATAAATAAAAAATGAAACATTTAATAATTGATCATGATAGGGAACATGACAGGTATACATGAATTGAAATTGGCGTTCACAGATTAACGTATTTAATTCCTTATTTAATCGAACCTAGAAAAAAAACTAGACCTAGAAAAAAAATTGTATTACAAAAAGCATGATGTAATATATAATAATACAAGAATACTATAACTGTGCAAACTTCAAACGCTCTGTTCACTTCAGACTGCTGCTTGTTTGGCATTTTTTAATTACTTGTATGTACTCGATATTCGGTACAAACTAATTACTTACCGAAATATCACATTTCATTTTGAATTTTGTGAAACCCGAGTATAAATTTAATAATAAAGAAAGTTACAGCAAGTTTAGATTTTTATATATTATGAGGTTTTAACTATGTAAAGATATTAAACCAAAGATGGTAAAAAGTTAGAAATTTTTCAATCAAAAAAATTATGTCTTTCCCCATAATATAAGTATTAGTAATATCTATACTATTCCATTTAGATGACACAAAAGTAATGTTTTTAGAGTTTATGTATTTGCGTTTCATGTTCAAATTAGACTGTAATTTATAGATTTTTGTAGGAAAAATATTAATAGCCTGTACATCTCTACAAATTACCGCACCATAGAATGTTGTATTATAGCCGTTTGAAGCCTGAACAAGGATCGAGCCTATTTAATAGCGCTAATTTTTATGATATGTATGATTTGTATGTGTGTGCATTTCTGTGTGTTTGTATGTGTGACTAGTAAGTTAGTTCAATTTACTTTATAGAACAAGATCTTAAATTTCATGATATGTTGAGTCAGTTTTTTTATGTTAATTTTAACTGATATAATATGGCGAATTATGCCGTATCTAGTTATTTTATTATATAAATGGGGACCTAAGAAACAAATAATTTTTTGGATGGATGTTGTGTTACAAAGAGGGATTTTTAATATCTGATATTTCTGTCTGCTCGTAGTTACATTTTTAATAACACTTTTTATATGAATAATTTTCACACAGACTGAACTTTGCATTAGTTATACAAAAGAACCGTGAAGTACCGAAATGTTTTAAACCTATTGTATTGTAAAAAAACGTATCTATCTAGAAGTCTTATTTCAATGTGTCAAAGGATTCCCAAGTGATAAATAACCATGAAATAGATTTACTGTAACTAGATACTGAAATAGATTTGATGTAACTTGGATGGTGGTATTTTGAAATAACATTATGGCAACCTTAAAATTAAATGACACACCAATTTGATTTAATCCTATCTAATTTATGATGCTCGGAGTGATATAGAATCCTGGTTATTGTGGATCCACTAGATTCTGATAGATTAATTGTAACAGAACCCAAAAAAATAGTTGTTAGGATTTTTGTCAGTTTGTGCGTTTTGTGTACCAATCTCAGAAACGGCTTAATCGATTTCGTTATGGATTTCCCTAATGTATTGCAGTAAGTATCAGTGAATATTTAAAGTTCGTTTCATTACAATCCTAAATCAATGCATCCATAAATAAAAAGGTTACAAATTAATAAATATATTTCTACCTAACAGTTGGAAAAAACCTCAAACGCACAGACAAACAGACAAAATGTATCACAACAATTTTTTTGGGTTCTATTGCGTTAATGAATGCCCCTAATTAAAGTTTTTCTCATCCTTCATATACAGAAAGCGATCAGTAGGAATTTCATTATATGTATAGATGTAGATTATAATATTTGCTTCAAGGCAGCAAAAATTTTATTCACTGTTCTCTTAATAAAATTTGCATTTTTAATCCCACGAGGAGCCATCATTTCCCGGGTTAAAAGTATCCTAAATCATGAACCATAACACAGACACTTCCGTTACTGCTCTTGTAGCAGACGGACCACTCCGACATACTCTCGAGTAAGTCATTTCCATATTTTCGACTGTATTTTCTGTGCCGTCGAAACCGATCGACCGCGACTTAA
>PDGT01000040.1:1442401-1485233 GCA_003671415.1 Megathymus violae | reverse complement strand
CCCCCTCCCCCGCTTCCGGAGGGTAGCCCACTACCATCTCTGGGCGCAAAAAAAAAAAAAATGAACCATAACAAAAACTAAAAAAATGCCAAGTATCTGTTCAGTGGTTTAGTATGTTCAAACAGACTGACAGACGGACAAACAGACGATCAGGCGGACAGACAAATCCAAAAAAAATGTTTTGTCCTCTACATCGATAACAAAGGCTATCTTCATATTATGTACAGATTTAAGTGCGTTACAGTTATGTTATTAGTAGTGAAAAACTGTCATATTTCACCTGTGACAGGTCGTTGTTCTACATTACATTTCAAAAAGCAGACTGAAAAGTAGTATACTTACATCGCGTTCCAATCATAAAAATATTAATAACACTGTTCTGTGGTTCTAAAAAACGAAATGTACTAAAATCAGGCAACTAACATTCCTAAATACTATAATTGCAAGTGGATAGAAGGCTAATGAAAATCTCTTTTATTTTGCCTAAGATTTATCGTCCATAATTATTTAATTTTATTTATTTAATTTTTATTGACCAAAGAAATTAACAAAATTATGGTACAAATGTCGAGCTTAATGCTTAATGCATTCGCTACCAGCTAAACATTGGGCTAAGCAGACATGCACGAAGAGCGGCTTATTAGGTTACAAAATAAATATATATTTACATACATAAGAATACCTACATATGTTCACAGATACAATGATATATACATACATTTTTTTATACATGATAATAGACGTCATATATAATTGACGTCAGTGAAAATTATGAACTGTTTAATGTATACATTCCTAAAAAAATTCGATACATAATAATGTTACAATATATATTTTAGCTATACAATTAATTGACCTATTTAGATAGTAATAGAAGTTTTCTCAAATTTCACTGTTTGTTTATCTGCCTATTGAAATCAGTCCTAACAAGCCCAGTTAGCCTTATTACTTCATATATATGAAATGTAGACAGACATTCTAAATATAATTGCTACTTAAATATAATTGAAGAAGTTTTGGATGAATGAAATAAACGAGATAAAATTAAATGAAGAGTAAAACAAACTAGACATAGAGACAGTAATAACGGAAAATACACAAGAATACTCTTACATACTCGTATAATGCTCTTGGAAAATGCTATTTTATTTTATCTTGGGCTGTAATAAGACGTACTATACACGCAAATCAAGGATACGTACTCACTGAAGGAAGGTCAAATAGATCCCTAAGGCTCTGGACATGTTTCATTTAAATTAGAAATTAGAGATCTACACACACAGGTTGAAACAATTAGCGATCGCAAAACTGCCCCTAACGGTCACCAATAAAATGAACTGCTGGCCGATCTATCAAAGCTGTATTAAATTCTAATTGTTGTGTCCTAAATCTGTATTTACTTAACATTAATTAACGAGGTTTTTACGTAAACGGTGATGCTATGAACCGCTCATACTGAGCTCATGTTGAGCTGTATAATGTTTTAGAAGGGACTTTATACAATCTTAGTTGTTATCATTATATAGTAGTCTTTAAATTGTATCGGAGCCCTTCGATTTTTGAACATCTTAGGAACTTTTTACCGTATTGGGGCGGCCTAGAATACATCCTCCAATCACATGCTAGCAAAACAGGGTGTCGTAAGAGGCGACAGAAGCCAGCCTGCTTGGTAGTAGGGCTTCGTGTGAAGATTATATTATCAGTATTATTATTAAGTCATTAATATTATTACTGGTATTATTATCTTTCCGTGAACTCCGTGACTCCTGCTTGAGTCAGCCGCCAAACGACTCGTCATGTTCCGGCTGGGGGCTTGAGAGCCAGTTCTATCTTTCTTACATTCAAGTGGCTCGTCTGCTCGTTTGTCGGCTATTAACATAAAAAAAGAAACTTCAAACAACTCAGTTGAGCACTAACCTCTCCACCAAACGCGCTGAAGCACGATGGAGTAGACTTTAAGCTTCTTTAATTACGCGAAGAGACCTATTAACGTATATTAAGCCGTTAATGACTTAAAAAAATATTTTTTTACATATTCCTATTAGACATCGGTACAATATGAATAGTTACTTAGATTCGGTAATCGAGCGTACATAACGCCACAAACATGTCGTCGGAAAATCGTAAAACGCAAAGTATATTCGTAAGTGACACGGAAAAGATGTGTAAACTCTGATAACAAGGGAGAATAAGGTGGTATTCAATGACAGCTATAATTCAGTCGTTTTAGCTAACACACGCAGCTCTGTCAACTCAACGTTCCAGTCGTTTTCTACTTACACACGTTAAATCTACAGCACATGAAATCTCCATCACTCGATTCGAGATATTTAAACTGATTTTTACTAAGTACATATACTTAAATAAAATAACAATAATAAACGTTAACAAACTCACACCCCCGTATTAGGATTCCCTTTGTCGCGGGTGGCGTGGACATACACATATATGACATCACAAACACCCATGACCCGAGAACAAATATTTATCTGTCACATAAATGTCTGCCCCGGCCGGAAAATCGAACCCGGAACCCCTCGCTCGGCAGGTAGGTTCAACTGGGCTATAGGGTCGTCAATGATGATGATATATGGTAATGATGATCGAACATACTGAATTAATATAACATTGTGAACTTATTACTTTTTTAGGGCATACATAGTAAAAAAGTGGTCTTTGAATTCACTTTTGTCACAGTTGGCAATGAGAGCTGGTAAATAAGCAAATCGAATAAGCGGAGTTACTTTCCGTTTCTTTTTTTTTGTGACTAATCATGAGTAGTATCATTGGAGTGATTGGCTAAAACTGATGACACAGTTTTCGGAAGCTTCGTACAGTGTTAATAAAACCTAGTCCTTGTTGTCAAACATCTGTTTTTTCGTTTATTTTATTCACAGATATAAAGTTAAAATAATTTTAATTAATATAATGTTTAATAAACAATTCAATAAATTAATAAACTTTAACTTCAGTAACGTTAAACTACTTCATTGGTATAACATGTTTTTTATCTAATTCAACTGATGGCTCGTTTGTTTTTATACAAATCAAGTTTGTCCATGACTAAGGACCTACAAAATTAACATTTTGTTAGCGATGACGCACTTCGAATATATCAAAAAGAATAACATAGTCTGCATAGCGACATACGTCAACGATTTGTAAATTATGTATTTGCCATACAGTAATAAACATGTTGAACAGGAAAGGTTGGCTTGGACACAAATATGGACGGAACCCCGTGCTTCCAAAAATTACTTAATTAAAATAATTTATCATGAATGGCGTTATATAAGTAATATAATAACTAGCGGCCCGTCCCGATATCGTTCGGGATCAACAATTAATTATTATACGCTTGATATATAGCCTATGTCCATCCAGAATAATGCACCTTTCAGATGGTAAAAGATTTTCTCTAATAGGTGCCGAGGTTTCAGTGATTAACCTCTGCATACACACAAACTCACAAAATTTGCTTTCTCAGTTTATAATATTAATATAGATTTACAGCTCTTTTAATCGATCCTTGAACTCGAAGCTATAAATAAATTATAAAATATAAATATTATACCCTAATTGGGTTATATATGCGACGTTATCTTTTTTATATAATAAGAAAGGTTTTTTACATTTTCGTTTTTGCGCCCATTATTTAGTAAATAGGTCATAGGGCATTACGTCGAGTAGACACAATATTGGCATCGCTGCCAATATAAAGTAAACTTGATCAATTGTGCGGAGAGAACGAAGCCTACTAAAAGGTTTTTTTTACTACGTAATATACTCCTATTTTCTTTATTTATGTATTTATTCATTCAATAAAGCTAATAGTTGATGCGATCATTTGTTTATTAATTATAAGTAGTAAAAGTCAATATATTATAAACTTGCAGATGCGTTATAATTGTATCTTTTTGTAATTTTTAACCATTGTCTGAATCAACATAAGCATTTGATAATAGTATTGTGTGAATTAAAACTGCACCAGTAAATTCGTTCAGAAATAACACGGTTATTAACAGATGTAACAAGAATAAAATTTCTTTCAACTTCATAGTAGCCCACTACTAGACATGGATCTACCCACGTAGTCGAAGAGCCCTTAAATGTACCCAATTGATCGGTGAAGCTCCAACAATTATATAAATAAAGAAATTTATTCCAAAGTAACACACATTCGACGTTTCGGTTACATTTTGTTTCATTGGTACGGTATTATTAGCATGCTTTAGCATACTAATGTGGAAATCCGTCCTAGGGAGATTTATGCGTTGCAATAATTTATAATGTAAGCCATGGAAGTGTGGCTCTACAAACATTAATATTTGCATTTGATCAAAGGTTTAGTGTTTGTTTGTAATGTATAATAAACTTTTTAAAAGTCGTTATTTAACGTTGTTAAAAGTTTATCCTTAAAGTGCGTAACCGAAACAATCAGAGTTAATTATACACTAAGAATAAAACTAACTCGGCTGAATTTATAGGTTATTTTTTTTTTAGTTTTAATATGAGCCTTATTATAAAATCAAAATATGTATTTTTAAATTTTGACCGTCTGTCTGTCTGCCATCTGTGTTTTGTTAACACAGACAGTCTGAAACCGTATTATATAGCACATTGCACAAAATAAGCTGAACATTTATATCTTATGTGTCAATATCTGGGATACTTCGTATTCCGGGTATTGGATAAATAATAGTATAAAAACTTTGTTTCGTAATTAATAAATAACTGGTTAGACATATTGTGTGTTAACGTACAAAAAATTAAATAGATTTATAATATAAAGAGCTCTAAAACCGACACAGAAATGAACAGTGATTTTTAAGATTCGTAAATGTTAACAATTATGTGTAGGGCAGCAAATTTAAAGCGGATTACTAATTAGAAAAAGTTTCACACCGCTTTATTTAAACTTAAACTTACACTTACTTTGAACTGTTTTTACTTATCACCTTTTTACCTTTATAGTGAAAGTATTACTAATTCAACTAGTCTATACCTATTATGTGTTTTATAAGGTAATGATTACCTGCCTTCCTCATATTATAGTATAATAATGTAAGCATAAAATATCGTGTCATAATTTGCTCTACGTTAATGTCATTTGACACACTGTGTCATCTCTCATCATGTTCATTTATTATGGCAGAGCCCATAGCCAGGTTAAATTGAGCATGAAATTTGAATTAATGTACTCACATTATGCGTTATTATTGTAAACATATCAACAAATTATATATTATATCTTCGTATTTATTACTTAAATCTAATACGACACGGTGGATGAAATTCTAACACCGGTTGGTCAGCATTGTATCAACATGGTATGGTAGAATATACTTTGTTTTAGGCCACCTCATCTATGAAAAGAGAGGGCCTTGCAGTGGGCTGAAATGAGTTAAATGAAATGAAAACAAACGAGCAGACGAGCCACCTGATGGTAAGTGGTCACCATCGCCCATGGACATCAGCAAGACCAAAGGTATCACCGATGCGTTGTCGGCCAGGAAATGAGAAGAAGGTAAGAAAGAAAGTACTGGCTCTTAAGCCTCCAGCCGGAACACGACGAGTCGTTTGGTGGCTGATTCAAACAGGAGAGTGGAGGCAGGCTTCGCGGAAAGATAATAATACCAGTAATAATATTAATGACTTAATAATAATATTGATAATATAATCTTCAAAATAATTAAAATTTCGTGATAGTAGCAATTGCTAAATACTATTTCATGAGTTTGAATGGTAGCATGGTAGATACCCAGACAAATAAAAAACCTTACAATTATAATTCATGAATGATACAGTTTGGTGAAGATTCCAGCAATCTCTAATTGACCTGGCGTCATAGCTTCCTCCGCTGGTCAGCAGGAGGCACTACGAGCAACGGAGGAGGTTAGGTCGAAATCAAAGATTGATTGAGAACGTTACAATCTCATCTATAACAATGACAAATATTTAAATATTAAAATTTAATTTTAAATATTAAGAACAGGAAATCAAGATGTATTAAATATAATATGCTTTATGTACTTAGAATAATTATTGCATATTATAATTCGAAGTCGAAACGTCTGGACGCGTTCAGTTAAGCAATAACTAGATCCACTCAGATACATAACAATTGACTTGCGCTGAATTGCAATGAAGCTTTAATCTGAAGCTTAATCAACCCTAACTAACTAAACAACTTTTGATTTCATCAATTCATAAATTTTTGTTTGATCTCCACCTGGAAAGATGATAAATATAACAACATAAAAATAAATAAATATTGGAGGTATAATAAAAACCTCCTATATATCTTGGTATTTTTAATAAAATTTTATTTGAACTATTTTATCCATTTCTGGTTTTCGGGATTTTCCAAATTAGAAATATGTTTATTTACTGTAACTTCAAGGTATAATTAAGCATTTAAACTTATTGTACTACTCCTATCAGAATTTCGATACTGTGTAATTCTCCTGTACATTTCCTAATATTTACTAATAACATAAGTACAATTATGTTCACATCAACCAAATGTTTTAATGTGTGTATAGTGTGAAGAGTACCCTAAGTTTTATAACACCGTCAGGTACGCTTTATATGCGTTTGGTATTATATAAAAATACTTCAATTTGTTTATTAATTTGAACTAATCAATTTTCATTGTTATATTAAATACGACTCTTACAAAGTCATTACATTTAAATTGTAATTATTTAAAACAACACGAATTATTTATTATTTATATTTATATTAGTATGTAGGCCTTCTTTATTTCTATTTATTTCTGTCACGGTCTAAGAAAGTGAAATAATTCATTTGTGTAATATACTCATAGTTATCATCTTAAAGACCTTACAACAATTTAATTCTCTTTGTCTCAAGTTTTCCATAACGTTACTCATCGTTAGTTAAAAATGAGTCTCAGGTTCAATTTCTGGAATCCAATAAAATCCTGCCAAGTATGCTCAGAACAAAAAGTTTCGTTATGAAATACGATAAGTCTCTAGTTATTAAGCGAAAAGCTAAGCAAGAGAATTCAATTTATTCCAAAACTTACTTAGTTACCTACCTACCTATAAATATATTTTGGTAATGGAATTGTGTTGATTATTTTCACTTAACGTATGATTTGACATTTACTTTACAGATCATTTTACATTTCATTTACTTACTTTCAAGTGAACCTGACTTTTATATACAATATAGTGCCAATTTGCTTTATATATAATCAATCTGAAAAACCGAAAAATCTTTTAGTATTCTGCATTTATAAATATTTAATTACACAGACTTCTATAATATTAATATAATTATATTGGATTCTATCATATTAATATAGTGATATTATATCATGTTTTAAACATTCTGAGGCGTACTTATATGCCGATGATTTAAAAATCATGAAACCTGTTAGAACCAGTGAAGACCAAATCTTATTGCAAAGTGACCTTGATAGACTACAATATTGGTGTATAATGAACAAAATGAATCTAAATATTAAAAAGTGTTCTATTGTATCTTTTACGCGAAACATAAATAAAATTCCTACTAAATATCATATTAACAATGAAACATTAAAATCGGAGTCTACTGTAAGAGATTTGGGGGTGTTAATGGATACTAGTCTGAATTATCAGAAACATATTACACATATAATTTTGAAAGCATCAAAGTCGCTGGGTTTTATTATTAGGAACACGAAACATTTTAGAAATCCTAATACCAAAATTACGTTATTTAACTCTTTGGTTAGAAGTACGCTGGAGTATTGTTGCCAGGTCTGGGCACCTTGCTATGAATTCGGTAAAAAAAAAAAGATTGAAAGAGTGCAACGCAAGTTTTTCTATATTTTGACGTATAATATGAAGGCGAGTGAGGGGATGAAGGGACTCAATTCTTATCCAAGGCGGCTGGCATATGTTAAAATGACAAAATTGGAAAAAAGGAGGCAACAACTAGATCTCTTGTTTTTATATAAGGTTTTAAGCAATAAAATTGACTGTCCAAATCTATTAAAATTATTAACATATCCGTTCCAAGCAGACTACCACGTCCTGAAAAATACAAGCTGTTTTCTTTGCAAATATATCGTACTGATCTAGGTAAAAACTCTCCAGTGCTTAGAATGACAAGATTATATAATTATTTACCTAAATCTCTCGAAATAGATATTTTACACGATAAAATACACTCTTTCAAAAGTAAGATCATCAAACATTTCTCAAATGATATTATGCAAGATATTTAGTTGCAAGTATTTACAATGTTTATTGTCAATTAATAAATTTATTTAATTGTTGTTCCAAGAATTCTATACATATTTTTTATTCATATTCGAAGGTTTTTATTCATATAGTCTATATTAAAATGTTTATAAATTTAATTTAATATAAATACGTATGAGCAAATTACACTTTTTTTTTATATAAAAAAATGTATTTGAATTTGTTACTATGAATCATAATAATTATAATTACAATTTGGATTTATATTTGCATGACATTTTTATTATGAAAATAGATTTGTCAAATTAACAACGATAATTAAAATTGTGTTGTAAGCTATATAATCATAAGCCGTAACTGCCTATAAGAGGAAAGGCACATAAGCGAGGTTACATTGCTTGAGTATTTAATATCTTTTTTTGTGTGTACTTTCTGTTGGCATTCCAAATGAATAAATAAATCGCTACAAAAAAGTATTATACGAAGTTATTATATCCAGGTTTTTGATATGATTTTTTGACCAAAATATTTTTCTATGTTATGTTAATAGCCGACAAACGGGAAGACGAGCCACCTGGTGGTAAGTGGTCACTGTCGCCCATGGACATTAACATGACCAAGAGTATCACTGATGCGTTGCCGGCCAAGATGAGAAGAAACAGAGTATTGTCTTACTGTTGAATATTTAGTACTGAACTTTAGTTATAGGTTCATTTTTGTAGCTGTTACATAAATTAATGTGATATTAATTCAGATAACAATTATTAATATTAGAGGGAGTCAGTAAAGTCATTTACAAATCTTTGAGTACCAAACAAGATTACGATGACATTTCATAGTTCGGAAAATACAGTATGTTCGTCATATTAATCATATCCCCAGTACCCTTTAATTTAATACCCAAATTATTCAATTTAAACTTTATTGATAAAACAAAAACAGCATTAAGGGTTACATAAATTTATTGATTGATTCAGTGTTTTCATGTTCTTGTTCATATCCCATTATTTGAAGTCGGGATAATATATATTTTCTTGTAATTTACCGTATCATTTCATTAATTTCTTTCTTGAACATAGTTTTTATAAGCCATCTATCTTTTCTTTTGTTTTCTTCTCTCTATGTGAGCATATGTAACACTTCTCCTAGTATGAAATTAATAACTTCTCATAAAATGCCCGTATCAGGATAGCTAACTACGTATTTTTTTCGGCTATTGGATCTACTTTCAGACTTCGTCTTATGTACTCGAATATTATTTGTTCTTGTCTCTCCACGCATCCAGATTTGAATTACATGTACAATTTTTTTTACATTTCTTCTTATGGCAATGAATAATACCTTTATCTGTGAGTATAAGGCATTCTCTATACTGTTATTAACAAGCAATTTCGTGATTTTATCCTGCCTCGGCTAATACTATGTTTAACGTCTCTCTTAACTTGACATGTTACATTAAATCATAATAAAAGTTAATACTCTTATTAGTAAAATCTATAAAACGTTTAAATATAACTCAATTCCATTTCATATAAAGATATCAAATGTAGAGATAATTATTTAAGCTCTAAAATAGATGGATCATTAAAATAACATTATCGCACTAATATTCAATTTTTGAGTGTCAGTACCACAACTAAATTGATTATGTCAACCACTCCGAGCTCCCGACTGTAGCAAATTTTGTTACGAAACTTAATAAACTTCGATTATCACGTACTTTTAGTATTTTAAAATAGTAAAACGAAACGCAACATTCTCAATAATTACTTACAGACAACCTTACCTTTCAATTGCATATAATATTAGATTTGACCTCAGATATTTAATGACTGGATTGGATCCTAAATTGGGAATATTGGCCAGTTATTGCTAACCAATTCATGTTCGGTTTATTAAAGTGAAAACATCTATACTAATGTCATAAAGAGATTGTGCGAATTTTATGAGTTATAGTGTATAAGCGGAAAGTAATCTCTGCACCTTTTGAAATAAATATTATTCCGGATAGATGTAGGCTATAAATCAAGCACATGTATAATAATTAATTATTTATCCAAAAAAAGTAAGTACGGGCAACTAGTGATAAATTACTTCAGAGTTAGCACCAGCTTCCAGTGTTCTTAATTCTTATTCAGAAATTAGGAAGGGGCAAAAACGATTAACAAACATGCATCGAGTGGTTCATTTGATTACTGAACCAGTACAGTTGTAAAGTGAAAGGCAATGGTATCCCTTCGATACCATTACATAATAGGAACACCTAAAACTGAATAAAACAAGTGAAAGTTGTGAGTGATTCGTGCACTTATTGAAATCAAGCCAAACAATTAATATGTCTATTATCAAAAATACAAGTTAAAAAAACCAATAATGCTTGAAAAGCTTGCCATGGAACAAACACTCAACATTTTTTGAAATTTTAAGAACTTATGAAGAAAATAATTAATTTCTTATAAGGTACTGAAAACGAAATTCAAAGAATTCATAGGTTCTCGCTAATAATTTTTTTTTGGAATCATTGAATTTCCCACAAAATATCGGAAATGCACCAATAATAAGGCAAAATCCAAAAAAAAAAAAAAACTACTTTCTATTTCGGTATAGGACAATAATACCATAGGTAAGGATCCAATATGATTTCATCTTAGTTAAAAAATCGTAGTGCGCAAAGTGCCTTTACATATTACTAAATGTAAATTACGAGTACAAGGCCATTTACATCTCTTATTAGAATAATTTATTATTGTAGTAATCTGAGCGAATTTTATAGTCCATACACAAACTCAAGTATAAAAATAATACTGACCATATATTTGTCCGCTTTAATGAAAACATGCCAAAATATTTGAGTATATTTTTATCAAAATTGTTTATTTTATCGCCTAACATTTTTTAACGAAGTTTTTAATCCGTTTGAATAAGAAATAAAAATGTTTTAGTCCGCTTTCAAAACGAACATTGTTTTTTTCATTTTATATTTTTTGTAATTTAATACATATTTTTGCTTTATTGTGTTTTTGTGTCAAAAAGTTCAAACTAACAAATTAATATTATAGCAGGAATGGCTGCTCTTTCCTCTCTGTTCTTTTCAAACATTACTCAAATGGCTTGCAATAGATCACTGCTTAGGATAAACAGTTTTTAGTCGCTCGTTTAGCTTCAGAAATACTGATCATAAATGGTTTTTTGAAATGTTGTGAATCCCACATTATTATAGTTTCATTTTATACTTGAAGAGTATTTTATGAGTCTGATGTACCTTATCATACATATAAATTTTATAAATTTAGTACATTAAATAGCGAGTAAATCAAGCTGGCTATTTAGGTATATTCAAATTCAAATTCAAAATTATTTAATCATATAGGTATTCAGTAAATACACTTATGAACGTCATACTTTGCTTCTACCACCGTTTCGAAAAGATGCTTTAACAATGAGGAGAAGAAACGGCGAAAGAAACTCCTCAGCACATCTTTTAAAATATCTAATTCTCATCTTACCTAAGCTTCCCTAAGTTTTAAATTTGGTTTTATTTTATGCACAAGGTACCTATCTAGTATATATGTGAAAATCAGCTGTGGATAAGTATCCGCAGCCGCGGATAAAGATCCTCGGATCTAGATGTAGATGCCAGTATTCGTAAACCATTCCTAAAATATGTTAAGAAGTTAGACGAAGACACACTGCACCTTTTAAAAATGAATCAACTCATCGCGGATCCTGTGGTTAAAGTTTAAAAAAATCAGTGCTGACGATATAAAAATAAGATATTTATTTTCCATTAGAAATTAAATTAAAATTAAGAAATAATAACAAATTTGTACTGCAATCAATAGGTGCTAATAAAAAAAGTTGGTGGTAGGTACTAATAAAAAATATTTACATGTTTCGGTTCACTATCTTTGACTTCTTCTGTATTTTTATTTGGTAATCAGGTAATTCAAAATTAGTTTACAAGTATATTTGAGTCAAAGATATGTTTTTTGTCAGACTTGTAACTTTAACACGAATGAAGCCGCACGCAAACGCTAGTATTTGTAAAATGCCTAACTTAAAAAAATACAGATACACACAATACAACAACTCTTCAAATTCTTTTCTACAACCTTTTTTAAATCCTCGGAGGAACATTCCAATCCATTAATTAGAGAAGCAGCGGATTACACCGCTCTTCCTCTAACCGGTCATCAAGTCCGGAGGCCGATGAACGTCCCCTCAGATCCACCCAACCAGTTCTAGTCTGACTTGGAATGCCGATTGGCAGCCCACAATCAAAAGCTCTAATCCCAATAGTTAGCGGCATCCTTAAGATGACACATAATCTCTCCATTCGACAACACCTTCAGGGTTAACTTCTAGGCGGACGCTCCCTCGGGAGCGCCGCTAGCACCCTTCTTTCCATAAAGAAGTGTCGCATCCGATGAAGGCTTAGAGGCCGCACGGCCAAAGCCATTTCAGGTTGGTGTTTAGTCGGTAAGAGTCCCACATAACCAACGCGACCGGAGCACTGGTATGCATGAGCATTCGCCATCCTCCTCCCGTAAGAGGGAAAAAAAATTGTACAGCATTGATAAATTGGCGCTGCAATATCTGTTCAAGTAATAAAGAGATAATACAAATAAGAAAATTTGGACAAGGCCACAGCTGATATTTCGTTTTAGTAATGGTAATGTGCTGTTTATGAAATTTTACTTGAATACCTCGATTTATGGGGATATTTAATGAAATGATATGTGCAAATATTGTGTAAATGTACATATTAATAATATACAAATATATAAACATTGATATTTTATATTAATTAACATTCTGCGGTGTTACAAGCGGAATTAGTGCTTCCTTCTTAGCTGCAAATATGCACTTCCAATCACATGTTATTTAGACTACTTATTTAGAATGAAGATTGTAATTTATGTTAAAGTTGTCATCTTCAAATGATCCTCTTATCTGATTACAAAATTAATCCCAATTGCTACATAGTATAAAATGAAGTCTCTACTTTTTCTTTGGTCAAACATGGATTTTAATGCGCTTTTTAAGAGAAGATAGATCACGTGGATGATTTAGGTGTGTGTGGGATAAACATGAAAATTTTTCGAAACCCCTGATAAAATCGTGCAACAATTGTTTCTGGTACTGTATGTGGTTGGAACAAATTATGTTTCTTGAAGGGGAACTGGTTATGATGAAATAATCTTCAGACGGTAGCTGACTTTCCATCCGTCAAAGCCAATGTTCTGAACTACTTCATCTACTAAACTGTATAGTAAATGATATCACGATTGCGACATATCTCACCAACTATTTTCATTATCGTTGCACTACTCATAACAGACCATTACATGTACATATAACATTTGCGCCAAAACTTAGAAATTAGATTAAGTATAAAATTTGTTAATAACTATATAAATAAGTATGAATATGAACACTAAAAGATGCTAAAAAAATAGATAAGGTAAGCCACGATACAAAAAGATTTTTTTTCTATCCGGTTACTTATTATGTTTTCTTTTTGAAACTGCTATCATTTTTTTTAAGTTCCAAAAGTGGTTGAATATTGTTTATAGAACTTTCACCATGAATTTGAAAATATATTTGTATATAAATAACTGTGTCGATGCATATGTATTAAGTTTATTTTATTGTATAAGTTACTAGAATTTTTAATATTAAACGGTATTCATGTTTCACTTTATTCTCTTTTTTAATCTCTACGCCTATCTCACATTTTCATAACTACTAAAGGTCATCTTGGAACATTACCCAAGTTCACCCATGTAAGCACTATTTAAAACTGTTTTATAAAGAACTATATTAATAATATTAACTTAATTATTAAAAAAACCACGAAATTTCTGTCAACAGCTTCTATATGTGAATCTATGGTACAAAGATAAAACTCAATATAGTAGATACATGTATTAGAAAAGCCCGTCAAAAATCTTCTGCTTCAAATTTCCACTGAAATTACATTTGATTATTTTCTAAAAAAAGGATTTAATAACTTTCACATCCAACAAATTTCCTTTTCATTTGTTAAATTGTAAAACGTCCAGCCAGTGAGCTTTTACTGTTGTGTTTTAACCAACGAGCTTTAGAATAATCCGAGCTTACTGTTAAATTAAAATTTGATTGACATTGAACCAACGAATATTATACCTTCATTGCAGCTGATATTAAGAAGTTGCTTCAAACTATGATTATGTAATTGATACTTTTATTACCATATCGCTGCTGTCATTTCGAGCTGGAATGGAAACGGAAGTTATTAAGCTTTAACAGAAACACAATTTATTTGAAACCATATGATTCTCGACAAAGTTAGAAGACGACGTGGTGATGACTAGTCGCTTGCTATATTTGAAGCAAAAGTGAATAACAATATCACTGTCCGCTATGTTCAAACTAATACAAGAGAAATTTAAAAAACTATCAATTAAAAAGACGCTGACTCTTCTAACGGACTAGTTTCTACAAGTTTAACGCGATTATACAACATTCACAAAAATGTGTGGGTGTTTATGTTTGAGCGTGTGTGTATTTGTGTATATATATGTGGGTTTTAAGTTTAAGTTTAATAAGAATATATGTACATAATAAAAATTCCGGCGTGACTTTGAAATGTACAGGCTCAAAATTCTTAATTCTTCCATTCAAAATAATTTTCAAACAGATTGACCGATTTTGATTACACTATTATTACATTGTAAAGCTTTATATTTAACATTTTTTTAGTTTACAAAGAGCACCATGTCAATAGAGATTAAGTTCTCCATTTGTAAAACCTATATTATTCTACACAGATAAGACTTTTGTAGCTACAAAACTGAGCAGTTAGAAACAGCATTACAATGAATGAGAATCAACCCGAAATTTTAATCTACAAACGCAACTCCATCACAATTTTTAGTATCATGCCTGTACTTTATCTTCTTTTTTTATGTTCGACAATCAATTATTATACACATATCTTCGTAATAATTAAAATCGAGCGTTATGGGCAGTATAAGGCAAAGGGTGAGTGAGGTCTTATTAGTTCTCAAACTGATGTGCTTGAAATAACTTTACTATCGGATATGGGGATACATAAACTTTATTTTTCTAAATTACGGAGAATAACTTCAACGGTTACGTTTGTCGATCAACAATATAAAAAACTTATTTATGGAACAGTATTCCTGAAATCTTTTGATACGTTGTACTATGCAAGACGCGCTACATTTTACCATTTTTTCCACATATGAATATATATTTAATACATTTATTACAAAACAGTTTAGCTGAAACAAATTTGTGAAATTTGTTGCCATGACAAAAATATAAGTAATATAAGTTAATCTTTATATTTTTTGATTACTGTCATGTCTGTGGTCTATACATTTTAAAATTCGGAATAGATCGAATGATGAAAATAAACTGAAAATAATTGTATTTTTAATGTATCATGTTTTTATAACGAACTAAAGAATATAAAACTTCTCTTCTTTGTCCTTACAATTTCTTCTTTCTCTTTAATTCCTTCCAATTCTAATTCTAACTATCATTTTTCACATCATCAATTCCAATCCACACTGGAGTAACAGCAATATAGCGAAATACGCTGCGGGGATCCTTAAATCCAAGTGACATGTGCCCTGTAGTTAACGCTAATGGTAATCCAAGCTCATCGGAAAATTAGTTTAAAATAAATTACAAATCACAACAATGTACAACATAGCCATAGCCCAGTTGATAGTGAACCTGTCTGCCGAGCAAGGGGTCCCGGGTTCGATTCCCGGCCGGGGCAGACATTTATGTAACAGATAAATATTTGTTCTCGGGTCATGGGTGTTTGTGATGTCATATATATGTATGTCCACGCCACCCGCGACACAGGGAATCCTAATGCGGGGGTGGGAGTGTGTTAACGTTAAATAATATATAATATAATAATATAACATATAAAGCAAGTAAATAAAAACGTATTGAAATATAATGCCAATATGCTGAACACATCGTTCGTAGGACTGATAACTCTGACTGATAGAAAGAAAAACCCTTGAATGGTTTCCACGGCTGGATACAAGGAAAATAGACATAATATACCTGGCTGGAAATAGGCATTGCTTTTAAAATGTAGTAAACAATGTTTTGATTGTTTTTGATGAATATATTTATAATTCATATAATTAGGGAAACCAATCGTTAAAACAATAAAATGCGTCAAACATAATTATTTATTAAATGTGTAATAAAAATTAATAATAATAATTACAAATGCAGATGTATTTGCAAAAGTAATGCGTGAGCGAGGCGTATTACTAGTAAACACTTCACTTATTCATCACTCTGATTTCCAGTCTTATTCTTTTGCTGCGTGAGCCGTTTGACTTCGAATGAACTCCCTGATGATCTTAGAAAGAAGATAAGCAAGTATGCTCAATTTTAAAAATATATTATTCTTCCATAATGAAAATTTAGAAGTTCAAGAATATGAATCCATCTTTGACATCTCATTGACATTTGATACATGAATATCTTTAAAATATTTTAGTATTATGAAAATTGGCAACAAATTTAATATTACCATGATTGATTATTCGGTTAGGTAGTTACTTAACAAAATTCCACATCCATTAGAGTTGTTTTTATGCCAAGAAATAGAAAGGAAATAAATTACTGGGCAAGGTTTAAAGATACAGGGGATTAGTTCGTTAGAATAAGGACAGAATAAATAATTGTATGAAGCAGACCTGTTTAATTTTATAATTAAACCTTAGAGATAAACGGTAAAATAATAAATGAGATAAATATAAAAACGGTCAAATATTTTCTATTCTAACCACAACAACCAAACTATGAAAGGTAATTCACTTTCTTATTTGTCACTCGGTTATGTTAAATAATTTGCGGAATAGTTAAAATGTAATTTACGAAAACAATTTTGCTTCATATAAGCGGTTATAATACAGATGGAATAATCAAGTGGCCCCTATAACCAGGACCATCTGTAATGTATTATCCTTCTCTCATTACATTAATATACAATATTTTCGTCGTAGTACACTCGCTACATAATGATTGTGAAAAAAAGCATTTTTCCACAATATACGGAAACCTAGTGTGGTCCATTGAGTAACTTATTTTGCACGGTTTACTGGTACTTTAATAAATAAATAAAAATAATATTCTAACAATTTTACCTGATGCATAAATTGAAATATTTCAATACGTACTCCTTATTCGATTGTCTACAAAATATCAATTTTAAAAATTAACGAACTACCATTTGAGACGTAGATAAACATTCTTGTTGCGAAAGTTAGATTTTTATTAGTCTTTCTGTAGATATATTTCTGCAACACTTTCTAACCTCTCCATACAATCTATGTTGATAATTAATATTAATGAACGCATTAAATTTTTTATCATCCTAATCGGATTATCAACATGATACTTATCAATTAAAGCTGCGGCTGAAACGGCCGCCGCTACTCGACGCACTTTTCAAATATTCAGCTATTTGTTTCTATAACTGCATTTTTTATTAATGCGATTATTACGAAATACCTAAATGGACGTACAAAGATTTTTTTACGAGAGAACTCAAAGACTAGAGGAAACATTTTTAGTCATATTTAATTTTTGATTATTGATATTGATTACAATTATTGATTAAGATTGATAACGCCGGATTAAAACGTATCATTAATCAAAAACTGTGTAAAAAGGTATCCTCATAACATAATTGAATCTCCGGTATCTCAGAAAATATTGAGCCTAAAATTTTGAGAAAATACATTCATTACTTACAATTAAGGAGAAGTGACTATGATTTTTTTCCTAAATTACTGCAAAAATGGAAAATGTTTCTGGAAACAATTTTTATTAGGAACTACGCGATTTCGATTCGGACTTAACTTCTTACTTTTTCTTTTAATGAACAAAGTATAGTATAATTAAAAGTTATTATAATAAAAAAATATAATGATTAAAAAATAATAATTATTTCTTAGGTCTTTCTGATAAGTCCTGTTAACAGGACCAAAGGAAAATCTATCCTAAAATGATATACCTATATACTTACTTGCAATGAAAACAGCAGTCAAGAAGAAGAAAAACATGTTGATCCGTAATTAGGGAATATATTTTTTCAATAACAAAATCAATTAACGTGCAGAATTTCAACGAACAAATTCATAAACTCGATAATTGTGTTGAAAATGTGCTTAATTTTTTTTTTGTTTTCTTCTTTTATGCTTAAACTGTCTGTTATGGTAAAATTAAATCGCGAAACCAACTTCCGAATTACATTTGAATCAGTCGGGACGCGTTTATCCCAAGCGAAATCGCGCGCTACACTGAAGCGGGTACAGTTGCTAGAATATAGAAACATCCCACAAGAATTCACCCCATGAGGCGTCAATTTTGAATGTTCCAACGCCTTCAATTGACATGTATTAGAACACCAGCACCGTTCCCCTAACAATAAACGACCATAAAGGTTAGTTAAATACAGTTAGTCCATTTTGATTTTTATGTGTGAAATTTTGATACTTGAAAATTTAATTTCGTTATAATATATTATGTTATGAAATTATATTTGAACACGGCCAATATTGAATGATTGAGGCAATATTGAAAAGGAAATTGTATTTATTATTTTCCATTTTTTATCAAGTAAGTTTTTTTTTTTAAACAAGATTGAAAGCGTGAGTAAAAAAGGTATTAAAAACAAAGATATACTGATTTGCAGCACGAAAGCATGTTATTAGCAGTATTTATCAAGGGCTACTTAGGATACGAAAATGCGCGTAAAATATTAATACCCATACTATGGATTGTCAATAACAATAACCCAACATAGGGCTTGAAGATTATAATAAGTTTAAGCACGCTAACAAATGTGTTGTGAACATTTAAGTTTGTATTTTGAAATACTATTAATGATTCACGTGTTAAATAAAGTAAGGTATGTACGACTAATATTTTGTATTACTTAATCAAGTTATAGTACATAGAAATGCAGTTCTGTTTGTGGTCGACCACTGTAGTTATTACTAATTTAAGATATTTGTTGTTACTATGGCTTTAAGAAATGAGATGCTTCGCTTGTGAGTATTACCTAGTTTTATAATTCTTCAAATTACAACTTTGTAAGAGTAGTACTTAGTTGAATATCCTGTTCAGTCAGTAAAAAATATTTCAGTCTAGTTATCCCTACATATATAAATATACGTTTATTAATATACCTACGAATACACCTTTCGGTAGTAACTATTGTTTAAGGGAAATCAAAAAGATTGGTATGCTAATTGTTATTTAAATAATTTCAGTAAAATAATTAAAATGTGTAACGTTAAATTCTGTAATAAGTTTAAAAACGCCGCTTAGCGGGAAACAACCGTCGAGGTAGATTGATAGATGTCGACGCGAGCGGCGAGCTAGCGGCGATACCTTCTTCCGCGCTGGAACAGTGAGTCGACGACCGCGGAGCGAATAAGGTTAAAACCCGCGCTAAAGGATACTCGGTCGCGACGCACGCGCTTCGCCCAAGATTTTGCACATCACAATCTAGAGAACTCTATAAAATTCCTGTGATAAATAACTTAAACTAGTTATCATGTTAAAAAGGTTATATTCAATAAATGAGTGCAATTAAGTGAAATATAGTTTGATATTTAAACAATGCACTTATCAGACTTCAACCCTGCTCTGAGAAATTATATCATATGGGAGGTACATTACAACTTAACTTACTGCAAGCAACTTGTTCCAGAACAATATTACTCGAAGCTGATAAAATCTCATATCAGGTGAACAGTATACAAGTTTCTATCCCATGTTCTAGTCCACCTTTAATTAAGCCCAGGTTATTGTCGTTGCAACTTAGAGTTAAACGATAAAGTTTGTCGAAAGTCACAGGATGTGTCGCTACTGTTAAGCGTTATTTTTTTATGATATTTGTGATATCAGATTACGGCATTCGTGATTCAGTTTCATGTAATATAACGGATAGGGGAAACCTTCACGTCATAATAGTTGTTCCATGGTTGTTAAAATCGTAAATAAAATACATTCCGACCCTAGTCTCGAAAAATGATAAACTTAAAAAAATATATTAACGAAAATAAATTCTCCTGAAAAAAACTTGGCGGAGTGCACCATTAAATAGAATAAAACGATTAGGTACAGAACTTTTCATCATAACAGATTCGAAATATGGCAAAATTTATTTTGAGTAGATTCATGTAACATTGAGTGAATCTTGTTTGTATTTTTAACCGTTACTGCTGAACGCTGCTTTAAAAGGCACATAACCGATTTTTGTTTCTGAATAATTCACAAATGAGCAACGGTGGCTCATCATTATTACTGCCTTTCCAAAAGTATAACTGAAATATTAAAAATCATTCCATGGTTGAGGTATCAAGATCCCTCATCATGTAGGAAAACCATTGGGATTAAACTGGGTGAAATGGAATCAAGTGACCTTCACCATGAATAAACGTTTTGCCTTAGACTCCTTTGTTCGTCAGCAGGTTGCATCACGGACAGGGGAATTTCTTTTGGGCTCCAGAATAAATGACACCCCTTAATGTTTCAATTCCTGTATGATTGACCGCTACTGAATCACGGTGCTCTGAAAGGTACCTTGCCTATTTGGTAAGACGTTAGTTATTGGAAGCTGTGAAGTAATTTGAAAACTTTAGACATCTAGCTTCATACCTTCATGCGAGAAGACAAAATATTTGGATGGCAGCCAAATTTTGACCGAAGTTGGCATCTATTTAATTTTCCGAATAAGTTTCAGACAATGTAATATACGTGAACAAAATGTTTATTAACTAAAGATTCTGAAAAGAATATATACAACGTATAAGAAATATTTACATATCTTTACACAGTGAAGAAAATATCTACAAAATATTTCCTTATTTAGCAATTAAAATTTTAACATTATCATTTTTGTCCCTTATCAATTGCGTTCTTTAAATGTAAAATGTCTGTAAGGTATTTGAAAAGGTCGAAATAGGAACATTCCAACGTGCACTCATGCCGCAAACAAGGATGGAAAAAGATAGACCAAACAAACTTGTAATCAAATTAAGTATATTTCTCATTTTCTCTTTGTTTTAATAAAATCAACTTAGTATTATGGCATTTTAATACGTAGGGGAGAAGTGGCTTGAAAAGGACATTTTTGTTGTTAAAGTTCTAGTAAATGATAGAAATAATATTTGGAATAAGGTTAGCGTCAAATGGGAAGCCTCCATTATCATACTATTGAAATAAAATGCAATACTTGTCATTTCTTAATTCATAGTTGTTTATTTTCATATGTTATAAAATTGTGTGTTTTGTCCCTTGCATAAATTTGCTGTATTGAAAGGGACACCATAATTTATGAAAGAGACATTAAATAATATTAAAGAAAAATCACTTCAACCCATGTTTTAAAAATATAAAAATACGTATACAATAACTTTATAAGTAGGTATATATATTTAAAAATCGAATTTAAATTAAGTGCAATATTTTGTTTGTATTATATATAAGTTACACAGAAATCAACATTATTATAATGTGTTTTTAGGCATAACGAACTTGAAAAATTTTTTTTTCTTAAAAACACAATCAACAGCCTTCTTATAATTAACAATAAATGCATCTCTTATGTTACAAAAAAATCATTATTTTTTTTTATTTTAATTTTTTTACATAAAATAATATGTGAATTATATATATATATATATATATATACATATATATATATGTATATATATATATATATATACATAACTAGTATATATAATTATTCTCTAACCACAAAATATACAGGAGCGTAGTGTTAGAAGCGAACGAATGTGAATCAGTGTTGCCATACGACAAAAATAGTGTTGACAAGAAATTGTTTTTACTTTGCCAATTATTTAAATTGTCCGTTTCAATACGTGTCCCTTTCATACCACTTCTCCTATAATTTACGGAACTTTGTCCATATCCTATACCACAATATATTTAGACAGTTTGCCTTTATTACTCCAATTATTAAATCACCCCAGAAGTAGGTAATAAGTATGATAACTAAGTTATGCGAACTAAAATGTAATTAATTTATCTTAATAGCTGACAAACGAGCAGTCATGCAACCTGACGGTGAGTTGCCACCGACTCATTTTCTGTCAAGATAAAAGCCAAGCCACTAGTTATCCATCTATTTCTTAGCTCTGATAAACATCCATTATTAAACAAAATCTTGATAGTAGATGCTACAATCTACAACAGAATTAGTACCAAAAACTATTTATCTTAGCGCCGCTGGCTCCGGCAAGTCGTGGAGAGACTTCAAAACAGGATGAAGTGAAATTAGTAGATTCTAATAAAAAGGGAAGTGCAATCTTGAAAATAAGTTTTACATGTAAGAAATTGCGATTAGTATTTAAATTTTTAATTTAAATTGATCCTTGTCCTCATCGATTGAGTTCGAAGACTATCACAATGAAAATTAATAAGATGCCTAGTAGTTCTGAACAAGTATTTTGCAAATATTAAACGTCTAATTACAAAACAACATTAGTAATAAAAAATAATTCATTAATGTCCTTTTAATGAAAATACCAAGTTGAGCCCTCTGTGAAATCTTTGGACATTGCCGAAAATTAATTTTCCAGATGTAATAATTTACTGTAATAGAATTGGCGTCATGATTCGCCATTTATTGAAATTCCCTACTGTTCTGGTAAACTTCTTCTGAAATATAATTTGATATCACTTAAAGCAGGAGAATAATGAGTTTATCAATTGTTGCTGCTTGAGTTACTTTAACAGGAGAATTGGATATGACTAAAATAGCAATTTTTATACACTTTGAGAATTAATTCTGATATGTAAATTACTTAGAAAAATCTAAAATGTTAAAGCAGACACAGATTCCAAACAGCCCGTGCGAAACAACAACGTTCGAATTAGTACTACCTATTTGGCCATCATATAACAACATTGTGTTACTACCTCGCTTGGTAATAATTGTTACTAGCTCGCTTGACAATAATCGTTCCGCAATATCATTAAATATTAATAATTTCAATTTATAATTAACTGTTAATTATTTGCGGGAGCATGCGGGAGGCGAGTAGCCGTTCTAAATGGCGTTGTATGGAGGAGGCCTACGTCCAGCCGTGGATGTCTTTCGGCTGATGATAATGATGAAGATGTTAATTACTTCACGACAGTGCTACGTGTCTGATATACTTACTATTTGAGATGACCTATGTAGCACTATGTAAACACTAAGCATAGGGTAAATATAGCCTCAATTGGTCACGTGTTTTAGAAGATACACAATCAAAATCAAATATACCAAGAATTACAATACGTATATTTAAATTATTAAGTTACTGTTATGTTTAAGTATTTCGTTTAAAATTATTAAGAAATTTAAATTACTTATTACATGAGCCGCATTTATTACAGCCCAAACTACATAAATGCATGTTTAGTTTACAATTTTGAGTAAAGAATTGACTGATATCGATATTTGCAGTCAGTTTATTGCAACGTGTGAACGTAAAGCACGTCGCTCTTGTGTATCGCAATATCTAAAACCGCACGCCCGTCTTGAAAGCCCTTATTCGCTACAAACATTCCAACTGACTACAAAACGCAGAAGTTATTATTGTACATTTTCGTTCCTGTAATTTCTGCACACGGATGTCAATGTAGGTAATTTGCTTATAAATTGTTATGAATTTATAAGATTTCTAATGAAATCGTATGATGATTAATTATTCTGTTTTGAAATTCTAGTTTTCTTACAGTTTTCTTGCGGAATTTGTAATTATAGTGTTATCTTACTCATGTATATTAGTGACGGATTATTTACGGCGTTTGCATAATTTCATTTCAAAAGCAACTATACATTAATTTAAATATTTTCTTTATTTCAATTTAATTTTACAATTTAAAATTATTTTGCATTTTACAGCACTTTAAATTTTAACTAGCAAACGCATCCGACTTCGTTCGTGTTGGACTATTAATTGTATATACAGGATTATTAAAAATTTCGTATTTTTTGCCTTGATTAAACATCGTTAGGTTAACCGACATATATAGCCTATCATCTGCACGTGTGTTCACATTATACAAATTTTCATTAAAATCGGTCAAAATCCCAACATATTTATATAGTAGTATAGATATAGACTAGTGGCTGATGATTTTGAATCTAAAGATTGTTAGCGAATTCGCAATAAAACAATTATACCGAAGCCTTAAATTGCTTTTGATTCTGGATTGTAGACAATTTTTACTTTCATCGCAAGCTAAATCCTCTTGGCAGCGTCCGTTTATAATTTCTCACAAACTGAAAGGCACTGCCTTGTACATATTTAAAATGAAAAGGAATCAAAACAAAGTAAAGCAGCTGAATTGTAAATGAGTTTCACTTTATTTTGACACTTTTGTAACACATATTGCGAATAAAGTATGCATAAATATATGTATATTTTACAGACAGTCATGAATACAGTTACTGAATGGAACGCGGGACGTGACCTGCGTGATAGCAGCACCGTCGCTATGATTCAAAACTCGACAACTCGTAAATATTAAAACGTTTTAACGTAATTAAATGAGAGCCATCCAATCCATCCAATAATACATCAGACGTCCACGGGACGATGAAAAGTAGTACGTTAATATTAATGTGCTTTGAAATGTCTTTAGCACTTTGCAACTAATCACCATAGAGTCAACTCACCCAGCCGATATTCGGTTTAGTGACTAAACATGTATCAATGTAAGTCAGGTATGTTTGCATATACTTCTATTTATAACGACAATAAACTTCACGACCTTTTACTTGACATGTAGACAGAGGCTCAGTCGGTAATGACCCTGTTCGATTTCCATATATGTCATATATATTATGTGTTTGTCCATGCCGCCCGCAGCAGGAATTCTTGGTGGAGGGATAGCTTTGTGTTTACTATTATTATAACATATATTTTATATTTAGGATTGCAACGAATATTTGACATTGAGCCCATTTGGCCGAAAACATAATAAGTGAGATTGTTTGTCATCTTATTGTCAAGTGTCGACAGTTATAAAATGGTGTATTTTTAACCTTGGGATCATTAATCATAGGCTTTTAGGTTTAAGCATTTCAGCACATTCTTTAAGACCCAATTGTTTCTTTAATACTTCTATTTTATTTATACCCATATTTTGAACGAATATTTCTTGCGCCTTGGAAAATGCATGCTGAGGCTGTGCTTATTTTTCAATTTATTTATCATCATAATATAGTTGCCACTGGACAAATTGTTTTTTTTTATGTTAATAGCCGACAAACGAGCAGACGAGCCACCTGATGGCAAGTAGTCACTGTCTCCCATGAACATCAGCAACACCAATGGTATGACTGATGCGTTGCGGGCCAGGAAATTAGAAGAAGGTAAGAAAGAAAGTCCTGGCTCTCAAGCCCCCAGCCGGAACACGACGAGTCGATTGGCGGCTAACTGAAGTAGGAGGGTCTTTCATGAGACCCGCGTTCTCCATCAGAGGGCTGAACCCTTCGAGGAAGAAACGGTTGGAACGCTTAGGAGGAGAGAAAGACGGCACGCTGTGATGTATTGGCATGATCGACTCCAGGAACCTCGGAACAGACGCCAACGGGTGGTTGACCCTATCTTGCCGAACCTTAAGGCTTGACTGCAGAGTGGAGGACGAGTGACGTGAAGGCGGACCTTACTCAGATACTCATCGGACATCGCTGTTTCGGTGGGTACCTGAATAAGATAGAAAGAGAGGAGACGGTCCAGTGTCGGCATTCTCCCCGGCGGCCATCGTCGGGCTAATGGTTCAGCGCATAGAAGCCTGGGATGACATGATCACCTTCTGCAACGACATAATGTCTGCAAAGGAAGACGCCGAATGAGCTAGGGAGCGCGTTCAACCCGCGCGGAGACGGAGTCGCCGGAGACGTACATAACGTACTCCGACGCGGTGTCCCTGTAGCTCGGAACCAGAATAGGGCTACGGTACGTCCTGCCTGTTGTAAGAGGCGACTAAAAGGGGGCTTCCGGTGTTGTGTGCGGCTAGGGTAGGAGTTCAAACCGTCCAGTCAGCGACCCCGGGAAGGACGACGGTTTACGTGGCCACATACTGCCGTAAACATCAGAAGGCGGGGGATGAACGGAGGCTCATAACGTATAAAGCCCAGCGGGGCACGCGCTCAGGACTCCGGATGTGTTCCACTGGAGATCCCGGAGTCCTGCACATAGCGCTGAGGAAGGTCACCGGGGAGGGGGGGTTTAGTGCGTTAAAAATCCCAAATACCCCGGTGTCGCTTCCACGGCACCGGGTACCTTTTAAAAAAAAAGAAAAAAAAACCCCTCGAAAAAACAAAAAAGATTACTAGCACTTACTAGTACATATTTAGTCTGAATGAATTAAGTGCTGAAACATGAACAGGGTCGTTGTGTTATTCTTACTAATTATATCCTATATTATTTTACACATTTATTATTATATGTAAAGCTGTTCGTCACAGTGTGTTAATTTATTGTTTATTTAGGTCGACCTGGTGCGGCGTAGTTAAAGCAATTAAGAAGTGCCAGCTGCTTACTCGGCGGTTTCATAAGATTCAAGAAAGCAAGCACCTAATTCACTTTCCTTCGTAACAAAAGTGCTTTTAAAATGAATAATACAATGTATACCAGTTACAATTCGACGTAAAAAGTATGTTAGTCAAACACATGTCAGTTACAAAAATATCATAGGAAATCCACCTCAGCCAATATGGTATAAATAATATAAAAGGATGTAGTAGCACAAAATACCCTTTATATGAACAAACAAAATATCTCGTTGCTTTTTAGCTGTTTTTTTTTTCAAGGGATAGTATAATTATCATGGTATTAAATCATGGTTGTAAAAAGGGTGACCTAAAAGTTCAACCTTTGTACTATCCAGGAACTCCCTCGATTGAGCACATAACCCTTGGAGACCTGAATTAAGTCGCTTATTGCTAGCATCAGTGACTACTTTTAGTAAATAGTTGGTACGATACCATAACATATTTGTGCTAGTTCGGTTTCGAAAATAATTAACATCAGATAACCCATTAAAATGAAAAAAAATGCGTTCCAAACTTCCTTACGTTTCCTAATCGGTTTCCTTCAATAGAGATTGATTCATTTTGAAAAAGTCAAATCAAATCAACGTCTAAGACAGGCCAAGAGGAGTCTGCTTGAAATTTAGTAATTATGTCACGACTTCGTTTTAAACTTCGTTTTAAACATTCGTGAGGTTCTATTACACCAAACGATATAACTATTTTCCTCGCTGAAGGTTCTCGTAAATGTTTCCTGAGCCAATCCTCAATATGTTCTAAATTTCTTTGTATCTAATTCTCCTATTCTTTTGAATATATTTTTTCAATCCAACAAGTTTCCTTTCGTAACTTCACTAGAAGACGAACTACTTCTTTCTTCCTTTCATATCATAAAGTTATCGACTAAGTAAACAAAATACTGTTGAATCTTTTAAATCGAATAATGCTTATAGAGCAACCAGTGTGACAATCAAAACAAACACCGAAATTTACTATTAAACATCAATGTCAGCTGTATTTACATTTCACTATTTGTTGCGATCATCATGTGAATCTCTGGTTCACAATACCACCTATCCCCTGAGTTATACCTGTACTATTTACATATAGGATGTATGCATTGCTTTACGCCACGGCTGTGCTACAGCCGGTTCGAATATATTACTACTGAATAATTATAGCAGTTAATGAAACAACAACTATTGTATTCCATAACAACCTTATATGTATTATTTATTATACATACGTTTGGTGACATATATCTTTAAAATAGCAACAGGGCACGATATTGTCAATATTATTACGTACTTACAAAAGCTTTATAAACTACAATCATAAAAATTAATTACCATATATTTCTTTTAGATATGTTATTCTCATTGTTATTGGGTTGTTATGTACTGTGAAGTTGTTATTGTCTCTCTGTAACGAGCTTATTAATTATATGTATATATACCAATTTTTTATAATTCAAAAATAAATAAATAACGTTTTCCAATTTAACAAAATATATTTTTTTTTTTATAATTACTAATTGCTTCGATGAAGATAAACTTCCTGAAGAAATCTACAAGTCGACACTTGGCTAAGGTAGTGGTTTATGGCCCTTAATCCTCACATTATCAAAGCAGACTCAAAATCAGTATGACAGTTATAGGTTCCGATGACCTTGACGAATAAAATTATGTTGTCGTCATAATAAAACACATCAATATTGTAGCGATATATTATATGACAAAATAAAAACAGTTTATACGAACACCAAATCCACAAACGTTAATACGCAATCATTTACTTAAAATATAATGAAACCAAATGAAATATTGACAAACATAAAAGCTTCCCGTCGATACTTTAAAAGCACTTTCAAAGCCAATAAAATGGTACGGGAGCACCTTAGCACACATTTCATAAACTACAAATCACCGTTTTTGGAAATATACCGCGAGCGAATCGTATAAAGGATGGTCGTGACAAATTCTGCTGTGATTCCGCCTGCATTACTATGCAATGATTTATCCCTGACTAAATTTTTCCCACACAAAAAATCAACATGCATAAATAAACGATTAAAATATTACAATACTTGGCGACCGTATAGCTTACTTGGTAGTGAATCTAACTGTCAAGGATCCCAAACATGATTCAGTATTGGCGTAGGCATTCAATGACAGATAAATATTTCTGTTCGCGGGTCATGGGTATTTGTTATGTGATACTTACGAGTATGTACGTTCATACCACCCGCAGCACAGGAATCTTAGTGTAGGGGTGTTACTGTGTGAATGTTTATTATTATTATTATAAGTATACTAGTTATCAGAAGTCGAGACGTTACATAGCACTCAATATATATTATATTAATATTACATAGAGAATGTGGTTTTTGTGAGTTTGTGTATATGCGTAAGGTAATTTCCGGAACCACGGCACTTACTTAAAAATTATTTTACTAATTAAAAGGTACATTATTCGGATGGACTGGACTTCGAAGTCTCTCTGTCTGAAGGTGATGATTTGAAAAACTGCGCCAGGCTTTAAAAAATATCAAGTTTTCCGAAGCGAACCCGGTATGGGTTACTAGTATAATAATAAAACAGGTCAAGTCAAGTCCGAATTGATCTACGCTGCAAATATCTGTACTGTAAATAATACTTAAGATTTCAAAATATTAAGAAATTTTCCTATAAATTACAGGTTAGAATAAGTACTGTATTTTTGTTTTTCAAACTTTCAGATTCATTTATTACACGTATATAATTGAATGTATTCTTTATTATGCGTTTTAAAATTACAAAAAAAAAAAATGTGTCTCTCGTCCATTATTCATTGGAAGTTAAATACGATAAATAATTATGGATGTTATGGATATGAAATTTCGGATCCGGATATGCATACGGATATATGAATAATATTTTACCGTTTTCGGTTACGGTTATGGACCTGAAATTATTTCGGATTATCCGATTGTTTCGGATAATTTCGGTTACAGATATTAGATGATTTACGACTTGGAGAAATTATTACATATTTACAAAGTTTGACCTTGTTTCTAAGTTATATGTGGTATTATAATCATAGAAAAAAATATTAAATAACAAAAGCTTACTGAAATGAAAATGACGAGGCTAATTTATGAGTTTGGTCAACGTAAACCAGTCATAACGTCTTTTATTTAGACCCTGCTTCCATCCGAAATTATCTGAAACTTTTTTATCGGATTCAGTTAAGGTTTCGGATATACTTTTATTTCGGATATCTGATACTTTCGGTTACGGTTTCAGAGCTCCATAACATCCCTGTAAATAATCTCTATTATCCAAGTTTAACAAGCTTCGCATTGCATATGAAATCATCTATTCCTATTGTTATTATCAGACGAATCCGTATAAACTTGTCTATACATTTAAATAGCATTAAAATTACGATTACATTCCAGGCCACCTCAATTACAGGGAACCCTTTACCCTTCAGTAACTCACTGATGTCACTATTACTGTCGGTGGCAACGTGTTGTTATTACAAGTCACAAAAAGAATGAAACGATATATCATTTCCAAGAATTTAAAAGGCTTTGTTGACATTACACGAATACCGCGAATGAGATAAAAGGAAAACAAAATCCAAGAACTGAACAATGCTGCAACGAACTGGCGACAACTTAACTTAATGCCTTATTTTATTCTATGTGAAGTTTGCTTCTCTGTTAAAGTAATTTGTGCCCGGTAGGTATCTGAAACAAAAGAACACTAACTATTAATATAGAAGTCGTGGCTTACAGCAAAGATAGTCTTATTTCCCCAAGTGAGAAAAGTACTATTACACAAATCACTTACTTTTCTACAAAACGCCTGAGTGAAGAGTTTCGAATGTTCATACTTAGAGGTAAGGCGAAGCTAAGTCGCCTGTTTTTAGTAATGCTTAACTTAGAAAGTGATTAGTGTTATATTAGTGTATTCATTAGTATAATTATTACTATCTATGTTATTATTATTAGATTTAAAACTGAATTTAATTAATTTTATACAGTTGTTTGTCATTCAGACGTCATCTTTATTTAAATCGAAATACATATGTGGGCTAAATGATATGTATTTCTAAAGTAATTTAGGGCACCGATCCAATTATAAATTTAGTCTAACCAACCAGTGACTTTACTACCGTCAAAGTTACTGAAAGTTATAAATAAAGTGAGGGAGTGTATAAACAAAGTGATGCTTGGATTTTTTCTAGAATTTATATTGTTGTTTGGTTTATTTAATTTTAATCGGATATAATTTTCCTCGAACAGCTGATAAAATAAATGCTAATCTTCTATAAAAAATTCCTATGAATGCAATTAAAATATTGCCATTAAGTGTTGATCACTGTGAATTTTAGCGTTTCAGAAACTCTCCACCGTTATTAAGAGCCCCCAGTAACAATCTCAGATGAAATTATTGTTGGTAGGGTGTGAAATCGTTCAATTGATCCGTAGAGCCCTGACGCCATTATCTATTCAGAGCAATATCATAAATGTAAGACATGCAATCCAAGGGCTGGAAGCTTTCTCGCTCAGCATAAAAGCATTGCTATACAACAAGGGAATGCGAATATTTTCGGTACAGCGCCACAAAGGCACATAGTAATCTAAAGTTATATACACTTATTTTAATTAATTATTTTACATTAATGCAACTTTATTTTTAGCGTTTTCATACTTTATTAGCTGTACCATCCGACTTCGTTCGTTTTGGACAATTAATTATACGTATATGATTATTAAAATTGTTATGTTTTTGTCTTAATTAGACATCATTAGGTTTACTGATATTTTATACAGCCTAACATCTGTACGATTACGTTTTTTCATTACATACCAATTTTCTTTAAGATCGGTTAAGCCGTTCTTGAGTTAACTCGGGACATAATGACGAACAAAAATTTTCAAAATAGTCAATTTGATGTCAGTAAGTCACAGAATTTATATTTATCATGAAATTTTACAAAAAAGTGGAATGTACAGAGAGGCTCAACACATTTACATAGTAGTATAGATTTGTTAGAAATAAAATAATTTCGCCATATTTTCTTTAAATAATTTTAAACAATCGTATATTAAAGTATCAGAAATGCACGACGAAACGAACTCAACATTAAATAATTCCTTTAGATTTTTAAATTACAATTACGTATTTTTAATTACGTAGGGCCCTCAGAAGGTTTTTCAGAAGTAAAATATAACAATCTGTGATCAATTTTTTTATGTAATCATAAATATGTAGATATTACTAGGTTTATGCAGTTTGACAGTGAATCAATTGTAAAAGAAACAAATTTTTAAAGAGCCAGGTCCATTTCAAACCAGACACCCTGTGTTTACCCATCAAACTTCATACAATCAAAAACAAAGATGACGAAAAGATTCAATGACGAGAAAGGCAACTAGCGCTGCATTGATACGAAAGTCCGTACTGTGACCGAAGCAATTAACCTAAACACTATAAAAACAGCTCTTTTATTATACATTATTATATTGGTAACATTTATGGGTTATAAAAAACCTAATAATAATTCAATGCCAAACCAAATTCTTTAGCCAAAACACATTAGACCTCTCGTACGCATAAATGCTTTCAGTGACGTGGTTTTTTAGATTAGGGTATACGCCAGTTTTTGTTTGGAATAAAATGTATAATATCTTGACCTGGTTTGACACAAACAAATATTCATGATTTATAAGTATGGTGTTAAAAATTCTTAAAAATTAAAAAATTTAAATGTCTGTACTCAATAAAAATTTCTATGTCTACATAATCATGTCAACAGATCTTTGTACAATAAATAAAAATTTTAGTGCATAGTAGTAAACGATGAACAACATAAGATTTTTCTTAAATTTGAAAATCTGTAGGTAATCCTAGATCTGTTTTCCCTTAAACGCTGATTCACTGACCTAGTTAGTAGTACTTCGACTTTCAAAGGTTTTAACTTTACTGAGTTATTATAAAACAGCAGACGGATTGAGTTTATTGATGACTTAGAATTTCATTTTTAATACTCTACATAATTGTTAGCGAATATGAATATGAAAAAGTTGGAGAGGAATAAATTATTTTGAAGCTTTTATAAATTAAATTAACTTAATTGTACTTACAAGTAGTACTATCATCATTAATTATTATTTGTATAATGTTTGTAATGTTTAATGTAATAGAATGTAAGTAATGTTTGTAATGTAATAGAATTGTTTCTATCGCCAGTTACTGTGATACAATAGAATCTCGATATAACTCCGCTGTGTTTGATAGGTATAATATGTGATTGATGGCATAATTCGCCTAGTTACCGATATTAATAACCTCTAAGAAAAATCTTTATAAAAACCTCACGGAACGGCGAATATTACTTTATTTCCATATTACTATGTATGTTAATCGCTTAAACTTAATATCGCTGTTTCAATTACCCAAAAGTACGTTATCTTTGTATCTATAAATAGTGTAACTACTTGCTTCAGTCATACGTATTTAAAATATTGTGCTTGAAGTTTTCGCCGTTTTTGCTAAAACCTTAGCACAACATCACTGTCAAAAACTATAATAAATCATATATATTAATTTTTTATTAGTACATATTTTTAATTATACAAGTACGGACCCGACATTTCTTGTTAAAATCAATATAATTATGATCTTGTATTTAAGATTACGACTTGAAGATGTAAGACTTGAAGATCGAAATCGGAACGGGTGCCTGTGTGGCTGCAGAAGCCATAATTTATTTGACTCCGGATAATCTCTGGTTAAGACACAATTCTAGCCTCGTATTTTGGCAAGCAAACTCTGTAGCATTAATCATCTATTTTTGTTAACTTCCTTTTTTATTATTGTAATTTTCATCTTCACAAAAATAAGACGCAAACAGATACGATTTCTTATTCAATATTATATCAATTAGGATACCTAATAAAGGTCTTTGCTAATAGTTTAGTTAAACTTTTATGTCAAATAATGACATCAATAGTACTGTCCTTATCTCAAATTATTTTTAATAACGTATCAAAAATAATTTAATGTATCATGTTTTTATAACGGACTAAAAAGTATATATCATTACATCGTCATGCACTTCTGAGCTATGTTCCAAATTTCAATTATCTAACTCATCGAGAAGTTAGTTTAAAATCGAATACGGACAGACATGCCAGAAAATGAATTAATAAAAAAATAAGGTAAAATGGTATTAAATTTGAGTTTTACACCACTTTGTACCACTTATACATGGAAATGTTTGCCTTACTTTTTACGGCATTGTTTGAAAAAGACGGATTCCTTTATTTAATAATAATGATACTCGTATTTTGGTTCCATACATAAGATATACGACAATTTTTTATTTGTGTTACAATATATCAATTGTAATGAGCGTTATACACAAAATTTCCTATACACAATAAATTTTGCTTAGCGCTTTTAGGTCGCGCAAAGTCGTTTGATTTTCGGTTACACAAATATGAACCAAATGGGAAAGGTAATTAGACCTAACGCTCGTCTTTTTAAAGTTGTATTTAGAAACTCTAAATGATTAATTTGAGCTACAACTTATGATATTATTTGTAAATTTCACCGACAACAATACAACTCGGTTGTTATTCAGCATTTCCACTGAACGAATAACCTCGGATTTCGTTCGGGACGGAGGTGAATATTTTGTTTTACCTCATGGTAAATGATCATTGTCACCCATGGACATTAGTAATGCTAAAGGTATCACTGATACGTTGTCGGTCAAGAATTAGAGAAAAAAGTAGGTACTGACTGACTCTTAAGCCTCCAGCCGGAACACGACGAGTCGTCTGGCGGCTGATTCAAGCAGGAGGGTGATAGCCTAGCTAGGCAGGCCTCACGGAAAAATAATAATACAAATAATAATATTAATGAATCAATAATAATATTGATAATATAATCCTCACGCGAAGTCCTACCATCAAGCAGGTTGGCTTCTGTCGCCTCTTACGTCACCCTGTTCTGCCAGCATGGAGTTGGGAGGAGTCTAGGCCGCCCAAATATCTTTTAGTCTCGAGTTTAGACTGTTCGAGATGTCTCATATGTATCCATGTCACACGCGACAGAGATAACCCTATATACTACATAATAAATTAGCTGTAACTTAAATAAAATATTTACATTGTAATAATTTTGCTTACTGTTAAAAATATTAAAATGATATATGTACATAGCTACATAAAGTCCTCGGCACGTATTTTTACTAAACGAGATATAATTTATTGTTGCTGATTCCGCAGAAAATTTAACCGATTCATTCATAATCGCGTTTTTATATGATGTTATGTAGGTAGATTTTTTATTATTTTGCTGTATAATTTCAAATTTAACAATTTATAAAAGGGTAAATAAAGCAACATTGACATTATTCTGACGCCTAAAAGATTACAAATTACCTATCAGGCACCTGCACCTTTTTATTTGACGCCGTTACTAGCTCCATTTCCATAAATACTTTATCAGTGCTGGCCCAGACTATTTAAAGAACTTTTGTGTGATTTTTTACGTTTCGTCCACTAGCGGTCTAAACTCAAATTTTAGACCCCTATTGACTACAGTTTATCAAAAATCCTCCAAACTATATTAATTAAATCAGTAATCTCTTATTTTGTTTAAAAAAACTGTAACATAGTCAAAATAATTTTTAAACACACTAATCAACTTTCAAGTTATTACGTGCACATAATAAGGGCGATATTTTTTCATACAAGCTTCGTCGAAAATTTCAGATGTGCACATTTAGGGATTAAGACTAAGCTTTGATAAGCTCTTATGTCTCTTCTTTATTGTATTTTTCAGTTCAGTTCTCTAAGTTTCTAATCAACATACATATTTATGTAAAAAGAAAACAGTCCTAATTCACTAAATTTCACATAAGTATATGTTGGTATAATATAACACATTTGGCTTGTATCCCACGTGAAGGCAATACGGCAACGAGCAATGCGAGTTAATTGCGGATTCTAGAAAATAGATTGTGATTGACTGATAACGTTTACGTTCACGTCTTATTAGCTTAAAGTGTTTTGCTTTTACCAGAATAATTTAGTAGTTAATTGATTGTTATCTACCAGCTACGATAACATCACTAAACGGTGTTAAATAAGCTTCAGGTAACTTTTGAGATTTCCTCTTAATATTGAAGTTCGATGTTCATATCATCATTGCTTTAAGATAAATATAATATTATGTAATTTATTTTGTTTTCACATAATGTATTTTATTTGGGCCTTTGGGTTTCGTATATGGATCATATCTGCCGTCTCTCTAACTTACGTTATAGTTTTTGTCACAGAAGACATATCTTTTTACGTTTATAATTGTTAACACATTTAGCACTCTGTATTGCGAGCTTTTATATTATACTTAAAACTAAATATTAATTTTTTTAACAATAAGATTGTAATTAGAAATAGTAATCTATTTAAATATTGTTTTTACAAATAAGTTATTAATTAAGCCGCCATTTTCAAAAAACTAGTAGTGAATCCTTCAGCTCAACTCGGAGATATCCTTTTTATTAATAGGACCAAAAATTTAATTTAAACAAACGATAATCTAAACTCAACAGTTAATTGTCTGGCATCAGGGAGGTCGCAATCAAATTTCGCTTTTAACTAGAAATTACTATTTAGCAACTTTAAAGTAGTTTTAAAATTATGCCGATAAAATGCAGTCGTACCATCTGAACGCAGGGGCGTGCGCTCCTTGTAGGCAGAAATGCAGTGCTTTACTTGCCATTCACAGATATTTTAATAAAACGTTCGTACGTTTTAGATGACTTTAATTAATAGTAAATAAATGAATAAACAAAATATAATAACTTAAAAACGCCTAATATTTTATAAATAGCACCTATTTGCAAGCACACAAACATTATGTTTGCCAGGCGTTTGGCGACAAGCAAGCGGCGTTGCAAAATAATGTACCTAATCAACCAAACTCATGTCGTCGCGTCCCTTAGGACATTTGTTCGCATGTGTGTAGTAATTTTGCACAGTTCGCAAACGCACACACCCATGAATATCGAAAGCCGCGACTCCAGCGGCAGGCTACGGAAGTTCAGCAGTTGTCGGGAGTAATCGGAGATGTTCGTTGCCTATAATCCGAGTAAAAATAATAGGGCGGAAATCTAATAAATCACGTATGCACATTATGCATTTTTGTTTAGTAAGGTTTTATTTGTTTAAATAGCAGAAATGTTTTGTGTTTCGCGGGGCCATTTTGCTTTTTTCATGTGATAAGCATTGGTTACTATTTTGTTTGCGCCAGTATATTTATAGTTTTCTTAAAAGATTTTTCATTTTAACATTTGAAAGTGTGTACATTTAACAGTTTATTACTGAGTTTCTATAATAATTGTAATGATTTGCTTTTACTAGTGCGTTTGTTGATTATTTTTAAATGTTATTTGATTATGAGGTTTGTGTTGAAAATGTGGGTTTATTAAAAATTAAAAATAACAAGTTCTCACAATTGTCATTCAGTGAAAAGATTCAAATTGTGTCTAAAGGTAGGTGTGTACCCGAGTTACAACAATTAAACCAGCAAAAACGGAATGTAACTCGAAAATTTCATGGTAAAAGTTATGAAACGTATAACTGGCTCTTATTATTTTACTTATTAGAATTTCTTCCGCCGCGACGATCGATCACTGTTTTGTCTGCGTTGCCGTAGAAAATGTACATGAATAGTAGTACATCTAAGAATTGTTCTGTTGGCATGGTTTCCGACTTAGAGATCCGTCGCGTGGCTGTGGCTATGCTAAAAATCTATAAAATAAAAAGTTTTTGTGACCGAGTACTCCGCCGCATACCCAGTGTCATAATCCTGTGCACGCCGCTGTCTGAACGTAAGTATGCACTGCCGCTCATGTATGTGTGTAGTGCCAAAAACATTCCAAGACATTACTGGCCAAGAATGATCAAGGAACCCGCTTCTTATCTGATTGTTTAACGTTGCAACCGAAATACTTTGCAAAAGTTTCACGGCTTATTCTAGAAAAAGGACAGTAGCTAGACAAGCAAGTGAAAAATGTAAACATGCGGGACTTTAGGGTCGTGACTAAACTGGATGGCGACAGCTCAGTGATCTTCAACAGTAGAGACCTGATGCCGTTGTATCACCCAATGTTAAGCACGATGCATGAGTAAGATAGCCAGTATGGAGAACTGGTCTTGGAGTGTGTATAAAAAAGATCACACACTAACATCCATACACTAGGATTCCCTGTGCGACGAATGCGCCGTATTGGGATGGCCTAGAATACTCACCCTGTCCCATGCAGGCATAACAGGGTGTTGTAAGAGGCGACAGAAGTCAGCCTGCTTGGTGGTAGGGCTTCGCGTAAAGATTAAATTATCAGCATTATTATTAAGTCATTAATTTTATCACTGGTAATATTATCTTTTCGTGAAGCCTACCTGGCTAGCTACCACCCTCCTGCTTGATTCAGCCGCCAAACGACTTGTCGTGTTCCAGCTGGGGGCTAGAAAGCCAGTTCTTTCTTTCTTACCTTCTCATTTCCTGGCCGACAATGCATCAGTGATACCATTGGGTTTGCTGATGTCCATTGGCGACGGTGACCACTTACCATTAGGTGGCTCGTCTGCTTGTTTGTCGACTATTAACTTAAAAAAAAGCCATACAAAAATACGCACCCCAAGCATCCACGTCCCGAGAATCAACATTTGTCTGTTCCCAGTGGAAATTGAACCCAGGACCACAAATCCGACAAACAGGATTACTATCAGCTGAGCTACGGGGTCGTCAAGTAAACTAATCGATGTTTCCTACTTCCATCCTGGCTGGCAACGCGTCGGTAATACTTTTAGTGTTACGATCGCCCATTTATTGACGGTGTCATTTTATCAGCAGCAGCGCGTCCCCTCGTTTGTTTGCTATGGACAGAAAAAAAAAATTACCTACTTTTTTATACCAATGGCTGCGAGATGCAATCTGCCAATACCCAGAAAAAATATTATCTTAAAGTATCGACAGATAATCAATAATATCAATTGAATGTAGATAAAAAAAACATAAATAAAAGTCTGTTGGATGTTTAATTCCATTACAGCTAATATTGAAATAATAAATAAAATAAAGCAAACAATTTATTTTAATCTTATGCACCGCCTTCGTCGCTTATCAATTTTGCCTGAAGGTTGACTGGCCGAGAATACTTATAGCATTAAGTCCGCCTTTGTTTCATTCTTTATCATAAGAATATCACAAGAAATAAATAAATAAGAGCTTCTACTTAGTCGTAAGTGGAAGTTAGGTAATTAATTAAAGATTAGCAAACTCTGCCAATAGACATAGTGAACGCTTGGATAAGAGAGAATTCCCTGTTAGACACTTTGGTGAATCACTGCGACAATGTCGGCGCAGTGCAGTCGGAAAATCTGCTAAAGTAAGCTTTATTTCCGTTTTCTCTTATAATATTTTTAAAACGTATGCTTATAATCCATATGAAATAATTTTTCCTGTATATTTTATTGTAATCTTATACCCAGTACTACAATTTTCTGCGTCCTTAAGTAGCATTGAAACATTATAAATAACCAATTTGTTTGTCTTATAATCTGACCCGTCTGGGATCGCCCACGGACACTTCTATAGTAGACAAGGCCAACATTTATCAAGAATAATAATGAAAATATCGGGTACTCATGAATTTTGTATTTCACACCAGTATTTTGATCTAATTAAATGAACCATGGCCACGGCAAGTTTGAGGAGGGTTTTCCTCGAAATTTGACCGAAATGGGAAATCTACACAACGCATTTGTGATTTACTCATTATGTTTTATTATGCGTGATGTCTACCATTTCGCACATATTACACATGGTGTGGATGTTAATATACTCGAACCTCTCATTGACAGAAGTCATCGAGATTTAGCTGTGGAACGACTATCAGTTGTGAAGACATGATTTATAAAGTAAAGTCAGAATAAAAAGTAATTATTAAACAAACTGTTTGTTATAGAATGAATCACTTGTTTACAGGAATTACAAGGAATGTAGTATTGTTACTGCAATGACCGCGCAAGACAACAACTAGCGCCAGCTTGTCTCAAAAACAATCTCATATTATTTAACTTGATAAAATTTTTAGAATTTTGAAGAAAGGTAACCTGTGATACGGATAAATATTTTCTTGCGATTAATTCTAACAGCATGTAAAAACTAAATCAGTGCGGAATTGCGGAAATAAAGCCGTCAGAGCAGTCATTACAGCAGCGAAGTATAAAATATATTTAACAAAAAAAATACAATGCGGATTACATATTATTTATGATGACTCGAACTTTGTAAGGTATCTTGAATCCCGTAACTCACCACATACACAAAAATCAAAAGAAACGAAGGTAAATAAGACACAAATTGTTATAATAGAATTAGTATACTGTACCGTGTCGTGTATTATTGTGAAGCCTAACAATATAAAGAGGTTTTATTAAAGACTTCAAGGATCTTAAAAATGTATACTAAGGAATCCTACATTTATGACTTAAAACTTCCCTTTCTGATAATTTCCCGCAGGAAAAAATCTTAACAGACAAATAGACGGAAAAGTGATCTAAACAAAGGTTCGTTTATTATGAAGTAAACAAAGTTTTAACAACGAAGCCGCCTAGCAACTCGGAAAACTCGGAACTCACAAGAGTTACTACACAATTAAGCGATTCACAATTCTTAACAGTTAACTTTTTGGTAAGTTTTAGTATTAAATACTAATTTATGTCAAACTCGTCCTTTTTTAGTTTCAGAATACTACCCTCTTAACTAAATGTCTGTTAGTTCAGTTATATAAATTTGAAATATTCACGAAACATCTAAATCTATTCAGTGGCTGTACCATTATAACTGTAGAGACAGTGAGAAAAAAATAAAAAATTAATATGTTATGTTCTAAGAGATAGGCAACTTTATTTTTAAATAAATTTTCAATAGTAAGTAAGTACTTATTGAAGCAACACACCGTGTGATTTCAAAGTAATTTATCACGTTGAGGCCTCTAAGCGTGATACGCTGACAAATGCGGGTAATGATTGATGGCATTAATTAACAGAACAAAGCTAAGTGAAACTATTCAAAGTACGTATGTAATTAATTGTTTGTCTGCATTCTAGACACTAGTTCGTGACACTAGAAACCTTCCCGCTCGCATTGTAAATTGTGTCGATAGTTTGATTATATAGCATAATTAAAGAGAAGAAGAAGAAATTTCATAACAAACGAAATACAAGAGAACTTTGAAATATAATTAGCATTTTTACCATTTTAAGATGAATATTACATTTTGAGGCAAACAACTGGAACTCAAGAATCCTGGATAAGTAATCGACCAGTTCCTCGCCAATACTTTAGCTGAAGTCAGTTGCTTCTTTACAGACAGAGACAGCGTTGAGCTTCCAAAGCTCTAGGGCCGCCAGATCCCTACAATTGTGCGCCATTGCCTAAGCTTGATAAGCGTAAAGTAAGATAAAAGTAAGGGTAAATTTTAAAATAAATGATAAAGTGAATCAGGGGCAAATAATTTATTACTTACACACTACTACAAGAACGCGCAAAAATCAATCCCTTGAAGTGCTACTCTGGAAATCGGAGCAAATCGAAAGACGTTTTAAAAACCGGAAGGATATCGAGCTGGCCTGAATGTTCAACTTCTTATTTTAAACGAAACTCTTATTTCTCTGAGGGCTTTAACTTGTATCCTAACTTTACTTTCAAGTATTTTACGTCGAACGTTCGTTCGTTTGGTCAATGAGTAAGGGTATATTTGAAATATATACTCGCTTATTTATAGGCTATGCCTGTATTTATATGTAGTGATAAGTACCTTACCTTACCTTTGATAAAATATTAATGCCACGGTTATCCTTTAATTAATAAATTTAAAGATCCTTTAATTCTTTAATTATTGACGTTTTTTATTTGTATGTTTTATATTTTAATTCAGATATTTTATTTTGAACAGTGCAGGTAAAGAACATCGGAATAAAGCCAAAGAAGTGGTATATCCGAACGGCAAGAGAAATCGTCATTTTCCTGTTGAGTATGTATTTTGTTATAAAAATTTAACAAAACGTAAATCAAATTTATGAATTGAAATTTTTCGCTGTCTAAAATTACACAATCTAGAATTCACTTTCATCCCGGGAAATGGATTTGTTTCCGCAAAAGTTTCCAAAGCAACGTGACGTGACCTGCAAATTGTAAAAAATAACCTGCTAGAGCCTATTAACATTTCAATAAGAATATTATACACATAATAACACAGTTACACACCTAATTATGTATAAGTTCAACAAAAGATAGTGTTTTTATGTACGAGCTTACAGCACGTTGTGGTTAAAACACAAAATTTTATGTTAATGGAGGGTAAAATGGAAACGTAAATTATAGTCGTTACCTCGGATTTTCATATAATTTTTGCACAAAGATAAACTCTGCAAAGCTTTTATCATAAAGCGACCCTACATGCTCTATTAAATATAAGTTTCAAAAGGATGGTAATTTTAAAAACGATTGTAATACGTTGAAGGGTTCAAGCTAAATATTAAGTAACCATTAAATACGATTAGAAAACGCTTGAAGGTTTCACGGGCGACAGGTAAATAACAAGACTGATGCAATTCAATATATACCAATAATATTAAAAAAGTGAGAATTTTGCGAGTTTTGTAATGCGGAAGAATCTCCGGAACCGTGAAACCAATTTGAAAAATTATTTTTCCATTTGAAAGGTACATTACTCCAGATGGACATATATATAATTATATATATATCTATCTATTAATCTAATTATCTATCTAATTATATATCTGTAAACCCAGGATCTCTCGGGACGCGGCATGATGAGTTTCTGATAGCAATGGCGCGACATAGTGTAGATATTATGGCTATCAACGAGACGTGGCTTCGGGTGGGGGAGGAAGGCCGTG
>PDGT01000040.1:1420134-1442115 GCA_003671415.1 Megathymus violae | reverse complement strand
TACTTAGGGTGTAGTGTTATTGTGTTTTCTTTTCTCTGTTTTTTGTGTATTTTATTATGTTCAGCTGCGGCTTTAGACTACGAATAAACATTTTTTTCATTTCATTTTTCATTTCATATATACATGAATTAGCATAACTGTTCAACCTGAAAGAAGTCGGGGCGGGCCACTAGTCAGAGATGCACATGATTGGAAAATAATCTATTAAATATGTCAAGAAAGTATTTCATTATAACACTTATACATTTCAGAGAACCACCAATAATATTTTTTGACTATTTATATTATAGTCCATTAAAAAATAAGCACATGAACGTCGCCAGAACGTGACGTGCCAAATTGTGCTGCCTCATCCATCATGAAGCAAATTCTAAAAAGATTGTTGCAGATGACTATATGGCGGTCCAAAGATTAACGATCCATTTACCATCGTCCAGTATTTTTATTTATTTTATTTTAGTATTCTTTATTGTACACAACATGAAGTATTACACAATTAAAATGTATATATAGCAGTGGTAACATAAGGCAGTCTTATCGCTCAGGTAGCGATCTCTTCCAGGCAACCTTTCGGTAGAAGACAATGACGACATTGGAAATGGGTGAGGGTGTTCATATACAAATTAATATATGATAATAACAATAAGAGTATAGTGAGATAATATTAATTAGTATTTTTTTATTTTTCATTTCGCCACCCCATTAAAAACGATATATTATTTTAAAAGCGAAGGTTTTGTATCATTACTTAGCGCCCGGCCGGAGAAAAAGAGCTCAGAAAAATTGACATCGTCACCAGGATCCAGGACTTGTGAACCGAGCAGCCGTATGAAACACAGGTCCTCGCCGCCGCTACCGGTTGTGTATATAGTTATGTGTTTGTGTGATGCGATTGTAATATGATTGTGTAGGAGGTGCACTGATTTACAAGGGCTGGTGGCTGATTTATAGTAGCTTTTGGTGAACCACACACCACCTCTGAGAATGCACATGAAGGGTTTTTGCATATTCAAGTTTTATAAGTATTGTCTTATGAAATGACCAAACGATGAAACTGTGATCGAAGTAACCTTCTCAGTTGCCAGTAAGCCGGATGCGATAGCGAGATTTCCTCCATTAGTTTACCCCAGCAATTATTGATAATCTCGTTCATGTTTTCCTTAGGTCTTTGGTAATAATTCAGATCTATCCAATTTTATGGCGACGGGCAGGATACAAATTTACGGGTGTCTGCATTTTTAAGATTTCTAAAGGCTTTGGCTTAAATGAAGATTAATTTTGGCTAAGTAAAGTTCGACCAAGTCAATTCATCTTAGAGATGAAAACGGCGATGGCTCCCCGATATGTTCTCCCGAGACGTCTTGTGGGTGGATGCTAAAATATCACTCGTGAGGGCGTGGGTACTTAGATTAACTTACAAAGCCGTGGCTATAGTATGAGTATGGTATAATATGGGATAAACTTAAAGTGAGAAGCATCTTGGTGATTAGAGTCTGTTGCAAGTTTTGTCTAGCTATTACCATTTTGGATCTATATGCGTGTGTGAGTAGTTGCAGACGTGAAGAGAGGCGTTCCTAATTTGCGCTATACCAAAAACATTAGAAGAGTGCGACAATTGATTGCTGTATGGAAATCTAATCGGGGAGAATCGAAACGAAATTGAAACGCTATTTGCCTATTTGTTTAGCGTCATACCACACCTGCACTTACTAATCTATTACGTCCTGAGGTGGTGGTAATTAACATCCCCAACTGGAATAAACGGGTCCTCCATATAACATTCCCATATTGCACCTTTCAATTAATATAGTTATGACGACATCTTTAGTTAAATCTACATTTTAGTGCCATTGTACACATCTGGTATCTACACAGCTTATCAATGTATAATAATTGCAAGCAATTTATAGCACGTTTTAATCTAAAACACACAGTTTCGGTAGGTTTCACAACTACGCAAATACAAAACTTTAACAAACAATGGATGAACACTGTTATATTTGCCAACTAAAATTGAATTTCAAATAATGCCGTTTTCGACGTTTTCATATTATCTGCAACTACGAGTGTTTTTTTCGAGATAATGTTTATTTGTCCTATTAGATTATGTTATTATTTAGTACACGTTCCGAAACTGAATTTGTGCTTTTTACTTATTGTGTCAGGGTTCATGGGTTCAAGAAAATGTAAAAAATTGTTCCGCAAAACCATTTATACTAACTACCCAACTAACTCTCTGTTAGGAAATAATCACTCTGTCACAGTCCCACACTCGTTTACCACAGGTATTTTGCACGTTTAGAGAACTCTTCGCTTTCGTGCCGGAATGACGGAATAGGGGGTGGCCTTGCTCCCTACTCATACCGCTTTCCGGTTCCTTACTAAACAAACAGAAACTTCTGGATCGATAGTAACATCCGTGGATTCCACATACGATCTGATAGACAAACGTTAGGAACGAAAGTCGCCTATTACACTCTTAGTTCTTCTTTTGTTTCGCGTTTGCGTTGTTATTTTGTAATCTATTGCTTTTTCTGTCAAATTATTGCATACCTTCGTAACAATATTTTTACGCATTACATAGCATACTCATTGAAATGATTCCAAACTTAGTACAAAATAATTAGGTATAGATATCTTTTGCAAGTTAGTGTCAGTCGAATAATTTATTAAACTGCTATTAATTAAGAATAAAACTATATTGGACAAACTTTGCGATAGCAGAATGGAACGTTGTTATTCAAAAAACGAACGCTTTTACAGTTTTGTAGTGTAGTTGTCAACTTTTGCAAAAAAAATGACGATGTAGCGTTTTTCGACGACAAAAATCTCGCAGTCCACGCCGATGCGATTAATGAACGGGATTGAGTGTAATTTTTGTGTTTCGTGGCGATTACTTAATCGGTACCTAGAGTATTATCTGCTACGTCGTCGATGAATTGCTAGTAGTGTTTTGCTGTGTCATTTTACTCTTAAAAACCTTATTAATCAATGGTTATATAGTTTGTGATGGTTGAATTCACACGGTCGATGGTGGAATTGAGATTTACGTTCAAATAATTTTTCAATCTTTCCAGTTATTGTGTTAAAAATTACGTATTATTTTCAAGATGCAAAAGTTATGACAATCTTTTTCTAATTCAACACAACACTAGAAGTAATGAAATACAGTAACTTTTAAAAACTTCGATATACTATTATTTTAAACATATTTCAAGTAAATACGGAACATCATTCAACAACATGTAATTAAGTATATTATCAACCTACAGTAAGCTGGAATTGCGCTTGGCGATTTTACGAAATGCACCACTTGTAAGCGAAATTGTCTACAATTTACGAATTCCTGTATAGCCACAATACATCGCCCAAAGTTCGATTGGAAAATTCCCGGCTAGAAATGGGTTACAAATCTAATTTCCTAACTGCATTTGGGAACTGAGCGCTAATTACGTTCTCCAGTCCTATGTTGCCTAGCAGTACGATTATTAACATAAATAGAGCAGGAATTCAGTTTATTAGCACATATTTTAAAAGGAGGGTATTAAAATTATATCATAAGAAAATGTGCGTATTAAATATGTTACCGTTAAACTTGATAAAAAATTTAATCATCATATTAATTTTCAAGTTTATGTTTTATGTATGTATGTATGTATGCATTTTTATGTGTATGTTTTATATATGTCGCGGATTCCTGAAGGACTCTATTTCGACCTCCAGAAATAGACTATATTCTGCGTGGAATCTATGTCATCGAAAAAAAATTATCCATGAAGTATAAATAGGAGTTTGTGACCGAAGATCTAAATTAAACAGGTAGCTCACTCAGCGAGCATGCTCTCCACCCGAGATGTGACCAGCTCGACCATTTTTTTTACCAAATCACCAAAATTAAGCATCGTTGCTGCTGCGGCATTGGTAGCGACGGCCTGAACTTTAAGTGGAGCGTCACCGCATAAATCTTGTCAACGAGCACAGCTAATACATCTAAAGTTATTGAAGACTGTATTGCAATAATTGATTGGATACTCTCAGGTAATCTACTAGATCACAGCCTTCGAGGGAACTTATCGAAAATGCTGTTAGATGCCAATGTTCGTAAGTGACGAAAAATTTACTGGGCTTACGGTCACCCAGTTCTTTATGAGTCAGGCGTTGACGCAAGTGTTGGTCTCTTGATGTTGTAAAACTCTTTATCAACTCCGCTTTCAACTTTTCGTACATGCCTGCACTGGAAGGGTTAATTTTGAAGTTAATCACCTCCCTAGCGTATTTATGATGTAAGTTGACAATCAATATATTAAACTTGGTTGAATCGATGGATATACCTGCTATGCCGAACTGTGCTTCCACCTGCACGAATTGCACGTCATGTTCTTCCGGGCAGAATGCTGCGAGTCGGACGACAACACAATCGACGGAAGATGTTCCAGCCTTGCCAGCAAGAAGCATGACGTGAGTTGCAAAAAATAACTGCTCCCGTCATGCTTTTTGCGTCCGTCTATTCGTCGTGGGCCAACAATATGAGAGTGCGTGTTAATGAGGTTTAATAGTAAATAGGACTCCGAATGTGATGAAAATATAAATATAAAAAAGATAAATGACAGTACTGTTATTTATAATGCTATATGGTAACCGAAAATAGGTTTGCTTATTTACAATCAATGTAAGATTTGTCGTTATCGGTTACTGAAAGTTATTTCCCCTTTTTATGAATCCAATCTTTTGAAACGCTGTAATAAGAACGAATTACGGTGAAAAATTCGGCATTTGCTCGGCAATTTCCAACTTTAATATCTACAACACTATCTAATAATCATCAACAAAGGGAATAATGTAATAAGTTAATGTGCTTAGCGTCTTAGACTTCATCACCACTGTATCAAGTGGGATTGTTATTATTATGAGCATTGACTTACTTTATGTAAAAATAAAAAAACCGACACTGAAAAGTCAATTTCATTAGTTTCAAATCTTGCTCGTGGACACACGTAACCAAATTACGTAAATAAAGGTTTATTGCTATCCATAAAATGTACGTGCATAATATAATAATATCTATATATAATATCTATGTATGTCTCACTAAATCTAATAGTAGATATGAAATCTAAATGGAATTGTGTTTACCCGTTATATTATGTTGATGTACCCCGCTACTAATGTTCTACCCCATACGACACTCATGTTACACAACGCTTGTTATTATCAAAATTTACGAAAGAAAACTTTTGTTCTAAATTAACTTAGTTTAATGGAAATCATTTATAGTTTCTTTTGTTAAAGGGCTTAAAAATAAACCTTGCGCTTTTAGGATCGAACTGTACGTACCTATTAAACAAATTTTCAAAACATTTTTTTCGAATTTATGTCTGTCTGTCTGCCCGATCACGTATCACTCTAAATCCACAGAACAGATTTGGATGATACTTAACATATTAATAACTTATATTTTGGATCATAACCTAGGCTATATTTAATCTCCAGAAAACGGATCCGTTCCTTCGCGCTACGATACATAAAGTAACATGGACATTCTACTAAGTAGCAATTTAGAGCGGTGGCATAACAGAATGTTTTAATAATAAACAAAAAAAAATTGTAAGAAAAAAAAGAAATAAAAATCCGTGCAATCTAAGTGATTGCAAAATAAGTTACAATAAACGTGAATTTCATTGTTATAAATAGTCATTCCATGTATAACAACACTGCATCCGCGAGCTCCACACGCAGAATACTAATTGCCTCTTATATATTGTGGTATCATGTCGTAGCACGCCATGACCCCACCAATGCCAATGCAAATGCCAATGCAATGTACAAATCATTATGCTACTACTAAGCTACGCTACTCCTCATTTTTTTATGTGAATAGCCGACAAAAGAGCATAAAGCCACTTGATAGTAAGTGGTCACCGTTGCCCATGGACATAAGTAACGGCGTCACTAATGCGTTACCGGCCGAGAAAGAAGAAGAAAGAAAGAAAATACTGGCTCTCAAGCCCCCAGCCGGAGCACGACAATTCGTTCGGCAGCTGATTCAAGCAGGAAGGTGATAGCTAACCAGGCAGGTTGCACGAAAAGATAGTAATACTATATTATATATTAATATATTAATTACTTAATAATAATATTGATAATAAAATTTTACGCAAAACCCTCCAAGCACCAAACCAAGCACGCCGACTTCTGTCACCTCTTACGACACTGTTCTGCTAGCATGGGATGGAGGACAGTATTAGGTAAACGGACAGTAGGCTGTCCCTGTAAGGCACAAAACGGTAAACTAAAATGTTGCCTACTGACAAAATGCACATAATAGTAAATTATATTTATCGGCATGGACAGCATTGCAAGCATCATGACATATTCGCCGGCGGATTGGGTTATTCGAGCATAATAACATTCCACAAGAATAACGAAATATTCCTAGCAGAAAGATACTAGTCTTCGACACGGTTGAAATACACGTCATACACGTGTAGTTTTCCATAGCCCTTGACCCTTAACTAGGCTCCGTTATCTCATAGGATTCGCTGAATGTTGAGTCATAGCGACGATGCTGCCATCACTCTAGCCACGTGCCGCAATCTGTTTAGTAACCGTATTCATGACTGTCTCCGATATATAATTTATGACACATATTCATAATATAAAAAAATTACATAACCGTAATAATAACATAATCTGGTCATACATTAACAAACACATAAATATACACATAAATGTACATGCATATCCGTAAAGTTAGTTTAAAAAAATAACGTTAAGATTTTAATTAATTAATTAATTGATTTTATACTTGTACGTTACTTTACAACTAATGCATCACAACAGGACGACAACCCTGCAGTCACGACAGATTTGCACCATTAAAATGTAATATTACTTTTACCGGTATCAATATGAAAATACCGTTTTTTTTAGCATTTATGTGTTATGTTCTATAACTGTTTTGTGCTGTAGTTTTATGTTTTTCCCTTCAGGGAAATCAGGCTGAGTGTCAACTGATAACTGTCATTTTATCTTGTCAAGCTGTCATTATATAAAAATATTATTGCCAAAGTATAATATTTGTGGGTATGATTACAGGTGTTTTGCTAAAGAATAGAAAAAGTTTTGTGAAATTATTGACCATCGTTCAAACTGTGATAATTTTGAACAGTCTCTAAGGTGTTCTTTTTAACGCTCCAATGATTTGCTTATAATCATGGGTTGCATTACTTGGATCCGAGGTATGACGTCCGACATTCACTATAGGAGGAAATTGAACATTTTTTTTAATTAGCGTCAATAAAATCATGACTTTTCTTTTACAATCACAATTGTAACATGCAATATTGAAGCTCATGTATATTAATTGATTATAGCATCCTGTCTATTAATACTATGATATTATATATAAAAAAATAAATTATTATTTAAAATATATAATAAAAGAATCTAATTGGGACATATGAATATAAATAACATTCCTTGTAAATTATACATAGTTACCTAGCGTATTAAGAACATCAGCTTGACCCCCCTTAAAGACTCACCTCCTCTATGATTGGCTATTTATAGAATCTTATAGTGCTGTATTTTATTAGGTTTGGTTAATGTTTCTATGGTAAGTTTTGTAAAATCTTTTATGTTACAGGATTTAAAATCACATTCCCGTTCAAAGATAAAGAACTTAACAAGATAGCTGCATTCTTCAATCTTACAACATTTCTTTTAACCTGTGCTGCATTAGTTCAACCTAGTTGGTTCAGAATTAAGGGTCTGCGTTGCAGTCAAAGCTTGTCACTGGCACAATTCTTCACCTTCGATGATGATGATGATGACAATGATCAAATAACTATTCGACAAAGTGTGTTTGATCCCAATAATAGATTAGATTTTAATGGTAAGTGTTTAAATTGTTAGCTATTTTAACATGTAAATGTTTTAAAAACAAGTATTATTATTTTAAAAATTCTTACATATAACTGCATCTTGGCATAAAAGTAATAAGATGTCAGTCATTTGATTTATGCAATCATTTACATTTAAACTTTTTAGCATAAGATAAACATTATATTTTGTATTACATTAACGCTTAACTAAAATGTATGAAGATTTGTATGTGAATGTATCATACTTTACTTAACTTGTGTAAAATCTATCAATATAGTATATTTATATAATAATATGATTCTTGTATATGTTTCATTAACCAATTATCAGAGTATCTTTAATTATTAAATGTCTCCCAAATAGCCTATTTCAAGATCTTTCAGTTAATATAAGCAGTCTAAAATATACATATAGGGCCACCTCATTAGGCTCCCATTTCTTTTTTTATGTTTCTGTTGAATAATGTAACTGTAATTGTTCAGGTACTGCTTGTATTAAATTAATTTAATTAATAAAATTAGGCTTAGCTGTAGTAGTTGTCAATAGATCATTTACATTTAGAAAAAGTGTGTAGCTCTAATTACCCATGACTCCATGCTAAGTTTCTTGTTTGTTTCTTGTGGTTTGTCCTACTGAACAGTAGATAATGCAGGAGAACCATATATATGTATACATAGTTAGAACAGTCAATCTCTTAAGCCATGATACAATAAATAAAACACCTCAGATTCTTGTGCACAATGTTAACCAATCAATCAGGCAGTAGTAGCCTTAGGTGCATTGTGTAGAGTTACGTAAAGAGGCTTTTAGCCTAAAGAAAGATTCTCACACACACACACACACACACATGGGGGAATTTTAACCACCTGGTATCTTACTCTTAAAAATTTATCTTGGAATATTTTAACGTGTTTTGTTTGCTGCGTCAATTAATTAGTGTATAACAGTGGGTATTTATTTACTGATTCGCAGTCACGTTTTTGGGCTGCAAAGCGTTGGTGTCGCTCCTGGTGTGGTAGTCGTTCACAAGCGATGTTGACCAACTATCAACATGTAATCGGTCTACTCGTTTGACAGCTATTACTAATGATAAAAACATGTTATTGATTCAATTCATAAAAATATTATATTAAAAAAATTCAATTGGTTTTCATGCTTAAAGTTCTGTTAGGAGATTAATAAATATCTAATATTTGAGGTATTTTATGTAATTTTTGAAATATACAAATGGTGTTTGTAATTAGAGACCTCGATACATATAAGATGCAATGTTTATAAAACAAAATCCAGTTCTATTTAAATTTCACACACATGTCAGTCTCGTTGACAAACTACAAGCAGTTCCATACAACAGTTGTAAATTCAAGGAGAGTTTTTTTTTGTAAAGGACCTATCCTATACAACAAAATACCCAAAGAAATTCACATAACTCAAAACATCCAAGACTTTAAAAGAAAGCTAATAAATTACCTTGTAGATAAATGTTACTACACGGTTCATGAATTCTTAAACGGCGGTGCTTAAAGGTTACCTTATGAGTCTGAATTACTTATAAAATATATTAGTTGTTTTCCTTTTTCTCTGACATTTAAAACATTATAGAAACTCATTGACATTTTATTTTTTATTAATCTTCCAACTATATTATTATTTATTAAGACATAAATGATTCCCATGTAACCTAACACGACTAACATTCGCATACCCAACGGGTTAGGATAAGAGAAACTATCATAGTATAAGAAAGACCAAACCGTACCTTTCCTGCGAATAAAAAAAAATGATTGCTTCATTTTATAATTTTATTCATTCCAAGAAAGTTCCAAGTAAATAAAAGATTTCTTTTTTTTTTCAGGTTTGCCACCGTGTACTACCACTGAAATCATCACGCTGATGAGAATACTCATACTGTTATGTTTTATGGTTCTATTATGTTCTTGTATCGGAGTGCTTATAAATATAACCAGCTTTAACAGTAGGCCGATAAAAATGTTTCGAAGAAATGCAGTTCCGAGTATAATGTGCGTTTTTTGGGTCATCGCTATTGTCGGAGTGTGCTACTATACCACAGTTGTGTTGGGCAATGCTAACAACAGCGATCCTAACACGATACAAGTTGATTACGAATATGGATTTTACACGATAACAGGAGCAGGTAATGGCAAATCATAATTAATTTACGTTTAAATTCACACTTATAGTATTAATACGCTAATTTCTTCACCGCTGATCTCCCGGTTACACGATTTGGATTCAAGTCCTTGACGCAATTTTATTTTGTTCTATTCATGTGTGCATATTTGTATTAAATTAAATTTATATCTTTTGTTTCCCGTCAAGAAAAACCTTGTGAATAAACCTGCCAACCGCACTCGCCTAGTATAGTGGATTATGGTATTTCATAATGAGAGGTGACCAGGGTCCAGCAGCAGGATATTTAATTTTTACGATCAGCATTAAAAGTTTATTAAGAAAATATTTTTATATCCATAAATATTGTTCAATGATTTACTTTACTCGTATTTTATTAATTCTAATTTATATACTTATATATCGTTTGTATATATATGTACGTATGGCGTCCACCTTGGCAGCCTGTGGCCTTTACGGTTTACACTTCTCATTGGGTGAATTTCGATCCCAGCGGTGGGACAGTTATAGGTTGTATTGATATATATGATATGAATCGTTGAATTGATATGAAATAACAATCATGAACATTTTATGAAATGCTTAGGTATATTTCATGAAATAACCTGTTGTCATTTGACAATGTTGTAAATCACAAATATACATCATTTTTGCGAATAATTATTGTTAATTTTCCAATGGGACCATTACACTTAATTTATTACAATATCTTGTATGTTAAAACTATTTCATTTTGTAATTTAGGCAAAAAATAAACTAAACGCTTAAAACTGTACTAATAAACTATATAATTACATCATAACCAAACACCATCAAATTAATTAAATATTACTTTCTTAAGTCCTTCGACCACCATTTTTGAATTCAATTGTATAACATTCGTAAAACCGCTAGCACTGCGCAGGACAAAGCTTTAACATGTACCGTGATTTTCGTGCGACAGTTACGTTAGTATAATTACACAATTATTAGGATACGTCTTTCTCATAGATATCTAGAGAGTATTGCAACGGAAAATGGATCTTTATCTAATATATTTAAAATTCCAGGTGCTTTAGCGCTACTGGCATCAGCGGCTAACTTATGGGGTGCTCCATTATCGAACGATGAGGATATACAGAGACGAAACCTCATGGAAGACTGGGATGGATACGAAGCCCATAGCGTCGGCCCCACACCAGCCGTTCCGACCTTGCCTCCATATACCCCGAGTGCTAATTACGTTCCGAGTGCCCATCCTACCTTCGCACCTCCAGTGCTTGGTACCCAACAGTATTTCCCATTCGATGACCTCTCCATCCTTCCCCCTCCACCTCCGTACACGCCGTAGGTAACTCAAGTTTTATTTATATCAGGTTCCATTTTTATTGTACTTTAAGTTAATTACTTTAAATATATTCAACGTAAAGTGTATTTCCGATTTATTGTATTGTTTAACCGAGTTACTAAGTTAATTTATGAAATGCATACGTACACAAATATTTTATTACCAAATGAAGTAAAGAAGTTCTAGAACTTTCTTGCAATAGTACTAAGCCATTTTATATATTTTAATATTCACAACATTAAGTGTAACAAGTTTATTATTTGAATTAGCAGTGGTGGAAGGAAAGTACCCGCTAATAGTGTGGTTCATAATATGAGTATTAAAATACGCTAAAGTTGAATCTCTCTGGGTATTCCCAGTGTAGAAGTTCTTAACAATCCTCATATAGTCTGAACGTGTAAACTTACAGTAGCACAAACTATATTTAAAAATAGTTATACTTAGGAATCTTACTTGTTAAATGATATTGTGTAATAACTAAAATACAAATTAATAGTAATTTCTGTAACTTTACTATTAAAAGTTTTGTTCTATGTATATTGCGGTTGTGAATTGAATCAACATTGAATATTTCACTTTGGTATGTGATTTGCCATTTTAGTGCCTATTTATGTCGTATTGTGAAAAGGATTTTCATATTTATGTTGTATACTTAACATTTGCCAAGAAATTATATGTTGAAATTTCTTCTAGCATGTGGGATGTTAACTATTCGCATTCCTTATTAGCTATTATTACTATTATTGATTTCATAGGATAATATTAGTCACACACTTCAGGCTTTCAACAACTGGAAGACAATCGTTTACGTTGATAGGTAAGCATACTGATGGCGTACTCATACATATATTACAGTCCACAGTTAAAATATAAATTCAATTCGTCGTTGTTATTCTTTTTCATCCGTTACATTTCCAAGCCAGTTTCAAACTTGAAATCCCATATAGCTTCCTAAACTCCTCTGGGTATTCTACGCCGGTTCTTCTCGGACTGATCCTAGGTAATCCTTGTTCATCGTCTTTAAGAACTGATTAAAAAATACACCGATCAATATTTAAAAAGAAGTTCCGTCTAGATAGTTGACAGGGCTTAGTTTTCAGCCAATACAGACAAGGAAATAAATAAATAATAAAAATTATTCCCATTATCTCATCCTGCTAAAATCTGAATTTAAATAATCTGGTTATGTCAAAAAGATTTGATGCTAAAGCCCCGAGACGATAAATTTTTTTCTTCGTTCTATACTAAATCGATAAAGTATCATAAACGAGGGAACATTTTAATTCTTGTTTTATTGCTTGTATCGTGTATGGGTTGTGAAGTAATGAATCAGTAATTTTTTTTATTGTATATATGCGACAAAAAATTATCAAGTAAAACGTACCTGCCTACACACACCTTAAATTTATAAAATCGATGTTATCTGATTTGTTAATAATTTCTAACGAAATAACTGTTTTTGTACTTCTGTGTGCCTTACTTATTTAAAATCAATCTCAAAGCAATAATTAATATTGCTTAATAATACATGAGTACCTAGGTAATACCTAACTAATGAATTAATAATGAGCTAGGTTGAAATTAATTAAGATTTTACTAACTGCTGGCTTCTAAAACGAAGTAAAAATGAAGTGTTGTTTCGTAACGTGTCAATCAATACGTGATTTTCTTTAATTCAGGACTATCCCGAATTAAATATAATGTAGTCTTACTGACGAAAAAACACTGTTTATTTCAAAAAGATTAATCTACATACATAAATTCTGCTATAGTTTGAAATTCCCCGAGATATAAATAAGATTTTTTTTTACCGACTCTTTACTTTCGGTTTTGAGGCACAATATAAAAATCAGTCATTTCATAATGCTGGACGTATGCGGTTATTGCTGTATCTATTGATTAAGTACTATCCAGTGTTATCATGTATAGGTAAGAATATGTTTCTTTACAATACTTGCGTTACGCTCCAGGAATTTATTTCTAAATGTATTGCTACGGTAAAAATATATGTAAATAGTAAGTATATTGGATAATTCTAACAGAAAATATTCTGAATAGTGATGATTTTTTACAATAATAATGAATTAAACGCAGTCGTACAGACGTACCAACTCATTTGTTTATAGCAGTAGTTTTAAATTTTGTTAATCGGAATTATTCAGTGCACTATAATACAATGTTCGATATATTTATGTATAAATAGTTATAATATATAATATATTTCGTTGAAAATCTTCGAGCTTCAACATCAATTGGTTTAGAAAATATTTCACTTATTTAAAATAAGTATGAATATATCTATATAGGTACATTGTTGTTAATATTTTTTCAAAATTTAATAACGTGAAATTTATGGATAAGGTATCCCTTACCTTATTAAAAGTTAAGGGCTTCGGTTTAATACTTATATTTGGTGATTAGTTGAAATTAGTATACCAAATTTACATATTGTTTCGGACAATGTTTATCAAATTATTTGTATGTGAGTACCTATTCTATTTTGCAACAAGCAACACAAGAGGATAACAATAATAATTACAACTTACCCTGCTGATGCTCTCTGATTGGGATAGTACTGGAGTATCGACAAGACTTAACTACTATCTAACTATACCAATAGGAATTAGTACAATCTAAAGTCACTTGTAACTCACCTCTAACAAGGTTTTGATGATACATTTTATTGTAAGAGGGAGAGGAGCAATGAATGCCTGAATTTATTATACCATATTGTGGATTGTTGCAAAATAGATTAACACTAATTTAACAACAATGGTTCAACACTGATACCACGAGGTACCAAAAAATCATAGCTGATGAGCAGTATCTAAAATGTTTTTTCAGGTTTTCAACTTACACTACTGGATTTATGTTACATTTATGTAGTAAAATATAGTAATCTACTGGACTGAAACATCAATAATTTAACTTTGAAAGAGATCACTTATTTAAGAAGTATTATTATTTTTTATTGATTTAAAACTTTTTATTCATTACATCTTACTACAGAAAATAAAAAACAAAAAATTAATAGGATAATCTTTGTTAGTAAGCTAAATACAATATGCGGCGTTATCGTTTAAAAGCGAGTTCGTCCAAAAAACGCGAGATTATACCATACTAGAGTAATAAGATAACTTCCAATCGAAAAATCTTTTTTTCACACGAAACTCGCTTCAATCAGCTGGTGAACATTTGAAACTAGCTGATCAAACTTGTGCATATTTTGAAGCATCATTTGTTTATAGAAAGTAGTAAGCTTGAAATTAATGCTTTTTACATATTTACTGATATTTATTATCTTATCAGTAATTTGTTTCTTATCCTTAAATTTATTATTTCAATAGGTACTTATTTTTATAATGTCCCCTACATACATTTTATTTCGCTTACTTACACTTGAGTTCTTTATTCTTCTTATATATCTATTCTTATTGAGTTCTTTAAGTGTTAATATGGAACATATTAATAATAAAATGGTGCAATGGTGTGCCCCTTATGTATATTCAGAAAGTTGAATGTCATATTTTGTAATATGTTTATTGTTCTGCTAATACTTCTACATAAATATATTTTGATGTGGCTTTCTGAAAAGCATAGTGATATAAATTGAATAGTCTTCTGAAATTAAAATAATGGTTGTATGTAATCTAGAAAAGGGGTAAAAGAGTGCTTTTCAGAATTCAATAGCCAATATAATGACTTGCCAATCTTAAGTTTGTTTCATCTACACTTCAGACCATTATTCCATAAGAAGTATACTTTTTAGTGTGCCTTCATAAAAAGGTACACTGAAAAATGATATTGGAATATCTCTTCTGTGTACATTTGAATATGTCACTTTACTCAATACATTCAACAGCAATATAAATAGGTTTGGTAGATTCTGGTGTATATTTTGTTACCAAATATAAAAACATTACTAGTGATATTGTTTGTTAATGTATAGATTTCTTCTAGGATAAGAATAGTTATTCCTGGCAAATAATCTGGGAAGTTTATTTTTACATTTAATCAAGAGTAAGATTTTATTTTTGTGTAAGACCAATATGCAATACATATCTATAAAAATATATTGCTTGTTTTATTTAATTCTCTATCAGTTTATGTATTCACCACACAATTAGAAGTAGTAAGAGCTTTTACGGGTCACCTGATGGTAAGTGTTCACCGCCGCCAATACGTTGCCGGCCTCAAAGGAAATTATAGACCCGCTTCTTGAAGGATCCCATTGGAGGAAACACCGATGCAGGAAGTTCGTTCCACAGTTTACATGTGCGTGGTAGAAAGCTACGTGAGAACCGAACTGTGGACGAATGCCAGGTATCTAGGTGGTGTTGATGGAACCTGGTACTCCATGATGTGTTATTATTTTAATTGTAATGGGCATAGATTAAAAACTTAAAATTTTACTATCAATTACTTTTATCATGATAAACAATCAAAATATTTCTTTCCATATTTTTTTTATAACTAGTTTGTGAAAGTATTATTTAATATATTTAGCTCTTAATGTGGCAAATTATTGGCATCATCATGAAGGCGAGTTTTTGAATACACAAAATGAAGACTGTCTCCTTAAGCAAAATTCTGCAAATTTTAAAACATACCCGTATCTACATAAAAGTAATGCAAGGTAATTTGTATTATCACCAAACATATCAATGGACTTAAAAGACATCACAAACCATCTTTATGTATCCAATGTCAAAAAATACAAGATACAAGCAGAATAATAAAATACAACCATGGAATTTACTATTTACTACATTCAAAGCATAAATAATACATTTATACAAGCATGAATAATACATACATTTTTGTAAAACATATTATCTAAATGATACACAAACTGCCAAGATTACAGTACTTAATCAAACTTCAGTGTCCCACTAATTATTTTTAAACGCACTCAAATCAAAATTGGGTTGTAGAGTTATTCTGTCAGCAGGTGCGTTAAGAGGTTTACTGGTTTCTTCTGGAAAGTTATCGTTTTGCAATTCCTTTGATAGGTCCTCACCAACAAATAACATTGGAGGAATATTATTGGCCTGTCCCACATCTTGTGATGGAATATTCAAGTATCTAACTCTCTCCTTTTCCAAATAATTCACTCTTTCTTTTAATGTCAAATTTTCATCTTTTAAAACTTCTACTTGTAGCACTAATTGTTCAATAAGGGAATGCAGATTTTGGCTGAGTATTTGCAACTCTTCTACAACTATTTGCTGGGACTTTTCAGTTTTTTTACCATCAGTCACATCTCTTTGCCCAATATCTATTTCTAGTTCTTTGTTACTAGAAAGCAAGTGTAGTAAAGATTCTGACTCATTCATTGCTTTATATATAGCTACTTGTAATTTAGCAGCATCATTGCCTTGAAGATTTAAATTGGGTTCCTTTCCTAGCTTTTTTATATTTTCCATGGCCTTTTTAACTCGTGTATATTGTTCTTTTTTACTCTTGATGAGATCTTTTTGCTTGAGGTGATAGCTGTGCTGCAGGCTGATAGATTCCAATGCTACTGATGAAGTAGTTGATTTCATTGCATCAAGTAGTAACTCAGCAGCATTGTGGTGACACTGCATGGCTTCGTCGTACCTATTGTTCAACAGATGTGCTTCAGCGCGACGGTGTTGTTGATGAGCCTGAAATTTTAAGGCAATGAAATATTATAAAGACAATATTTACAATCTAAATTAAGACTATATTAATTGGAAATGAATGACATTTAATACCAAGTTTAGAGGATGTGTTTCCATTGTACTTCCTATATCTATAACTATGTTTTGTTTCTTATTGTTTTGAATTCATAAAGACCTAAATTTATATTTTTCATTTATGATGTCTAAAATGTTATGTGATCTTTATTATGATATCTTTATCTGCAACGTAAAATATTTATTCTATTTAAAACCTACGATAAAATTTGCATCTTCACTATCTTAATATTCAAAAACAAAATCACAGACGTCAAACTACAGCTGAGCGTCAACCAAACTGACAACTTGACAGATAATTTCATGACTAGTGACAGCTCCAGATCTTCCTACTAGTGGTGGACGATTATAATATCTAATGGAATCAGTTGATTGTGAAGATATATCTCGAAATATTTAAATTATAATCATTAGTAATTACTAATTAGTAGTTCCTGGCTATCAAAGGGAGGGGGATACCAGGTGGCATCACTATGCTTTTCCTAATTACTGACTGATAATCGACTGTGTTTAATTGAGGGGAGGGGAATTGCAGGGGACTGCACTGTTGACAACTTTCCGTCAACCAGATGTGGTTACGGGTAAGCAACCCCGGACTGCCCGAGCTACTGCATGCCACTTCCCTACTTTCCGTCCGTGGTGGCAGTATCCCACCTGTTTCCCTATCCTAGATTTCCCTCACACATTTTCCAACCATATTCTTCCACCCAAATCCTATTCCGCCCGTAAGGTGACGGGAAAATCACCTACAAATGCATTCTCCCAAGGAGGGTAGACGTCAGGCAGGCGGCCGGTCGTAAATTTCAGCCAAATCTTACCACAACATGAGTATGTCGGATGATGGAATGCGAGTAAATGCTAGGGCGTACCCCCGAGGCGACGCGCAGACGCAGCACCCGGTGGATGTGAGAAATGGGCGAGGGTTGTTGCATCAAGGACGGATGCAACGTAAGAAGCGAGTCCGGGAAATGAAAGTGAGAATGGCAAGCTGGAATGTAGGTACGATGACTGGAAGAGGAAGAGAGTTAGCGGATGTTTTGCAAAAGAGACGAGTGAATATTGCTTGTTTGCAAGAAACGAAGTGGAAGGGGACGAAAGCAAGGGAAATTGGGGCGGGTTACAAATTTTATTATTGTGGAAGTGACGGAAGGAAAAATGGAGTGGGTATTGTACTTGACAGAGAGTTGAAAGAAAGCGTGACGGATGTAAAGAGGATAAATGATAGATTGATTGTAGTGAAACTTTTGTTAGGTGATGCAGTTCTGACTGTTATTAGTACATATGCACCACAAACAAGCTGTGATCAAAGTATGAAAGATAAGTTTTGGGACGATTTGGATGCAGTAATGATTAGTATACCGGACAACGAGGACGTTTATATCGGAGGAGATTTTAACGGCCACGTAGGTAGAATGAATGTTGGGTATGAAAGAGTGCATGGAGGGTGGGGCTATGGTACCAGAAACGTAGAGGGAGACACTCTGCTTCAAACTGCTATTGCATACGACCTTGCAATAGCAAACACCTTTTTCCAAAAGAAAGACCAACACCTGATAACGTACAATAGTGGAAACCACAATACCCAAATTGATTACTGGTTATTAAGAAGGAAAAATTTGAAGTATGTCAAAAATGGCAAGGTTATACCTGGCGAACCCCTTGTCTCCCAACACAAACTTCTGATCTTAGAGATTAAACTTCTGGTCAAGTCCACTAAAACCCGAACTAAGCTACCACCTAAGATTAAATGGAGTTTATTAGAGGACAGAGAGCGTACAGAAGAATTTCGAAAGGGAGTGGTAGATAAGATGATCGAAATGAGTGATATGGAAGGAAAGACAGTTAACGAATGCTGGAATGTAACGTCAGAATGTATCAGAAGTGAAGGTAGAAGAGTGTTTGGGGAAACGAAAGGGAAAGGGAAAATAGACAGAGAAACTTGGTGGTGGAGTGAGGAAGTACAAAAGAGTGTAAAAGATAAGAAGAATGCGTTTAAGGAATGGAAGGACACTGAAAGCGATGATGAGGGTATGAAAGAAATGAAAAAGAATGTATACAAGAAAACAAAGAAGAACGCAAGGAAGGCTATTGCTGTTACAAGGGCAAAAGTGCAGGATAAACTGTACTCATCCCTAGAAAAACCACAGGGTCAGAAAGCATTGTACAGGATAGCCAGAGAAAGAGAGAGGAATACAAAGGATATTGGGCATGTGAAGTGTGTGAAAGATGAAGGAGGAAAAGTTTTAACTGAGGATAAGTATATTAGAGAGCGTTGGAAGGGATATTTTTGTAAACTTCTGAATGAAGAGAATGATTGGATTGGAGTGCTAGAAAACATGCAAGTGAATAAAGGAATGGTTAAGGAGGTCAGTGTGGAGGAAGTGAAAGCGACAGTACGAACTATGAAGAATGGAAAGGCACCAGGCCCAGATGCTATACCAGTGGAAGTTTGGAAGTTTCTGAAAGTTGATGGATGGAAGTGGTTGACTTTATTCTTCAATAAGTTGTTGCAAGAAGAGGTGATCCCTGACGAGTGGTGCAACAGCTTGCTAGTGCCCATCTACAAGAGGAAGGGTGATATACAAGACTGCAACAACTATCGAAGAATAAAGCTCATAGCGCACACGATGAAGATATGGGAGAAAGTGATAGAAAGAAGAATGAGAGATGAGAGTGAGGTGACCCAAAACCAGTGCGGATTTATGCCTGGACGAGGTACGATGGACGCCATATTTGCACTTCGCCAGCTGTGCGAAAAATACAGACGTGCACATAGAAACTTACACATGGTGTTCGTTGACCTTGAAAAGGCATACGACAGGGTTCCTCGGAGTGTGTTATGGTGGGCTCTGACCGTGAAAGGTATACCAGGTAAAGATTGGTGAAAGCGATGTTTGAATGAGCAAATACTCGCGTCCGGTCGGAAGCCGGATTGACCGACCAGTTTGATGTAGGCGTCGGGGTGCACCAAGGATCGGCTTTAAGCCCTTACTTGTTCCTTCTGGTAATGGATGCTCTGACATCAGACATACAGGAGGAGGCACCTTGGTGCATGCTTTTTGCTGATGATATCGTACTGGTCGGAGAAGATGCACTCGAGGTCCAGATCAGGTTGGGAAAGTGGCAAAAGAAACTGGAGGAGTTCGGTCTCAAAATCAGCAGAACCAAAACCGAACATCTGTTCTGCGATTTTGGTGGAAAAGGGACGGATGAAAGGCGAGTACATGTGGCAGAGATGCGAATGTTGAGATGGATGTATAGAGTGACGCGAATGGACAAGATTAGAAATGAGTACGTAAGAGGAAGCCTGAAAGTTGCACCTGTGACGGAGAAAATGAGGAGTAATCGATTAGCGTGGTATGGGCATGTTATGAGAAGGGACGAAAGTCATGTTACGAAAAGAGTGATGGGTATGCATGTGGATGGATATGTGAGTAGAGGCAGACCGAAGAAAAGATGGATCGACTGTGTGAAAGAGGATATGAATAAGAAAGGTGTAGATGTGGAGCTGACGTCTGACAGAGAAGAATGGAAGAAGAAAACATGTTGTGCCGAGCCCACGTAACGTGGGATAGAGGGCAGGAGGAAGAAGAATCGACTGTGATTAATTAAAAATGGTTATATTATGATTATTCCATTTTCATAATCGAATAAAGTTTGAACTGATTTATATTCCTAATCCTTATTTTTTTTTTCTCATTTGTAAGGGCTTTGTCGCTAAAGCGTACATGCCGCCCTGGTACAATCGACACATCTCCTTACACTCTATTAAGTAATTTGTACTTTTTTCTTGCAGTTCCCGATAGTGGATCTGCAAGAATTGAATTGCAGTGACCGACTAGGCATACATTAAAGTTTATTGTTCGTCTAGCCTCAGTATTCTGGACACAGTCCATCAGTACATGATAGATGTTATCTACCACATGACACGTAGAGCAGTTTGGAGAAGATGTTTTTCGCATCATATAATAAAAGTGATTGCAAGGAATATATCCTGATCTGAGTCGAAGGGCTAAAACTGTCTCGTATGTGCTTCGCACTCTTTTATCAATCCAAGGATACTTAAATGGAAGCGGCTAGATTGTACGATACCATATACCTTTCTCCTTGGATCGTTCATCAAAATACTCCTTCCAAAATGGCAGTCATGTTTTGTCATAGATATGTAGTTTTGAAATGAAGGTACAATGTCATGACATTCGATATCGCTTGTCTAGCTAACACATCTACTCTTTCATCACCATTCAACCCGATGTGGGATGGTATCCACTGTAAATAAACTGTTATAGGTGTAACTGATTTAAGCAAGTGTCATTAATTCGGAATTCAATAATCTTGACTAGGTAACCCCGATACACAAAAAACGGTGATCTACTCGAGAATTACGAATTAAAACAAAAAAAAAACATTTTTTGAAGTGACACTTCTATATAGACGGGGTATTCGGATTTTTTCTGTCACGAAAAAGCGTTACGGTCGCGTCCAGGGGGTAGACAATCTATCGCGTGGTGAGAGGCGGCAACGGCGGAAGGAGTTTCCACTTGTGCGTTGAAGTTTCACTTCTACTATGTCTTCCAGCACACATTTGATTTTTTTGTAGTAGTGGTGAGGTTAATTTACCTTCTTTTTAAATAAAATTGAGTCAATAGTCTGATAATATTTACATTTATATATCAGGAGTGTCTGATCTGAAGATTATTAATATAAATTACTAACTATGTTCGATGATGAAAATATAGTAGTAACTTAACATAATCGATTATCTATATCAGTAAATAGAAAATGTTTCGATTATGTCAAACATTCATCTTCACCCACCGTTACTTACTATAATATTAATACCTACGGAGGTGTTTTTTTATATGGCATGGCTCAAGTAAACTCGGTCAGAGCATATAT
>PDGT01000040.1:1405117-1420106 GCA_003671415.1 Megathymus violae | reverse complement strand
TAATATTCCACCTAAAATCTATGACTTTAGTACCCATAGGCCATAGTACTTTGAAATTAACGCCATTAAACACATTATCATTGACAATACAGTGAAATAAATAGGAGAACAGAGAAAGCAAATTAATAGAATTGTGAAATAAATTCGTCATCTATGAACAAAAATAATTATCCAATTATTCATCAATAATAAGTACACTGTATGGATGTATAAATCAAAGACCTTTTTGCATAATGATGTTTCATAAATGTATGAACCCTAGGTGGGGGTCGCCATGTAGAAACTGTAAAAAGTAGATCACATTAATCGAGGGCATTCCTTATCATTCAAATTCTAAATTTCAGCTCAGTTTGATGTCAGTAATTCAATTTGTGAATAACATATTGGAACACTGAAACATTTCGGACGGCGGATAGTCAGTCGGATACATATGACAGTTATTCATATAATACGTCATGACTGTCAAAATTCAATGTAATATGTAAATATACATTTCTCAGAGGAGAATAGCTTATTGAATTTTTTTTTTCAATATTTTCTGTGTATCAGTTTATCTTTCTCTAATTCATGCTAGACTGTACAAAGGAGTGCCCAAAATAATACATCTCATTTTATAATAACATAATAATGCATATCACCGATTGCAGAAATTAAACTAAGGAGTTTACAAGTGCACTTTTATATGTATGTGTGTGTGTGTGTTAAAACATTTGGATCTATTTCTTCATTTTGAATTGAATACTTTTGGTCCATTGCAACGTGCCATGTAGAAAATCTCAAATCGGGGATAGTTATGAATGTGTAAACTTAATTCATAAGCTCCCGTCACTAGGAGCAATAATGACACGTTGATACCCAAGCAAAATATGAAGACTGTCAATTGTCATACACCTCAGGGATCACTATTGTCAAATTAAATAATGTCGAAACATAAATTTTTACACAATTGGTTTAATAAGAATAAGTTCTTTAAAACATCTCGAGTGTCTCGTGCAAATAAAATTTTGGCGTACAAAGTATTTTTAAGACCATTGCTGATATTTCAGTGGTATCGAAGATGCAGCTTTCAGCTACAGGAATTAGAAAACCAGATTCTAAGAAAAATATTTAGTTGCAGAGGTAATACTAGATTGAATGAGCACTTTACCGACGTTGAATTACTGAATTATATTAAGGTGGAGCAAATAAAATGGCAAAGAGCAACTGGTTTTCATACAACTCATATACGTAGGCTTCTTGATGCTTGTGGTCGTAAGGATGATGTGGTACATTATTTTCAAAGAGTTGTTGATTGTAATAAAGAGCACGGAATACATTTAGCCAACTCTAGTGGTTCTAACACGTCATGGTCGCGCAGGTCGCATAGATGCAATAAGCGTTATTTACGCCAATGAAGCAAAAATCACTAAAAAATATTACTTGTAACCTATATTTTGCATTACATCCACATTGACTGCAAGCAAGAAGAAAGCAAGAATAATTTTCGAAATGAAATAAAATTGCTATTAAAATTTATTTTATTTATTTCATATTTATTGGCATTATTTTAAATTCCATAGTAAAGTATTCGATTTTTAATACGAAACAACTCTTTACGTAATACGAATAAGTGTAATTTCAAAAAAAATATTTTTATAATTAATGTATACAACGATTATCCCACCATCGTATTTTCCTACTGCAGATCCTCCGAGTTTGCCTTAACGAAAAATTTTCATTTTTTAATAACTGTCTCCAACGAAGTCGTTCACATTGCACATGATATAAAATATTCGCAGTTCTATATCTTTCATACACAATATTAAAGTCGATTCTTAATTTTTTGAAATAATTAGAAGAATGTTGTGACTTGAAAATTTGTGATAAAATCCAATATTCGAAATTAATAAGTTTTCTACAGCAATGGTAATTTAGCTTCCACACTTCACACCCGTACGCTAATATGGGCCTGACAAAAAACTTATATATCTCAAATTTAGTTCTGCATCGCAAATCCGGATCCAATAGAAGCGAACTATGATGACGACACCACATTTGTGCGCATCGGATTCGTTGTGATATTTCTGCAACCATTTTCTTCCCACTCAATTGCGGTAATCCATTTTTATTCATCTTTCCATCACTAAATAAAACATACTACTGAAATATCACTGTAATTCACAAAAATAAAGTAATAGTAGCTAATTATTTTACAAGTCATTTTTGAAATATATTATATTGACGTCAGAACATATACAATCAATGATACATAATCTATGATCACCTAAGATTTCGTAATAATTAACAGTATCTAATTAGTCTGTGAAGTTACTCGTACATCTATGACAAGATAATAAATTATAAGGCGATCTCCAATTTTTTATCATATAGATAATTTTAGGAAACATTTAACGATTTATAATAATAATACGTAAAAATTCTTCTTTTCTTGAATTATTGTTATAAAAAATCTAAATTTGTGACATCATAATACTATTCAATCTCGTGACAATCAATGATCAAAATAAATCAATAAAGCCTTGAGTTTAAGAATCAAATTTTCCCACCTGTTCATTTTCTCAACAATGGTTTCAGGGATTTATAATTATGAACGTAAAATAATGCTTATGGTTACTGAAAACCTGATGGAAAATAAGTAAAGGCTTTCTTGTACCCGAAACACGAAAAAACGGTGTCATTGTCACCATATGAATAAGAAAAAATGTAAATTATTTAATTTTATTTTAATTAATTAAAGGAAGGAATATTTAATCTATATCAAAGTCTTTTTTGGGGTGTAAGGGGCTCAATACATCCATGAATTCAAGCCAACCGCCCCTGCTCGTGGTACATCCTGCTGAGCAACGGATGAGGCTATGACAAACGGTCTCCTGTTGGAAATCACTGAGCTCTGTACTATTTAGTTTAATCACAAAGATACTTACACGGCGGCATGGTGGTTTGGCCGACTGGTTAGTTTTCACCCTCTTTCTAAAATTGACCGTGAAATATTACATACATGTTCTGGTCCCAGTGTTGAAGAGCTATTCCTAGTAAAGATGGTCCCCCGATTCCTTTACGGTCGCCAACACTTCGGTGATAAATTTGGTGTGTCGACTAATTACATAAAAAAAAAGAAATCAGTTCGTTGTTTTGTAGTACATTTTAATTATCGATACACATAATGTCCATAACGTTTGCCATATGAACAACTTTGACACAATAGACCTAAGGTTACAAAAAAATACTAACATATTTTTATGAGACGTTCCAGCTAGAATTTCAGAATTACCAATTAGCTACTGATAACTACAGACGGCATTAGGATTACCTTACTAGCTGATAATGACGCATTGTATAAAGACCCACTTGGAGGTCCATTACAAGACAAAATGCAATGACTTACGATAGTAACAGAAGCTTGGTTTTGATTGCACAACATTATAATCGTCATACTGGTATTACCCTGTACTAATAGCATTGTTCAATCACATTGTTGATACTTTCAATCTCATAACAAAGTAATGAAATACTATTTTCGTATACAAAGTCACGAACGCAGACTGATTCGATTTGTGAGTGGATTACACGGTTTGCACGTCATAGCTAATATGATTACAATTTTTGTGTTCAGTTTTCTTTGTCAAGGTATATTCGGAATATCATTGCAATGTTCCATGGTAGATATAAAAATTCTGCTAGAAGGATGTGATCGACTAACAGGACTAAATGTAACTAGTGTCGGTGGCACCATGGTAAATGACCACAACTGCGATGTACTTCTACCGAAACAAGTGTTCACGGAGGAGCCTCTTTTTCAATATTCACTGGCTGATTCGGTTTGTTTTAAATTTTCTAAATATTGCGCTAGGTTGCCTTGATGTTAAAAATTCTGTTGAAAAAGTTTAATGGTAGCTGCCTCTCTGTTTTTAATAAATACATATAAAATAAAACATATTGTACATAGAGAATTTAATGTGTACGTGTACATGTCATTATATTCCTTTTAAACTACTTGACCTTTTGATGAAATTTTTTGTGTGTGACCACAATTGAAGCTGGCAGCATGTGATAAGAAAATACTAAAATATTTCCTGCTAATAGCAGGTAATCGCCGGTCGGACACGACATCGTCTGCCGGGTTCTATAGTATATAAAACTATAAATTATAGATAATATATTTATTTGACTGAACTCATTTTGCACAATGTAATGTAAAGTATCGAAACTGAATCGATAAGGCAATTTAGACATTTGTCATCATCTAGGAATAATTTTAATAATTTTTAATTTTATTTTATGATTTCTTTCTTTGAAATATATCAGTATGTTTGTACATGCCTTTCAAATGCTAATTCTTTAAAAAAACCTAAATATGTTTCTAGAAAAAGTTCTACACGATAATTATGGTGGATCCAGACGCTCCTCCTCAAATAGAGGGAGAATTTTATCTGCATATGTTAAAATCAAATATACCAGTAAGTAGTATATTAAGTACCTATACGTAAATAAAATATTTCTCTAATTTAAATATTAATGCGTGGAAAGAAACCTTTGTACCCCATTTTCGCTTTTTGAAGGAAACGACAAATTTATCCGTAATTTTACCTGTCGCTCTCATAGTACAACCAAAGCACATCAAAAACTTTCCCAGTAGCTTTTAAGATGAAATTTGTAGTTAACCAACAGTAAAGACCCTTACCACCATTCATAAGTAGTCCAGGTTTAAGAGGATCTTATAAGTAAGAAGGAAGGACTATATTCAAAGATGGGAGGTCGCCTTTTAAGCACCTAAACTACATTATCGTCACTTATATATACCTACTCTTACTACTATTGTTTTCTATCCAGGGTTTGACGTTAAAAGCAAAGGAGACAAGTAAGACGGTTGGCATTGATTACAAAGGTGAGCACTGAGCAAATCAAATAAATATGTCTACATAATTACACTACATTACATCCCGCGTGATTTTACTGCGGATGCTCTAAGGGTTGACAGTCGAAAAAATTCAATGCGACAGCGAGTTTTTGATGTAATTATATTATTATAGGTTATAAGCCGCCAACGCCATCTCGCGGGACCGGTCCGCACCGCTACATTAACTTGCTGTATGAACAAGCTGATGGAAACAACTTTCTACCAAACGTACCGTCGTCTAGAGGGCGCTTTATCCTTGCAAACTGGCTTCGAGGCAAAAACCTTTGTGGACCCGTTGCGTCTACACAATTTAGGACACAATTCTAGATGACGCCACTTGTATTATTTATTACATATCGCACCTTTAGAATTAAAGTGACTTAACTCAAAAATTGCAATTTATGGGATATGACGAAAAAAGTTTTCAAAAATGTATGGTCTTAAGTGAATTTAAAGAGACTGATGTATGAGGTTTCCCTTTTTCCCTTTCGCACTCATAGTTCGGGCTCTTTTTCACCATGGGGTTTTAGAGTAGGCTTTTTTAAGTAAATTTATAGTAAAATCTAGAATTTCAGGAATTTTGCGTTAAGTCACTTTAATTCTAAAGGTGTGATATTTAAGATATCAATTTAATTATCATTTTGTTGAATATTTAAACACGTTTAAACTTTTTGTATTTTCTAGTAAGGTGGGTATATTTTACTGACAAATACCATAGGTATTTTCCTGTTTGTGCTCAGTATTCACTAAACAAAACTACTCGTATTATAATTTAAGTTGTTCCTGCATACATTATAACGTGATAAATATATGGAGGTAATTATCTCTCTCTACTCTACAATGGTTTATTTGCCCTTAAATAAAATAAAAATATTGGCTACTCGTATCGTATCATATATATACATAGGTACATACATATATGTACATATGTTGAGGTTTTACCGTGGAAAGTTCAAAGAAAGAAGCTAAGAAATAATATTTATTATAATTTCGAACACTATGACAGTTGCAGCTTTCTTTTACACCATATTTTATTCAATCAATCAACTCAACTGTTTTTTTACTGTTCTACATTGAAAATACTAAATAGTGGTTGATCCAAAGAGTTCAACAACGTATCCTGAGCATTACTATTTATTTCACATCAGTAGGTAAATGATATTCATTACAGTTATGAAGCACTTATCTGTGAATCTAAATTGCGTTTAGTGAAATAGGATGTTTTATTTCCATGCTAAGAATTAACTTCATCAATTAGGTTACTTGTTGAGTCTAATATCAATTGGTAAATTTATGTATTTATTCTGTGAAAAAGTTACGTTCTAATATTTAGTAATTATATAACATATATTATGACTGCGCATCACAAATCAATTTTTATTGCAGTACTTAGTCTTATTAAAAGTAATTTTTAAGTGTATTAGCCGAAACAGATTATAGTCGCTTAATAGTAATCATACACTACCTTCCGTACTAGTTATAAGCTATATGACGGTTAAATAGTATTCCTCGACTACTCACTGCTACTGTATGGTACTCGTAAAAATAGAAGTTTCTACAATGGTATTATTTTGGACGAGCTTCGTTTGGTACAGCCCTATAAGGAGGATTAAATAATTGCATTGCTCATTCGGGCTTGAAATGAAAGTTTATCTGAAGTAAATTAAAATTATGAGTTAAACATTATAAAACACCGACAAGCTGACACTTATTTTACGAGGATTCCATTTTAGGCACAGAAACGCAATCTGCATGACGAAAGATATGACGCAATGAGCAGAAAACACTTATATTCAAAGTAATTGAAGGCACGTTCGTACACTATTAAACAACAAAAATATTGCTCGCAAGCCTGGCGCCAATGGTTAATTTCAACGAGCCAGTCAAACGAACTTGAAAAATAATGCCTGCACGAGCGGGTCGCGTAGGCTGCGCATGCGCACGCGACACTACTCTCTCACCTCTCAGCCCACGCGCCGCAACCGCGCCTAATTTATATAAACACATTATTTTCCCATCTCACACTAACTACTGGTTTTAATCAAGTAGTTTACAAACCGTAATGATAGGCAGGGAAGTAGGATTTGTTGTATGCCGATATATGTTTACGCATGACATTTTTACAGCGATACGATACTCACAAACGGAACACAAATAAAGTTCGTGTCGAGAGATCTTTTGGAATGTGGCACTTTGCCTGGGTGGTCTTTGACGTTTTATGAATGTAATGAAATATTCCTTATTTGCGAAGGTTTCCAAATACTGTCAAATAAAATTTGTCTCTTCCGATTACTATTCTACTTACAATATAACGAACCTTATATTTTTCATTTCTATATAATCTTGTAGCTTGTATGACAGGTGTATACATACGACGGCTGCTATTTATATATCTGGAATAAAAAAAAGAAACATATATCATTTACTATAGTTTTATTGTTTTTCAAAGTATGGGCCATGATGATTGATGCACTTTTGCATACGTTGAACCAATTTTCATAGACCTTTTCCACTCTGATTGAGGTATCTAGATAACGTGCATTTTGAAAGCATCAACGGCGCCTTCTCGGTTCTAAAAACGTTGATCTCGTAATTTATTCTTCACGTTTGGCAATAAATAGAAATCATTGGTTGTCAAATCGGGACTGTAAGGTGGATGACCCGTTAGTTCTATCTTATGACGTTCCAAAAACTGAATTTTTACAGTGGACCTCTGACAGCCGCCATTGTCATGATAGAGAATGATTCTGCGTTGCCGGTTGTTATTTCTTATTACTTCAAAGATTTCTAGCAAGTAAATGGTCGTGTACCATTTAGAACTAACCGTTCTACGATTCTCTAGTGGCACTGTAGCCACATGTCTATTTATAACAAAAAAACCTGGCGACCATTTGCTTCAAAGTGCTTTTTGCACGAATAACTTTTGTCGGGCTTGGCTCATCCAAATGTTAGTGTAATATCATATGCATACTCGTCATACTTATGCCCAGAGACTCATCTATCTCGCGGCATGTAACATGACGGTTTTGCATTATCAGTTCTCGGACAGCATCGATATTTTGTGGTACAACAACTGATTTAGGGCAACATAAATGAATTAATTAATTAAATAATCGGCATCTTTAATTTCTTTCGTCAGCATAAACCGCCTATGATTAAACTCACTGTCCCATTGATACATGGTGATTTTTGATGGTGCTTCATCCCCGAAAATCGAAGTGAGTTGCCTTAGGCACTGTTTTTGAGTTAGCCAACACCGAAAATCGTGATAAATCATGACACGAAAATGTTCACAATGAAAAAAAAAATGTTCAAAAAAATGTTCGATGAAGACATGCAATTTTCAAAATGAGACGCCACAGGAAAAACAGTTGAGAATCACATGAAACAAAATTTAATCTACAGCCAAAGAGTTCCATTTTCAAATGTAGTAATTACTTTTCAAATATTAATCAGTATGTGTTTTCTCTACATCTGCTCGTGAACCTACTTTATTATACAATAAACAGCTTAAGCTTTATTACAAAATTAACAATACAAGTACATTCATATAAAGATTAAAAATATCTCTACGTTATTAATTGGTTTATTTGTCCTTATCTATATGTGTAACAAATATGTCGAAAGCCTATTGTGATTGACTTATTTTCCAAAAGTAGTTTTGACATAAATTTAGTAAAATAAAATGTCTTATCCATATAATTAAAATTAAAATCCTAAAATGTTCTTAATAAAGAGAATAGTCCATGGATTGACACTAACCAATTATATTATAATGTATACCTGATTATACTCGCTGTTGGGTGATGTAAACAATGGATGACTAAGTTATATAAACGGTAAGCTATTCATAATTAATGTTCCCCGAATACAAAATGTAATTCAATGTTTTTGACGGGATGATAAATAAATTTATTCTGGCTAACCGCATCCAGTGTAATTACCGTATCCAATAATAATGAACAATATTTCCACAAAGAAACAAACATTAATTTTTGTTAGGAGAAAATAAATCAAATATGCAATAATATTTGAGCAATACAGTTCAGTCGAACACTTGGTATGCAACAGTAGATATTTGATTTTAAACTTAGCTCATATTGTACACATTTTGCGATATGTATATTGTACGCCACACATCGCGTTTTTATTTGATGCCATCCATAACTATCGTATGATATTAATTATCATATCACATTAAAAAGTACAACAGTACAATTGACTCATTTATATGCAGATAAGTCTAAGCTACTGCGTATAACAATAAATAAGTACTATAAATGCTATAATAGTTACACCGTTCACTAAGATTCCGTATTGCAGATGGCTTAAATTACACAAACAACTAAGATCCAAGAACACTAAAATACGATCCCGATAGGACCAAACCGTGGCCTTTCTTTCAACCGGCCTGTTCTCTACCGACTGAGCTGTAGGTTTTTCTAAAGAGAACATAGTTAAGTCTTTTTCGTGTATTTTATCACAGGAAGCTGGTCTATCGTAAATTAATTGACGAAGCTCTCCAGAAATACCGAATCACCGAACCGGTTTGGCGTGTGCCTGCGCACTCTAGCCGGAAATGCTCTAGACGCGCCTTAAGATAGACGTAATAAATTATATTAAAATATGCTGATATAAAGACGTCAAGAATTTGTTTTTAATATTTTTCACTCACTGTTGAGTACCGATGTTATAATGAAAAGAGTTAGAGACCACTACAGTGACCAAATTTGACTCGAAAATACCAACCAAACCAAACCAATGAGCCATCATTACTTATACTGTAAACTGCATAAACAATTTAAAATTACCTGCCCTGCTGTCTAATAGGGTTTGTTCACCTGGCTGGTTTTAATTAAATACCGGCTCCTTTTAGCCTCGCAACAGAGATATATTTGGTGTTACGGATGTCCATGGAGACCACTTACCATCAGATTATCCATCTTATCGTTTGCCGGGTGTTGACTGAAATGAAATCTGTCAGTCTATGATTAAAGGTGCCTTAAACAAAGGCAAAGTAGAGACTCGAAGTCATTAACGCGGCTTACGTAATAACAGTTTATCCATGCGCATAAACATTCGAACCACCAAACTAAATCCCATATTGTCCTGTGTATATACATTAAGATTTAGATCTGCGACGGTGATCATCTAAACATAGAGGTCTATTACAGAATTTACGGACACTATCGCCACTTCGATACAAGCTATCGCCTCGGAAAGTGTTTATGGGATTGGCGAACACCGAATGAAACCTTTTGACTTCTGTCAATTTCATCTACTATTAACTACACGATATCGCTGTAACAAAATGATAATTTATGCAAATATACTAGTTATTGATACTTAAAATGATAGTAATCTATACGTATAATAAAATTGATAGTTTTCTGTACTTGAAAGGTATATGACAAAAACTATTATTAATATTAATAATAGTATATTATTATATATAGTGCGCGCTAATCAGAAACGGCTTAACCGATTTTGTTATGGTTTTAACTAATGTGTTGCAGTAAGCATCACTAAGATAATATTTAAAATTCGTTTCATTGCAAACCGTCCATAAACAAAAAAGTTATAAATTAATATATTATGGATGTATTTTTAATTCACGGAACGAGAAAAACCCAGTCTTAAAACAATGCAGGTGATATTTTTAAACGGAAGGCGTAGTTTTTCTGAACCGAAGCGAGGGTGATTTGCTAATAGTAGTAATATATTAGGTACTAATATGCTAGTAATAGTTTCATATAAGTACTCGTACTAGATGTGCTGACGTGAACAAGTACACGAAAATAAAAAAGTATAGAATATTATATATAATGCTGCTATGGAAGTATAATATACACTAATTAAATATTTAGGTACTAGATATATATACCAAGACGTAAAGATACAAAATTTTAATAAATCCAGAAGCTACGTATATTAGCTTAAGTGCCGACCTTTTCTTGACACGAATTCTTAATAGGCATTTAAGGCTAGATTACTCTACCTATTAAACCCGATTTACACTACAGTGGAAGGTAAGCACGAATGAATATCGATTACGCGAATATTCTGTTATTGGTATTATCAAATTTACCATTAATCGACTTCTATGTGACTTGAGCAAGACGTTGAAATCAGCATTGACTATAGACTTGAACCAATGCGGTGAGTGAGGCTGAGAAAACTCGAAATGACCGCGGTAATTTAGATTATGGATATAGCTCTAATGTATAAACTTTCCGTCCACATCTGCAGGACAACCGGGTTGAATCCGCAAGTGACGATTCAAGTGATTGATGTTGAACTATAGGATATTAAGTTCTGAGTTATCTCATGGCCTCTGACAAGGTTTATACTGCCTGCTCACGATAAAACTAGTGGGTGGTACTAATTGATTTTCGATCCATTTAAAGCATGTAACATGTTCTACAATTTGTCAATTGGTAGGTATATATCTCCCCACGATATTGAAAGTTTTTAAGGCGTTTTTAGAGCTTCATGGGGCTGAACTGTTTACATTACAGACATGACAGACGACCGTGGACCTCGGCACAGCCTTTGTGCAGCAGTTGATAATGGTCAGATCTGCGACTGAACCGAAGTTTGCTGTAAACATCGCCATTCAACTTCCAATGGCGCTTGATATTGCTTTTGTTTACAACCATTTACGACTGACAACCGCTCATTATATTAAGGATCTAATCAATATTGCCAACCAAACAAGCCTCAATTCATAGGTCGGGTCGAGATCGATGCTCACAGCTGTGAAAAGCCGAAAGTTACGATTTCCTTCCGGTCGCCCACGCCGCCCACCTCGTGCGCCTCCGCACGCTCGTAATACCAATCAGAGAATTAAATAGAAACTGTTACTATGATAATATCCAGATGCGGGCTAGTGAATATAGATATATTCATATCACCCTACATTAACGTTAGGTAATACCTTTTTTTTACTACGTACTTTTTTTTGTCTTGACTATCTGTCAAATGAACATACACCGTTCGGGTTAAACATAAGCCAGCTGATAGTTAATTAGCTCTTCAACTTTGTACTTTTAAAACGTGACATTCCACAGTGGGTACCTACCACTCTAGTTAAACGCAAAACTTGTGTTAAAAAAATTCGCAGCTTGTAAACTTAGTTAATTTTTTTTATAAAAAGGTGTCAACCCTAGAGGCAAACCTCGAAAACGCCCAGAATTACCGGCGCCACATCCGTTACCATCGCGTAAAGCCACCAGCGAATTTAACAACCATAACCCTTCAATTGAATTAGTTTCATTAACATTATTATACTATAATCACGGTGTATACACTTACCGTTATTTATCATTTTTTAAACCCGAACATCAGTCGAAACCGTCTAGACACTGCATCATTTCAATTATATAATGCATTTAAATAAACTGTCTTCCCAGAACTCTGTTACTAATCTGGGAACACTTCCTCCCTCGCGCACCGCACTTTGTTGACCAGTCCAAAAGTATCCGTGGGCCGCTTATATAAAAAGTACATTAGACGGTGCTACTATTACCTACTGGTTTCGTGTCAGTTAATCCGTTCGAGGCAAACAGGTAGTACCGTTTATATTTACATGCTAAAAACTTAAAGTGAATTGCATATCTGCTTACATATAAAGGTTAAATACACTAGCCAGAGGATTATTAATGAGTATCTAATGCAATCATCGCCAAATCGAGTTAATTTTGTTTCTCAATGCCCGATACTAAACGACAAAGCTACGTCATGGTTAAATCTGAACGAAGGCTAACCGGAGGCGTTAGCAGTGCCAAAGTAATTAAATTAGTTATTTCCTTTCTACGTTTGAATATTAACTAAATGTGAACTGAATGACATATTTTCAGCTCGTTCATTCATTAGCATTTAATGAGAAGCCGTTTTTGATATGATGTGAGGGCGGCGCATTCAGTGCCAAAATAAATCTTTATAATGTTTCTTCGTTTGTGCATCTCTTAATGATCGTCTAATTTATAATCTACTTGCTTGTCTGAATGCAGTCATATTCACACAAAGTATTTGCAATGCCGAGACGATGGTTCCGATAAACGGCTTTGTAAATTATATTTACGTAACAATTCGTATTATATTAAATAGTAGGACAACGTATATAGGTTTATGTTTTTGTTAATAAGTTGCGATAACATACTTGTATAGCAGAGATTGTCATCGTTGACATTTTCTATTAACAAGGTTAATATCGGCAGGGCCTGGCGCGATGGTGGGCGATCGGCCGTGACACGCGCGACGTGCGTACGGCGGGGTCCCCGATTTTCGCCGTTCATTGATAAAAACGTTCGCCCACTCGTCGGAGGCTCCATTCACCGGCGCCACTGGTTGCGCAACACGCTTGCGTCGTCCCCCTCCCTTCCCCTCTGCTTCCCCCTGCGACCTCTCCTCCATCAGACCTTCATTCGGTGCTGCCTTCCGCAACAGATGTCACCATTCTCTGCAATAACACACGTATTGAAAACGAACTTTAACTTGGAATTTATTTTCTTTTTGTTCGTGTTTATTTGGAAAATATTTATTCTATTATCTCTAATTAGTAGGTTCTATTTATCTGTTGAATTTCTATTGATTTATTATTGTAACCTTTACAAAGAGCAACGTGGGCGTACTTTTGTTATTTCATTACATAAATCAATTTAACAAAAATATAAATTACTTTCCGAATATCAAGGATCTGGTTCATGTCCATGACTAACAATGAAAACTTATGTGGAGATTAAAAGGATCTAATAAATAGAATCTTAACGATGCCTTCATATCGCCAATATTAAGTACCCTATAAAAGGAGCTAAGGAATCCCAATTGAGATTATCGGTTTACACGATGTAATATAGTGTTACGTAGAAGTCAGTTTGCTATCACATTAATGTCTCAAGGAGTGCTGCGGAGATCTTATTAATTGATATGTAATTTATATAGATTTATAATACTTCAGAACAACTAAATGACACACTAAAGCCAGTCAACCAAGTGTCCTCCTCTAGTCGGTAATCGTTATTGTTATAACATCTAAAAGATAAATGGTTATTTTAAATGTTGGATTTTAACGTTAAACTTAATAATGTAATAATACAGCAATAATTTTTTTTTATTCACAAAAATTTAAACTACAATTTTCATTGCATATCATTAGTCCGTTTATTAGTGACGGTGGATCTTGTGTATAACTTCAATGAATGGAGTTATAATTGCACAATAATTATGTTTGTTTTGTCAGGAGAGCGGTTTGAAATCAAACCAACGATCGTCAAGTGATAAATGGCGATCAAGTCACAGACAAACTTTGCCATAAACCGAATAAGTGTATATTTAGGTTACAATATCATTACTGTATACTCGTTGATTAAACTAGCAGGACCGTGTTTGCCGTACGAGCTTGTAAATATTGAAGCCAATCTATTATTATTAATGATAATAAATATAAACAACTTAATGATGTCCATGCAAAAACTGTTTGGAACGTCGTTGTCACAGTGATGAGGTATCTAACGTGGAGCGATGACTTTATTATTTTCAGTCAAAATTAATTATGTTAAAAACATGCGTAATCTTTACAATATAATTGTCATAGTGACCTTTCGAAATAACCTACATATTAGCACGTAACTAAACACGGGAGCTGTCACCTACTGCAGGTGAATGCACCTAAAGTACATGAACCAGTTTATAATTAAGAACGCATTTAAATTCATTAAAAATCGTTAAAACTTTCCACGATGTGCTGAGACACTTAGTGAAAGCGACGCATTTAAGTGGACATACCACTTTGTGTTACTTGTATAAATCTTTGCACAAGGGCGTATAAATATGTATATGCAATCTTACGTTGGTTTAACTTTTTATTTTTACGTCACGAAATAATAATTATCACATGTAAATATAAGTACGAGTTCTTACAAATGTTTAGGATATTTTGAAGTATAAGAACTGCTACTATGAAATCACTGGTAAGAATCCCGGGATAATGCTCTAAAGATGGGAACAGTAGGAAGAGAAATAAAGACAAACAAATTCAGACTAGTGTTTGATATTTCTAAACAATTTAAAAGAACTTTCAGTCGCATGAGT
>PDGT01000040.1:1393278-1404837 GCA_003671415.1 Megathymus violae | reverse complement strand
TAAATACACTAACATTATATGGAATCTTCAAAACTCATTTCTCAATTTATAGTAGGTATTTCTTTTATTAATGTATCAATCACAAAAATCTCTCACACAATCATCACAAAGTTCTCACAAAATGGTATAGCAAGATGAATAAAGTAACCGCACAAAAACCACATATTTCAGTAAATATTTAGATGTATTATTGTATTGACAATATCAATTCGCGAGTACGGTCAGAACAAGTTCATAGGAGACCACAAGCTTATCTTACTAAAATATCAACAAGCTTTTGAACTAAGTGTGTAATATTTATCATCCTCATCCACACTCTTTACTTGTCTTAGAACGTTGAGGACGTATTATAAACATATAATGAGTGCGTCCACTGACATTGCTCTTAAAAGCATCGATTAACATCTGACGGATAATTTATTAGTACTTGGTGTCGCTTTTAAGTGTCAGGGCTTCACTCTGTCGTATAACATGGATGGTGTCAAGGTGACAATTTTTGTGGACGCTGATAATACCAGGTTTTGTAAGAACGATCATGTGTAGTGCAAAACAATGAAACATCTAGCCCGGTTAAGTCATTCGCTGCGAACCATTACCCTGCATTAACCTTTCATTTAAAATTTCACGATATACAGTTACCTCAATTAGGTTATGCACCAGTACTGTAATAGGTAAGATAATATGCATTTATAGGTAAACAAAATTAGTACCTATTGGTAAACAGAGTACGAAACAAAACTACATAACCATAGGTAACTAAACTATATAACAGTACTTAAAATAAGAGTCTACGATTCAATTTATACGTACTTATCTAAGATTTTTTATATGTAATCATTGAACATAAAAGTGCATTGGCTGATTAAGCAACTTAAATAGTAACACATTTAAAATTGTATTGATCGTATTGATTTTCTAAAATAATTTTCCAATATTTTGGATTTAATTCATTTCACATACTGATTAACAGTCCATCGTGTTGTTCCAATGCGAATTAGTGGCGCCAAAATATTAATTAAACCAATCTCCAATACCAAATTTTATTCTAACAGAGTTATTTCACTGCCTCCTCATTTAATGAAACATTTTATAATTTAATATAAAATAAGTGTTCGGTATACAATCGCACGAGTCACAAATATAGGTATTTTATAAAAAAATATACAAAAAAAAAATTAAACTACATAATAACAAAATGATCCGACATAATGTATATTAAAGCTTAAAAGAGGATTAAAGATGGTTTAGAATTTTGGTACATTCATCAATTGGAGCTCAGGCTTTGCCTGAAAATTTGTTTTATTAAAAGAAGAATAAATGCAGATCCAAAATAAATAATACAATAAGCTAACGTTATTTGTATAGATAGTATCGACAAACCTGCTATGAAACTAGAAGGCCTTCGTCGGGACACTTTGATACCATCTTTTGATACCCATCTGGGCCTACATTATTAAAAAAATTGTCACTGCAATGAATTATTATTAGTATAGAAGTATAGATAATCTTTTTTATTTTAAAACTCGTAATTATGAATACACCAAATAAAAGAGAAGGAAAATAATAACATTTCTTAACATTCATTTTATTTACGCTTCGATATATATTTTGAAACAATTCTATTGAAGAATAAATATGTAACTTGTTTGTGCGCCATGTGATTTTTACCATTAAATTCAATTATGAATATTTCGGTAAAAATCATAATATATTAAGAAAAATATTGCCAAAACTTTTTTTATGCCATCCTTGATCACAATTAACCAAATGACATGCAATTAAAAGATAGAACATAAGTTTATTATTAGACAGGATACGATAAATAAAATAGGCAAATGGCAGGAAGTGAGGAATGGTACCGATAGATCAAAAAACATTACGATGAAGTAATAATAACGTGACCCGAAAATCATTAACCCAAATCAAAACCAAACCAAAATCAACGGATCTTTTCAGACCATGAATCAAATGCACCTCTGCTTATTAAGAACTGAAGTCGAAGTTTTATTGGCTTTATTAAAAAAAATATAATACACTTTGCCTACTTCCTGTTTATTTAGGAATATTTTTTACAAGTCAAACTACTACACTTCTTAAGCTTTGATGTATAATAATGGCTTAGGACGTACTCTCAAAAGCTTACGGAACAATAAATCGAAAAAAATAAAGTAGGTAATTTTATAGACATAAACAACATCAATTTATTCGCAAACAAGGACCCAGTATCGTATAAAGCTGTGAGCCGTCAAAAGCTAGCATTTCAGACACTAATTAGGACGATAGACTAAAGGCAATAAATGTATGGCTGATGGCAGGAAGTGAGAGGCATGGATGGTGCCAATGAAACAATACTGGCGTATTGGCAAATAATGCGTTGTTGCGCGTGCGCGGGGGCGTCGCTTGAATGGCTGGCTGATTCACTGCGCCTCATTCATAACCCACTGCGCGTGCGCATCTTGCTTCCCATCTACATTCAACACTGATATGCTTAAATCATTGAAATTAAACTGTTTGTACACGCCTAAGTAAGTTTTGCTTTTAAGGAGTACATGGAATAATCATTTTCACAATAAAATATTTAATTGTAATTATTGTAATATACTATAACCATGCTACACAAGTACCCAGGAACATACATAATAGTAGGACAGTACACGATGTGACACATGACTTCCCACATGTGTAACACAAAAGTACATAATTGTAGTGTTCTTTATTGATAAACCATTATTATATGAGAAGTTTAAATGTCTATTCCATCGCATTTCTATAACAATAGAATCTTCTTCGTTGAAAATTTATCGTTCATACATTTATTTTTACGACATAGGGGTCTCTTCATATTTTATCGTTACGATACGTATAAATGCTCTTTACAGCGAGCGGTCAGTCTGTAACCTCAATACAACCGACTTTACGTGGAGGCAAAAGGTTATGAGATTTCAACCCATAGATTCGCTGATAGCATTTAACTGGACGGGTAATTGTTTGGAGAACGGGCTATTTATTCCAATATAATGCCTTCGAATTCACATTACCTAACTAAAATACTGGTTACGAACACGGATGAGATGCATTGAATTCTCGACAAATAAAAATCGAACGAATTGTTTGTTTAAGACCATTGTGCAGGTATTTTACGTGCGTAGTGGAAAACCAAGCACGCCCTTAACATTGAGTTTCAATTGAATATTTTATGTTATGTTGAATTTATTTATTTATTTGGACCACCAACAGATTACATTCTGCGACAGTTTATAGCAAAGAGTCTTAAGTTTTAAAATTGATACACATAATATAGTTACAGATAGTCACAGCATGAAACGTATATAGGTAATAATAGTACGAGAACAAAATGCGGAAAGGTAGTGAAACTGAAAAGAAAAAATGCTATAATGTTCTACTTTCGAGTGTTAACTGTTTGAATAATTTTGACTTTAACATTTTTCAAACTAACACCAAACAAACAAAAAAACCATTAATGGAAATCAATAATTGTATAGATAATACAATCTAGTCATACTTGTATAAACGGTACGAAACTATTATTAAGAAAGTACAATTCATGAATATTTTTATTCCAATCGCGGCCAAATTAATAAACAATTGTATCCAAATAAGTCAAGTAAACAATAAAATTATTGCCATATCGGTACATAACGCTCGAGCGATAAATGGAACCGATTCGAGATACCTAATCAGACAGTGGTCGATGTATTTACAACTCGCGATTTGCATGCAAAACAATTGCAGGTTGCATAAATGGAAAATATTGGTTAGAAATTAACCTAACAAGGTGTGTCGTATATAAACGATAGATAAGCGGCAGTTAAACAATAAATAGAGTAACAAGGCATTATAATATGTTTACAGTTTAAAGAGCAGATAAAAGCTCCAGAACATCGTCGCCGCCGCACCGGTCACTGAGAAACCTTTCGTAATGTAAACAAGATCCGATTAGATCTGCCTTGGATAATCTCGGCTTATTTATTAACACCTGCTGTAAAACTAATCTTCATATTTAATTAAGTCCAACTAGAATATTCTTCAGCCTAAGCTATTAAAGTTAATGTGATATCGATATGCCAAACTTAATAAAGATCGATTAACGTCTTGACATGAAATTATTGTAATACATTTACTGGTGTTTTAAATAATACTTTTGCATGACTGTATCGTATAGATACAAAAGTAAGATTTTTTTTATTTTTATTGTACTTTTTGATATAAATTGTAGTTGTGGAGTAACGAGGTCTATCGTTGTTATTGTTTATTAATAAAAAACATAAAAATTAAACTCATATTCAAAATCATTTAATCATTAGATATTCTGTAAATACACTTATGCACGTCATTTTTTGCTTCTACTACAGTTTCGAAAAGATGTTTTATCATTGAGGAGAAGAATCGGCGAAAGGAACACCTTAGCACATTTTTTAAAACAACACATGGTAATTACAAACAAAATTATGTATGTATATGATAAAGAAGTGATATTTACATGATAAATCACATACAGCATTGTACAATAAACAATATTATTCGTACGAAATAAACTTACTAGCAGTCGATATTTTGTAATTTACTTGATTACACGAACATACCTGTTATTTAAAAAAGTAATTAATTTCAATTTACAATGAAAAAAAAATTGATAATAACTTGACTTTAGCGGCATCTAGAACAAGGCTTATGAACCGTAGTCTCGATAACAAAATCTCATGTCTGAATATAACTATAAATGAAGTCCACACTCATCAAGATCATAAATTTATAAAGATTACGTAGTTTGGAAATATGAACACAGATATTGCACAAAATGCAAAGGACTGTATTAAATGAGTCCGTTTGGTACAGCTAATTTTAATATTGTCAGTACAACCTCGATAGCGTTCAAGGATATCAGACTGAAATGCTAAGAATAGAAATTACTTGCAGTAACACGTACCTAACTTAGTTACAAGGTAGAATGTTTTGCATTACTGCTTTTAAACAAGGCACTTGTTCTATGCAAATGGTGTACAGTAATCTTGTCAAACTCACTTTACAATTAGTTGGTACACTTAAATACAAATATATGAACTGAATGTGTTGATAACACATTTTACATTTATCGTGAGCGAATGTCTATGTTAGTAAGATTTTCCAACTTACCTTGACTATTTGTTGAATATATGTATACAGTGGTAATGGATAGTAAAATAATACAAATTGCAAATACATATAATTATTACTTACTCAAGATTTATATTAAGGGTTTTTTATCCCGTAATGTGTAATGTGGGGGTGTGCATGAGGGGCGAAGTTGGTTCTAAAGATGTGTATAAGTTACTATGATTTAATTAAAAAAAAAATATCAGAGTTGATCCGAAAATATACCATGATGTGACATATAATTTTACCCGCGAACTTGCGGTTTTAACATTGAAACAAAATGTCATCTAGTTACAGTCACAAGTATTATTAGTGTATCGTATTATTAAGTCATACTATAATACGTTTTAACTAATATATTCATACTGCTGGAAAATAGGGCTTTAATCTACTGTAATACCAAAACCATGGCTGAAAAAGTATAGAGAGCACTCCGCCAGATTGCTCCATTAAATAGCAGACATCTGTGCAAGTTATAAATCAGAGTATATACAATACAATATAATTTATTATATTATATACCAATATAAATTTACAACAATCACATAAAATTCGTCGCTTCTCAATTTTGCCTGAAGGTTGACTGGCAGAGAATGCTTATAGCATTAAGTCCGCCTTTGTACCATTATTTCTTGTATGGTTCAAAAGAAATAAATAAATAAAATAAATAAATAAAACTAGGAAAATAAATGGTCTGTCTTATCGCTCATATAGGCGTTAGAGTTTTTCGGTTGCTGCTATTGGGCTACAGAAGATATAAAATAAACTTCTTGAAGTATTCAAGAAATTATTAAACACGGCCATATTTATTTTCAATGTAGATAACGAAGGTTATAAAAGGTGTGAAAATCTAAATTCAACGCTTTCAAGATTATGTTCAAAAAATGCATTATACAAAATTAATGCATTATGCAAAATTATTCTTCAAAGGAATCGTTTACATGCGCTGTAATAGCCTTTAGCTTCATTGTTAAAATTCTGATGTCTCAAGTTCACATCTTTATTTGGTCACAATTATGCTATCTGCATTATAAAAGCTAGCTGAATTATAAAGTTTCATAATTCCCGGTGTTGTTGCCGTCAGTTCCACTCTACACCTTACCGGCTTACATGTCTGCTGTTGGCACTGAATCGATTCAAATTAAAATCGTCTATCTGGTTGAAAATATGGAAGTGAGCAGCTCTATAAAGAAGGCACTCACAGTGCCACGAGATGGTTATCGTGTAACTAGCTGTCGCGAGTTAGCAACACGTCTCGTCCAGCCACCATCGAGTACAATCTCTATTGCTGTGCGCTTTTTCTACTTAACATGTATATAGACTGGAATGAAGCTTGCGGCCAAGCTTCCTGTAAATTAAATACGCAATTTAGAACATACAAAGGAATGTTTACTATCAGTAAAGTGCAATAAAAGGGCATATTCTCGTGTCTCAAGTTCTCCATGTTATTTATGGAGGTTGGATAAGCAAACTACTTGTTTTTCATTTAACTACCCAGTTAAGAGCAAATGAAGAGTAATTAAAAGATCTCATGAGTATTTTATGTAACAGAAATTATTATAAAACAGATATTAAGTGCGCCCACGCGCTCCGTTGAATTTGTGAATGGATCGTGGACAAGATTCACGGAGTGAGGCTGCTTGCAACAGCGTACGCCTACGTAGTCGTCGACTGGAGGTCGCCAACTTTCATTCATATGCTTAGCAAACAGTTTGTCAAAGCGAAAATCGTACCACCTATCTAACTAGACAAGAATTGGATAAAAAATGTTAACGATGTAACACTCCCGTGTGCAGTTCTTGCGTCAATAGTAAAACTATCAAAGTACTTAAACTCAAGGAAAATGTAGAATCGCCTGATATACAGGGCAGTTACAATATTTTGAACAAAATAGTGAAGCGATCATTACACTAAGTAGGACAATATTATAAGTGAAATAACAAATAATAATTTAGAAATAGTGTTCAATACTCGTCTACGGTTACGTTATCTCATGCACCTTATGTGCGTCAGTGCATGATATTATAATGCCTTATAGATCATTTCAAACAATACAAATAGCGACTTGTACAAAGCTATCCATCAGCGTATAAGCAAACATTTGAGCTTAATTACCAAAACAAACTTCCTAACAGTTACGGGTTTGAGAATAATAATACTGACCCACTTTGCGAACTTTCAGATTTGTGTAATCCATTTCGGTTTACTTCCCTCGTTAATACCTGCCGATCTAATGAGTTAACAAAACAGTAGAACACATTTTTTTTTGCTACGAAATATCAACATGTGTAAACTTCCCATTATTATATAAGTGAACAATGAAGTGAAAACGTGTTAACTACTGTTGAATGTTAAAATGTTTTCATAATGCATTGAACTTACGTACCTTTGGCGCAGGTCTTTAGTTAATATTGAATCTACGTTAAGTGTTAGTCCAAGTTCTTTTTAGTATCCAGTAAAACCTATGTATACATATGTCTAGCTATACTAGCTGGTCTCGTCTGGTTTAAATATAACTTGTAAATATATAATGTGTTGATAATTGACTGCAGCGCCACCTGCTAGATGCCACCACGGCTATAAAGCTCGAAGACTCAGGTATATCGTATGTGTATGGTCCGAATCTGTAGTCGTGCAGAAGGTACACGTAATAGGTAATATATACATATATTACGTAATAATGAACTTTATCTATGCTCAAATAATATAAAAAATAATAAATATAAATTCAAATTTTATCGGTGTCACAATTGTGGGCAATTTTCGAAAGATACCATCTTTGAGAATATCCTTGGTATATTTGAAATTTATACGCACTTATCGTCTGAGCAGCCATCAGTGGGCACATCTATTTCGTGCGTTCTGCTAAGTCAAGAGCGCTTTTAACGTTTCTCGAAACGACTAAAGGCTTTTTATTCTTATATATAGCTCCGTATCAGGTACGGTTACATATAGACCACTAAAGTGCATAAATATAATAATAAACTTTTTACGATAATTTACAATGAATTCTTTTAATATGTTTTGCTTTAATTGTGCTATTAAATTTATTAACATATAAATGAAATAAGCTATAGGTTACGTCATAGCCAATAACATTTATAAATTATCTGTAACACTTAGTCACGAAGTAAATGAGAATTATGTAAAATTGTATAACCGCTTATGTGCTTTAGAGAACACGAGCAAGTTCCAAACAGTCTTGTGTTTTATTAAACCTTGTCACTTCGCACACTCTGATTGGACACTAAAGTTTTTGAGTAAGCTCCGAATATCTTCAGTTTTAGAAATAAACCCATACCAAGGAATGCAGGAAATATTACGTACATTTCATACTAACTGAGTTTTGAATATTATTATTACTTCAAATATGTAGATACTGCTGCTCTTACTTTTAGTAGTTGCTACTCGTAGTTTAAAATATTACTAATCTAAAAATTCGTTTAATTATAATTGACAAAAAGCAACTACTCAAATGAAGGACCGTCTATTAAACCGTTTCAATCATCCAACCCAACGACTCCGGCCGAGACGATGGCGTCCAAATATTCCCGTCGTTCATTGACACGCGCCAAACCTGTTTTCGGGCGAGTTTTTCTGAATGGCCGCTTCCTTTGTAAGAGTAAACATATTCAAATGTTGCGATTAATTCATAGCTAGATAGTACCTCGCTTTTATGAATGGGATCTAAGGAGAGTCGTGTGCGTGAGCCTCGTTCTATGTCGAAATGCACAATCACACATACGTGCTAAGATTTGCATACTCGTTTAGGCGAGCCACGTGCTGCCTTGCCTTCATCTCGAGCACAGTTACCTCTTCAATATTCGAGAAGTTAATTTTAAATGCAAATTGTATTTGAAAGTCAATTCTTAGGTGCATACGATCGGCTGATATAACATAAAAACTAATTTTAATATTTGACGATTACGTACCGAACACTATCGGTAAAACTACGCTAGCAACGCTCGACAACGCCTTCATTAGGCGACTTGCAAGTATCAAGATCACAAGTGTCGAGAACCATCTATATCAAGTATCAATATAGGTAGTACCTATTAGCGTACAAAAAGATATTGTCTTGCGTTCGCAATCGAAGTATAAGTAGGTATGTGAGATGTAGATCTTGTTAGTGTGATTTATAGATCGTATGAAAATATACATCTAATCAATTGAATGTGCAATACCATTAAAAACGATATCGGCACGTTCTCGTTAACAGAGCTCTTTGAAATAACTAAATTTTATTATGGAATTTTATTTTTTAGAATGATTAAATGATTATTATTTATCATTCTCAAAAATTAACGTATTTTTTTTTATTCAATTATGAATGATACGTGTTAAAAATTTATATCTATATTATTATATAAATCTGTGTTGTCTGTCTATCCGTAAAAACCATTTTGTTGTTAAATTTCTTGATAAATATTCGTTTCATGACTCACAGACATCGATTTCACCATTTTAAAAAAATTCGTCTGTTTGTCTGATGTCCCGTTATAACTCAAGAACGGCTTAATAGATCTTAATGAACATTGGTTGTGTAGTGAGAACACGTAATCGTACAGATGATAGACTGTATAAAATATCAGTAAACCTAATGATGTCTAATTAAGACAAGAAACAAAATTGAACAATCATAGATGTATTTACCTTCATTTACATTTTACATACATTATGCAAATAATGTTAAGAGAGGACTTAAACTTTTTATTTTTTTTTAATTAACTTTCTTCTTTCTTCAATCTTTCAATTCTCTATCTCAATCATGTCGCATGAGTAATAATTAAAAATCACGCGTTAGCGGCCCACCCAATGCCGGGTATCCGTCTCTCCTGATAAGGAATCTCGAAGAAGCTTGGAGCCCCCATCATACCACGCCAGTGCTAATTTTTCGAGGGGCTAATCTACGGATCGAAAGATCTTATTTCACTCAAAAGCGTTCAATATGGCCCAATTACTGCAGAACATTTTGGCAGTAGTTGATACATGTCCTCACTGGTTCGCTAGGAATCAAATCGTAGTCCTCTTTATGACCCCTGAAAGACGTAACTTGGAGAGGCAGGTAAGTAGAAGACCGAATACCTGGGAAGACCACATACTGCCTTTTATACTTAAATTTAATTTTTTAAGTAGACTTCTCCTGATCACAAAAAAAACACCACAATGTGGCTACAATCTATACTAGTAAATAAATTTCTAGGTTTTATCTGTAATATTTGTTTCATAACTCACTGACCTAAATTCTATCATTTTTCAAAGTTTTTGTCAGGCTGTCTGTCTGTATGTCCTTTTATAACTCTAAAACGTCGTGGCAGATCTCGGTGTGTTTCCATGTGTTTGTATGTGTGCCACTAAAAGTTTTCATTAGTTTAAATATTAATAAGTTATGTAATTTTGTTTTTTAATCGGTTGTCATTTGTTTGTAACATGTAAATATTAATGCAGGTATATAATTATCTTATTTATATTACTCTTGAATGTTGTGTTAAACCATATAAATTGTGGAACGTTGTTGGAGAGATAAGGATAAATATATAAATATAACGTATTACAGATGAAATAAATTTTGCGGTGGTAAACTGTTAAAACAAACCTTGAAATTATAGAAATATCAGTGCAAACGAAGTGCGGACGTTTGCCAGTAAATTAATTAATTTAATGGTTATGCAATTTATCAACCGACCAAACTCAACGCTACTTTAGTCATTCAATCACTTGCTGACATAAGCTAGCTGTGAATATGTGCTGTTATATTCATCATAATCCATCGAAATTAACAAAAAGGCCAATCGCCGCCGGTATAATAACGGTATATTTTACATTATTCTGGCGCCAGTTTACTTGAGCGTATGAAGAGCCCACATTAAATATAATATGTAGGTAATAAAAATACGCTATCAATAATTTGAAAGATCAAGCATAAATCAAAATTATTAGCTGCCTTTTATAAACAATAATAAACACTCAAGTGTGTGGTGGACAACGTATAGTGAAAGGTTCTGTGATAAATAAGTAGTCGCAGTGAAATAAGATGAAAGATTAAATGAATTTTATCGACTGCATAATTACGTTTATATTTAATAGGAATAATTTGGCGAAAAAAAATGTTGCATTGGCTAAACATAAAATAAAACATAATCAAAAATAAGTCATATCAAAATCAAATCTATTTCCATGCAGAGTATTATGTAGTTAATATACACGGGGGCTTACTGTTTCAGAATTTTTCACGTCATGCTAAAAACGAAAGATACTCTTTCTTAATTTCGAATCGTTTATGGTTTTTGACCGCGGAACTCTGAAAAGTAACGTAACTTCGATCTAACATCCAATTTATGTGTTGTTCATGGCGCCAGCTTAGTTAACCATGAAGAGCCAAGTATATTAAATGCTCCGTGTGTT
>PDGT01000040.1:1208398-1393267 GCA_003671415.1 Megathymus violae | reverse complement strand
GGGGGGGTTCGATAATGAATGCAATTCATTTTAAATATTACATATTTATCCAAAGTTTCATTCTATATTATTACCGTATCCATTCTTTAATAAAATAAAACTATTAAAATTATTTTTTAATGTCCGATCGAAGTGGTTGATCCGAGTTTAAATCCTGCGCGCACGTCCGGATTACATATAAATTTTTACTTGTTTCGGTGATGGAAAATATCTTCAGGAAGCCTGAGAGTTCCTATAATGTTCTGAAAAGTGTGTAAAGTCTGCTAATTCTCACATTGCCCCTCATTGTGAGAGGAGACGGAACCCAACAGAGGTATAATGGATTGTAATGACGAATGAATTACTAATTAAAAATAATTTAATCAATGTTAAAACGTTTCACTAATTTATTCCGGAAATTGATAACTAAATTTTAATTATTATTGATATTTTAATTAGTTTACCTAATAACAAAGGATAATGGAAGCAAGACGGAAATTCGTCGGTACTTGCGTCAAAATAGTTTCATATTAAATGGCAAGTGTCTGAAGTCTATTGTAAATATTGAATAATAGATGTAGGATGCAAAGTTCGCGTCTCACAAGGATCCTTGGATGAGCAAGCTCAGAGTAATTTCCGGTGTCATTATAGCCATCTATCGGCAAATTATACGTTGCTAAAAATAAATGAGCAGTCAACAGTATATTGTCACAAATTAACACGTAATAATATTTTCCAAAGTAACACTATATTAATAACTATTGCCTATATACTAGTGACTGCTTGCAGAACCCCAGGTTCGATTTTCGGTTGGGGATATTTGTAATATTTTTCTGGTGTTATGGCAGTTACATAAAAACAGAACAGAGTTACATGAAACAGAATGATGACGAAATATTTCATATTCAACACCTGGTTGTCAATGTCATGACGAACTAGATCAGTGGGTAGATATCGACTTTGATTTGTCTTAAAAATATAGAAAATCGGTATTTTTGTATCTTCGTAAGTACATTTCAGTGTATTTACTCACAGATTCGTATCTTACGACAGGAAGAGTCACTGCTAATTTATAATTGCCACTTTCATAAACACTGACTCACGCATAAATAAACCAGGCTGTATTGGTGTAGGAGGTTGAAGGACTTTTACTTGAAGTAATATGCAAAGTTCCCTACGCCTCTTCTCCTACTGATAGATACAATATCATATGAAATTCTAATAATGGCTAACTACCTACATTTCTAAATATTTGTACTACCCACCGCTGCTTAAGTATTAAGCTATAAATTTAATAACTGCTACAATTTTTTGTCGTACACTTATCATCGATCTTATTTAAATAATGTAATAAATAAAATAAATATGAAAAGATAGTAAGGGCTATAAAATTTATAAACACGCATAAAATATATAATAAAATACTAGACATTAAAAATGGAAGAATCTGAAAAACATTCACGAATTAGTTAAAAATGTATCCTTTCTTATATATAAAAACATCTATTTTACTAGTAAGTAATATCTGATAATTACGTTAATTATGTATTTTTCATTATTGTTTTCATGGGTGTCATCGTTTGATATATTATGCTTGAATATAAATGTATCATTTGACATGAATCACATATATATCTTAATATACAGTATTAACTTGGATAAATTTACTTAATGTACAAAAATTATGAACAAAATGCATTTATTGTTTTATTATTTAAGTTATAGTAATAATTTAAAATGTACAATTATTAATGTACTCGAAAATTGCCTCGAGTATTGTGACGTCTTGCCGCGCCGGGGCATCACATATTGCATATTGTTTGTCATGTGTTTTATGCAATAAACAAATATTCAAGATACTCCAAATACAGTAGAGGAATTATAATAGGATATAAAGATAAGTTAAGGGAAAAAAAATTAAGCGTTTTACTCGATTATTTAAGGAACATTAAAATTAACATGTGTAAGAGACAAATGTAGGGTTTCATAAACTAGGAAAAGGAAAAAAAAACTTTTAAATAAATTGGGAAAGATTTTTTATTGATTCATATTTTTTATGCACTATAGACCAACGGTCATTATGCAATATTAAAAGGGTTTGGGTATACGACAATTATCTTACATCACGCTTGACTTGGCCTTTCCTAGTACATATCATCACAGAACATTGTTGGCAAAGTTAGATGCACAAAATTACTATCTCTAAATAACGAATAAAAAAGTAAAGTTTAAAAATGAAAGTCATAAAAGTAGTGTAGATACTTTTCTGAGTAATAAATGTTTTCATTACTTAAACATTTTAAGGCATTGAACTAGTCTCCGTTAGAAATATAGGCGGCAGATTAGTCCGTTATCTGTGAAATAAATCACATTGTTGCTAGCTACAATCTTAACGCATATACTGTCTGTGCATTAAACTTATTTCTATATTACTCAAAGTTTATCGTAAAATATTTGTCATCATTAACCTTAAAGCAATATGCTTGTTTAACCTTAATAATTATTATTGATGTGTAGAAATCAGTGATAGTCAAGTGGTTTTAAACTATACTTTCAGTGGTGTGAGTTTGAATCCTAGCGCAATAGTAAGATGTTTTACGAGATTGAGAAGTTGCTTTCACTGTTTCTTCCCTGCAACAATTTTTTATAAAAGTAGAAATGAATATATGAAATTTTTCAAATATTTGTCCATAATTTTTTGAAACTTGCGTGAAGTCTATAAATGTATTTCTAGATTTATCATTGTAATAGACGCGAACCCACAAGTGACTGTCTATGTTTACCTATGGTATTTCGATCAGAAATTTAAAACCCAACAAGGGCATAAGATTTAGTGCGAATTTATCAAGCGAACAGTGCTATTGGCAAAATGAACCTTTAAAATGTTTTAAAATGCATATGATATAGAGTTGATGGTCACAGCAATGCAAACAAGTTTAAGACACGGACAAGGTCAATCCTCAAAGTCAATCAAATTGCAGTTTTATTAATGTTACGAAGCTTCTCGAAGTCGGCGGGCTTACGAGGTTTCGAGAAGGGTGGCCGACCGTTGCGGTGGGGCAAACAATAGAGGCAAGCAATGGAGGCAAACTATAGAGGCAATAAAAGAGAAACCCAGGTAGTAATAAAAACTACCTGGGTCACTCCAGGCCAATCTGGCCTGTATGCCTCGAGCAAAAGGGGCGAGATTAGCATGGATGAGGGCCGAAATGGGGTTGTTGACCTGACCCGCTATTGTTATGTCGATTTCCGGGAATTCCTGTTGTTGTTGCTTACTTCAAGGAAGGGCGTGGAAGGATCTGGAAGCCCGGAAATCGATAATCGATATAAATAGCGGGCAGGGTCGGCCACAAGGCATTCGGTCTCAGGATACGAAGTGAAGAGTTCTCTCTCTACGAAGCGGATACCTGCGATCTACGAGTGTAACTGTGATTGGGAAGTGTGTGTGAAGAAAAATAAAGTCTCTGCGGAACGATTGTGGCATTTTTACGAGCCTACGGATCCTGACACGTAACAATTGGTGTCAGAAGTGGGATGCCTGTTGTACCGCAGAGTGAAGACGGGGTACGTACGCGACGGCGGACAGCAGTGGATGCTACGCGTATGGAGTCGCCTGGACGTGACCGCGCTGGAAGAGAGGTCACCGTTGGACCTGCGGCTACGCCCACTGAAACCAGCACATCAACACCGACGCTCGCTGCATCAATGCCGGCTACTTCGAGTGGATTCGATATGGCCTCCTTATTAACAGTTATGGAAGCCATGATGAAGAACCAGCGCGAAGAAATAATGAAGAGCCAGCGGGAAGCGATGGAGAGCCAGCGGGAAGCGATGGAGAGCCAGCGGGAAGCGATGGAGAGCCAGCGGGAAGCGATGGAGAGCCAACGGAAAGCGATAGAATCTATACAGGTGGGCTTGGGAGCGATCGATGCGAAGATGGATGGCTTTCAGGGAGCCCTAAATATCGTAAAAGAAGACGTGGAATGGGTGAAGATGCGAACGACCGAACATGATTCAACTCTCAAAGCCCACGACGCGTCGATAAACGCCCTTGACGCGTCAATAAAAGCCCACGACGCATCAATAAACGCCCACGAAAAAAAATTTGAGGACTTGGAAAATAAGCTTCAAAAAGTCAAGGCTTTGGGCACAGTCACTCCCTTAACTGTTGGAGCACCGAAGTTTAAGGTCCCAAGTTTCGACGGCACTACCTCACGGACGGCGTTCAGGCACCAGTTTGAAATAGTAGCTAAAGGAAATGTTAGGGAGGACGAGCAGTCGCTCGCGGCGCTGACTCTAGCTCTCCGAGGGGAAGCCCTACTAGTCCTGGAGAATATACCAGCCGATCGACGCACGTTGGAGTCACTGCTTAAGGCTCTGGAAGCTCGCTATGGAGACAAACATCTTGAGCACGTATATCGTGCGCAGCTCAAAGACGGCATCCAGAAGTCGAGCGAAAGCCTCCAGCAATGGGCTACGGAAATTGAACGCCTAGTACGCCGAGCCTACGCGTCAAGTCCTACACCAGTAGACGACAAAGTGCTAGAGGCATTTGTTAGCGGCATAAGGGACCCTGAAGTGAGAGCAACGGTGCGCCTGGGCCATCATACAACCACAGAGGCCGCTTTAGCATATGCCCTGGATGTGGAGGCAGTCCGTGGCGACTACAGAAATTATAAAGTGCGCGAAGTTGTGGCAACGATCCAACCTCGTACTGGACCTATCTGCTACGGATGTGGTGAACGGGGCCATATTAGAATCAACTGCCGAACACAAAAACGAACGAGAACGGTGTCGACGGCTACTCAGGTCGACACCCAGGAATCGTTAAAGGACTCAAGGGCTGTGAGGCGAGCACCAGCTGGATTTCGTCGAGCTCCCACCTTACAAGTATCACAGGCTTGTGATGGAAACAGTCTTGTAACTACAGGAGAGATAAATGGTAAACCTTGTCGCTTTACTATTGATACAGGGGCATCGAAATCCATTGTGCGACCAGAACTCCTGAAGCGAACCATCATGTGGGAAAATGCACGTCCGTTTTACAACCTACAGACAGCAACAGGCCAGCCAGTGACCGTCCTAGGAGTTACAGAAGTCACGCTGAAACTAGGAGATAACATCTACATGCAGCCCGTTTTGGTAGCCAATATAACCGACGACTGCATCATCGGACTGGATTTTCTACGGACACATCAATGCTTGGTTGATGTTGCGCGAGGAGTTTTGAGCTTCCCGGATCAAGAAGTCTTTCTGGAGGGTGCGTCTGCAATGGCAGTGCACTGCTTAAGATCAGTGAAGCTAGCACCCAGATCGGAAACGCTAGTCAGCATTAAGTTTCCAGAGAAGATGACACCAAATCGATGTGTTATAGTGGAAGACTATGGAGATCACACCAGTTGGATTACGGCAAGGACATTGCTAATGACCAAGCCAGATGCCAAAGTGAAGATCATCAACCTCAGTAGCACACCGATACATCTCTCAAGAACCACGATTATTGGACATTGTGAACCTGTTGACAGCATTCGGAAGATACAAGAGGGCACTGGTAAAATCGAATCAACGGACCATATCACCTCGTTGCTGGAAGCAATGAAGCAAAACTTGACTACTGAGGAAAACACAGAAGCAACAAGGCTGTTGAAAAATTATAAGGACATCTTCACCGCAGGAGATAGCAACTTAGGAAGAACGAATTGATACTGATACCCGATTGATACTGGTGCTACCGTACCGATTAAGCAGAGACCAAGACGTGTACCACTGGCAAAGGAAAAGGAACTATCTGAGATGATCCAGGATATGGTGCGCAGCAAGGTCATAGAACCATCGACTAGTCCGTGGTGTTCACCTGTGGTACTCGTGAAAAAGAAAGACGGCAGCACTAGATTCTGTGTGGACTACAGGATGCTGAATGATGTGACTAAAAAGAATAGCTACCCTTTGCCCCGGATTGACGACACACTGGACATGCTTGGAAGCATGAAATGGTTTTCGACGATAGACCTGAAGAGTGGTTACTGGCAGGTGGAACTTCGGCCAGAAGATAAGGAGAAGACCGCTTTTACCACTGGCAATGGACATGGTCTATGGCAGTTCTGCGTTATGCCTTTCGGACTGTGCAACGCTCCTGCCACTTTTAAGCGCCTCATGGAGCGAGTATTGGTAGGACTTATAGGAGATGCATGTCTAGTGTATCTCGATGACGTGATAGTTATGGGACGCAACTTCAAGGAACACCAACGAAATCTGGAGAAGGTATTCAAAAGATTCCGTGAGGCGAACTTGAAACTTAATCCGAAGAAATGTGAGTTTTTCAAGAAGGAAGTAGCATTCCTGGGACACGTCATATCGGATGAAGGTGTTCGAACTGATCCGGATAAGATAAAAGCTGTTCAAGAATGGCCGACTCCGAAGAACAAAACAGACGTGAGAGCGTTCTTAGGCCTGTGTGCTTATTATCGGCGGTTTGTGAAGAACTTCTCCGAGATAGCCAGGCCATTGCATCGACTCACGGAGGATAAGATGATCTTCAGTTGGGATTCAGATTGCGAACGTGCGTTTGTTCGTCTTAAGGAACTTTTATGCTCGGCCCCGATTCTGGGTTACCCCAGAAGAGAAGGACGCTTTATAGTGGACACGGATGCTAGCAATACCGGAATTGGAGTATTGTCGCAGGATCAAGACGGTAAACAAGTGGTTATCGCATACTTCAGCAAGTCCTTATCGAAGCCTGAAAGGAATTATTGTGTCACTCGACGTGAACTTCTAGCTGTAGTGAAGAGTCTTCAGCACTTCAACAAGTACTTGCTGGGTCGCGAGTTCACGATCCGTACCGACCACGCCGCTTTGAGATGGCTGCTTCAATTCAAGAACTCTGAAGGCCAGGTTGCGAGATGGATTGAACTGCTTCAAGAGTTCAACTTTGTAATAGAACATCGCAACGGAAGAGTTCACTCAAATGCAGACGCTCTATCACGACGGCCATGCTCCGAAGATTGTCGACATTGTTTGAAGCATGAATCGAAAGAAGTGAAAGACGAGGTTAAGGTCATAAGGACACAAGAGCTGGATGAGTCTTGGAGTAAAGAACAAATAAGTCAAGCTCAGAAAGAAGACAAAGACCTCAACCTCATCATGCAGTGGAAAATTAGGGGACAAAGACCACTTTGGAGTGACATCTCAGCAGCAAGTGCAATCACCAAAGCTTACTGGGCTCAATGGGACAGCCTCATCTTAGAGGGTGAAGTATTATATAGAAGATGGGAGTCACCGAACGGGAAGGACCAAACTCTACAAATGGTTATCCCCAGGAGTAAGGTGGCCACGTTATTGCGACTGGTGCACGATGTGAATGTGCGACTTGTGAAATTACGGGAGCGTTTCTATTGGGTGCGATGCCGGGAAGACGTCGAAGATTGGTGCCGGAGATGTGCGGCTTGTGCGTCCGTAAAAGGACCTCGGACTAGATCCAAGGGAAAGCTGCAGTTATACAACGTTGGAGCTCCCTAGGAAAGGATCGCCATAGACGTCGCTGGACCATTCCCCAGAACTGAAGATGGAAATCGATTCATCGTAGTAGTTCAAGACTACTTTAGTAAATGGCCAGAAGTATTTGCAACCCCAAATCAAGAGGCGAAGACAGTGGCCAAAAAGCTCGTCGACGAGGTTGTTTGCCGATTCGGGGTACCGTTGGAGTTGCACAGCGATCAAGGCAGGAACTTCGAGTCCACATTATTCCGGGAGATGTGTATACCCTCCTAGGAATTAACAAGACCCGTACCACACCTGCACATCCTCAATCAGACGGAGTGGTCGAGAGATTCAACCAAACATTGGAGAATCACTTGGCCAAAGTCGTTGAGGATCATCAGCGAGATTGGGATCGGTACATACCACTATTCCTCATGTCATATCGCTCTGCAATCCATGAATCCACTGGGCTTACTCCGGCTAAAGTTAACTTCGGAAGGGAAATGCGTCTACCTTTGGATCTACTGACTGGTACTCCGCCTGATGCCCCTAATCTAACTGATGAATACGTCGCGGATATACAAAAGAAATTGGACGAGACATATGAACTCGTACGGTAACACAGCTTGAAAACGAGCGAGAGAGTGAAAACCCGTTACGATCGCGACGCACGGGCACATGGTTTCAAGGAAGGAGACTTCGTATGGTTACACAACCCACTTAGGAGAAAGGGGAAGTCTCCGAAACTACAAGCACGGTGGGAAGGGCCTTATACAGTAGTCACAAGGATTAATGACGTGACCTACCGGATCAAGCAAGGAGATAGGAGAAAACCCAAAATCGTCCACATAGACAGGCTGGCACCGTGTCATGGAGCAAACAATGTTCGAGACGAACATAATTAAGAGGGGGGCAGTGTTACGAAGCTTCTCGAAGTCGGCGGGCTTACGAGGTTTCGAGAAGGGTGGCCGACCGTTGCGGTGGGGCAAACAATAGAGGCAAGCAATGGAGGCAAACAATAGAGGCAATAAAAGAGAAACCCAGGTAGTAATAAAAACTACCTGGGTCACTCCAGGCCAATCTGGCCTGTATGCCTCGAGCAAAAGGGGCGAGATTAGCATGGATGAGGGCCGAAATGGGGTTGTTGACCTGACCTGCTATTGTTATGTCGATTTCCGGGAATTCCTGTTGTTGTTGCTTACTTCAAGGAAGGGCGTGGAAGGATCTGGAAGCCCGGAAATAGCGGGCAGGGTCGGCCACAAGGCATTCGGTCTCCGGATACGAAGTGAAGAGTTCTCTCTCTACGAAGCGGATACCTGCAATCTACGAGTGTAACTGTGATTGGGAAGTGTGTGTGAAGAAAAATAAAGTCTCTGCGGAACGATTGTGGCATTTTTACGAGCCTACGGATCCTGATACGTAACATTAATAACTTTACTTGTTGAATAAAAGAGCTCGGTTCCTGTACAGGACGAGTACCTATTTATACAAAAGTATTGTTTGGAACGTTGGATTTTTTCCATTTTTTCTTTTTACATAAACTAAATTCATGCTTGACTACAATCCCTGACTGTAAGTGATGATGGAGTCTAAGATGTTGAACGCACTAATTTATCAAAGCTTATTCACTTTCCTCTTGAAGACTTCCAATTGTTACAATATGTTTTGTACATCCCTATTAAGAAAAACGGGAAATCTTAGGGAGTGGGTGGGAGTATTTATAAACAAGGTGTGTTTATTTATATAACATGTTTACACGTGTATTAATTATTTTGTTTGGTAGCTTCGTGCCTAGTTAATTTGTAGCCTTGGATTGTTTCGATGATATTGATTGTAGATAGAACGCGAAGCAGCTCATATACCCACTCCTCTGTCTCTTATGTTTTTCCTCTTATATTAGTGTACAATAAATTATATCGTATTTAGTAAGAAGAAAGTATTGCAAAGTAGTATCCAAGTCTTATTTATAGTAGTTATTTAGATGTCCAACTGGCAGTCCCAACCATTTCATCGTACCCAGCAAAGCAATATAAATTATTTCGTGGATTACGAAAATAAATTGTCGATAACAGACAGGCTTATTAATTCCAACCTTTATCGTGTTACCTTCGTTCCTAATGTTCAATCAAAAATGATTCTGTTTTGTTAACTAATACCTATCGCTAATTGCCGGCTTAATGTCCGGGTATCCGGTTCTATCGATAAGGCAGTTGGTTTATCGAACACATGCGTTTTATTGGAACTAAATTATATATTCGACTTCGTACACGTGTCTAACCGAGAATATTAATATTATACCTAGCGTATGTATCATTATAACCCGTTATAATTTCCCACCGTTGGGTTCGGGTTCAAATGACAAAGAGACTCCGTTAAGAACGAAAATGGGTGAAGCATTTATTAGTAAATTAATTAGCACATTGTACATGTACCAAATTATAAGGTATTTATGTATATTATTTAGTCATGTGCGTAACATAACCTAATTGGACAATTGGCTCTTCCATCAAAATCAGCCTCCGTCGTAGTAACAAAGTAGGTGTAAACTTACGAACCTAAGAGCAGATGTGTTACTTAAATTTAATTTGTTCCATGATATCAGTTTTTAAAATGTTGTAGTATTATTACAACGTAAAACAAATACAAATATTATTCATTTGTACTGCAAACATAGTGATTTACAGCGATTTAAAGGTTATACACAAAAGGTGAAGGTTATTGCTAAGGTAGCGATCTTTTTCAGGCAGCCTTTTTGTAGAAGATAGTTTAAATAATGGGGTAGCAGTGTATAAAACGGGCGAAGGAAGATTACAAATCCTAAAAGTTAATAACAGTGATAACAAAAGCAATACTGATTAAATAGAAAAGGTTTCACATAACAAATACAACTCTTTAACCTGTTTTTTAAAACTAACAAGTGTTTGAGCATAACGTATTTTAAAAGGAAGAGATTTCCAGAGACATACGGCGACGTTGGTAAAAAATATAAAAAGAGGAAAAAATAACAGACATCAAGAGAGAAAGGTTTAACAACCTCTGAGAAACAAAAAGAGATAACGTTGAAAGAATATTTTCATTTCAGTGAAGATGAATTGGGAGCCACTTGAGTTGGTTGTGATACTCAGAGATCTGATCAAATTTGCGGAGGTCAAATATAAATCTTATGCACATTTTTTGGAGATGCTTTAGTTTATTTAGTTGGTCCTCAGTTACATCTAGATAACATGATCAACATAGCCAAGGTTAGGAATAGGTAAGGAATGAGCGAGTGTACCTATTTATAGTGGCAGCGGGGAGAAAGTTCTTGATCCAACGAAACAAACCCATGGTCTCTTACTGACCGATTCAATCTGTGGATTCGAAGACAAAAATCGATCTTTGACCAAACCTACATTTTGAATACTAGCACTATAGAGAATTGTGACACCTTCAAACATTACTAGTGGTAAATTTGCCCAGTCCACTCTTGCTAAATCTTGAACAACCTATTATTATATCGCTATGTATTAAAAAGAAAGTTAGAAAAGAATCGGAACCGCTTATACTTTTAGTTCATTTGAAATGACAAATTTTGTATCTATAAAAGTGTATCTACATATTTAGTTGGAAATTAGTGAAGCTACTCGGAGAATGGCGCAAGCGCGTCGCCGTAGGCGGCTAACGGAACGCGGCGCCGGCGTCGTGGTCAGTCGGGTGCGATACCGTTTCGCAACGCATACAGCGCCACTTACGGCACTAGCGCTACCTGTCGGCCACAAAACGCACTAGACCATCATTTATGACAGTTCTTACTATTATTACAATATTAAAACATTGCGATAGGGGGTTATACTTACGTACTTAGACTATCGTTAAATATATTTTTTAAATTAAGTAACTTTATATCGTTTTCGAAGCCGATTCTTGAAGCGATGAAGCTTATCGAAATCCGTGACAAAATTATTAATTCGTACTGAAATACTAAAAAAATGTTTGCTGTCAGAATGTAGTCATAGAAGTATAGTAAAACATATAATAATATTTAAGTATACCTGATACGAGGTACGGGGATTATATTATAAATTTACTCCTAATCATTTAAAATAATTCGAATGCCGTTCAACTCGTTAGATTTATTGTTTATGCTATAATAAAGTTCAGTGTGTGCATAGATAAGTGAGTACCTATTTATGGCATCAGTTCGAATTGAGTTATTTGCGCCCACGTCTCTGACATACAATACTATTGACATGTACAACTGATGCTAGTTAGGCCTAGATAAGTTCCAATAAAAAAGAAAGGCACGATATATTTATGTCACAATACCAACTCCCATAATTACAACATAGGATAATTTCGTCTTGCAAGAAAACTGAAAAATATTTCAGTATTAACTAAGCTGCATATGCAGAACTATTCACAGTTTCAATATAAAAGTATACTATGGTGTATATAAATTATCAATAACATTGATATTCTCGCAATAGTTAAATATCTCCAAACTTATAATACAAAGTAAACGTAATACACACGGAAAAATATATTTATTATTTCTACGATGTTTTTAGTGGAAAAATTTAATTGAAAGTCATATCAACGTACAGCACTTAAACTATATTGTTTCTAACTAAAAGTATCTTCGACCCAAGCCTAAATATAGGTTGTAAATATGCAACCAATTTATTTGCCCACATTTGAATCATCAGGGACTTCAAACAATGCAACATTTTGTTAGCGATGACGTAATTCCAACTGTATTAAGATGACTTACAGTGTGAATGAGGAGTTAAGATTATCCATACAATTTGAAGTTTCACCATAGATCACAAAATATACATTGTGAAGACTCCTCAGTTTTGACAGTTTTCACCGTACGTCACACGTCAGCTCTCTTCGGGCCCCTGTTGCAATTACGAAATGGCGTAATGAGCGGGGGCGTTACGTAAACAAAGAGTTGGGCGGACCTGCCACCGGCCGCCTCCCTCCCCCTCCCTCCGTCTACCACGACCCTGCGCAGGAGCATAATTTAGCACCCATGTCGATTCGGCGCTTTTAATATCGTTCCTAGCATGACGGCAATAGCCTTTCAATACAATAAATATTCCATAATATCTACTTTGTATTAATTCACGATAATATAAAACCTCGACCAGAAACGAACCACAATTTATCATTTATTTTGTTATTTAAATATCTTATTTTAGAATTTAATAACAAATCTAATGTCTTTTTAACTCTAAAATTTATTAGGCGCTTCTGAAGGCTCCATAAGTCGATCGTCCCGGTTGTTATCGTTAGATAACAATTAGGAAGCTATGTGGGAGGCCTTCGGGCAAAAGCTTTCAACACTCGGGTTAATTACTAACAGCTACATACATGTGTACTGGAGCAATGTGGTAAAATACGCCTTAAACTTACAAAATTATGAGAGTCTCGTACACTACAGTCGGCTGACAGTCGATTACACATCAATTACATGTCGATACATACATATATTTCTTCAAAATGTTTTCTATAAGTAACTCTCTATCATATCATATACATAGAAGAGCCAGTTTATTGTTGGGCAGACTCCAATATCCAAATTTGTAAAAGAAAATGTAAGTACATAACGATTAAAAGATAGTTCAATTAAAAATAATTCTACAATATTAAAGCCTCCAAAAATTTGCATCCTTTTACATATCCGTAATATAATATAGCTCAAGTATAGTACCAATTTCAATACTTTCAATTATCTTAAAAAAACAAATGAACAATATAAATGTCCTAAAAGCCAATTTTTTATTCATGTTACCCAAATTAGAGTGATAACCGTTCTCGGTGTGTGAATTCTAAGATAATAATAATAGATTATTAGCTTTTATAGGATGCCAAATACAAAAAAAATGTTTTTAAATAGACCTACTGTTATATCTATACTAATATTATAAAGAGAAAGTGAAAATTTTGAGAGTTTGTGTGTATGCGCAGGGAAATCGAAAATAATTTTTCAGATAGGTACGTGCTGTGGTTCCGGATATTACTTTCGAATATACATAAACACACAAAATGCTCACTCTCTCTTTATAATATTAGTATAGATATTGTAGATAAAATCTATTATCTAGATAACATAAGTACCATAAGAAAGTACCTTGAGAAATGTTTTAAAATAATGGAGCAAGGCAATGTTTAAAATAAACGAAATTTTTAACTAGTAACCTTCCGGCAAGCGAACCGATCTACCTGGCTACCATAAAAAGCCACAGTGAAATTGGAGGAACAAACACTAATGATTTTCTTTTATTTACATTTAACATTAACAAAAATATTCTTCAAAAATCGACGCTAACTCAGCGACCACATATGGCGTTGATTTGCCGTCAGGCACTAATTAAGAGCGACACTAGACAAATATATCGCCTTTTATGGTCACGGCCGACATTAACTATACTGATTGGTAAATAAACAGAATACAGGATCGTAAGGCCAAGATGAATCAGCTCTCGATCGAGCCGTGATTAGAAGCGATTAGCATGCGCCCGCGCATACGGCGTCTACCAAACGACCCACGTGGGAGGTAGGAGGATCCTGTACCACTATTGTCTTACAACACGTTATAGCATTATAATAGCACTACTATTGCACACTGCTTATGTAAATCCCTTTGAGAAATCAATTTGTCGATTATAATGTATTCATACACGAGCATTAGTATCCGTGGTACAAAACGTCATTACGACCTGTCAACGAACGAGTCGGGATAGAATGTCGCCTTGTTTAATAACTTATGGCAAGATTCCGGTCCCCGCAGCGACTTGTCTTCAGCTGAAATGTTATGAGGTGGTATAGATGATGAAATATTTCCTTCCGTACTGGCTATATTCAAGGGTCAAGGTTCGCGGAGGCTTCCATTTGTCGTGCACCTCCTCACTTACCCTCGGAGTTCGCCGGCGGTAACAGATATCCTGTTTTATTGTTAGCCTGTCAGGGTAATATATGAGCAGCGCGCGTCGATAGTATCTCAGCGCCGGTCTCGGGATATCATCGAGAACCTATAGAACGATACTCGCCACGTATGAGTGAATATTGTCTGAGATATTAACGATTGCTACGACTAACTCAATCGTATTTAACGTTTCCGACCGTTTTATTGGTGTCGGCGCCACCGGCAACTTTCACGTCGCGCAGACAATGACACTCAAATTGGAAACTTAAATGATTTTTATAGCACGCGTCTACGCAGCCTTCGTCGTAACAATCGCGCGGCGACGGCTCAATCGCGAGCGCCCATTACCCACACGTGAACTGTCGTAAATTCCGTGAGCGAACGGCCACTTAACGCGGGAGCGATACTCGAAGTTATTCCGGCTGTTTGCTCGTTACCGTGGAGGAGGTACTTCTAACGAAGGCACCCAAAAACGTTCCCACAGTCGTCTATCACTGCGGAAAAAAAACAAAGTGTCTACGAATTAACACGTCCGTGCACCGAGCGAGTATGAAAACACTCTGCGCTCGCGGAGGGCCCTCGTGCTGACGAAGAGCTGTCCTGAATCCGCGTTTGTCGCTGCGCGACGCCACCGGACACTCATCTTGTGCGTAAGATAGTTGTACCGTGACTTTAATTTACATCAATTTTAATATTCAACATCGGCGTGTCTAACTTGAGGACTATTAAAGGTCTGTAAAGAGATTCTTGTATCTTTTATGTGAAGCGTTTTTTCCTAGTTCATTTCTTTTTACATTACCTATTACAATGATTTATAAATCTAGTAAAAGACTAAGGACGGAGAAATTCATCCATTTTTTTAGTCCCGGAAATTGAGGGTTAGGTGTTAGTTTGAACGTAAATTGCAAGCATTGCATCCTCAGTTGCACTCCCCCACTAATTTGTTGAACAAACAAGGGCAGTTTGTTTCTGAATTGTGTGAAACGCATACCAGTTCAGATTGGACGCGCTCGTTAATGCACTACGTAAACTTTTCTTAATCTTTCACTTTGTGCCGCTCACAATGAAATTAACGAAAAAGTAGTATGCAAACATTGGCTAATACCCAACCTGTTAACGAGTCTGTTTAATGATTAGAGGACTTAAGTGATTATGTGAATTTCTAATATAAGTTATTGACTGATTGATAAAAGTTATTGATTGACATTAACCGCTCGCGGCGAACACTTGCAAGACTACAGACGTGGTGTAATTTTACCAGTAATTGTTACCAGCAGAATAAATGAACCGAACATATTACCTTATTGGATTTTTTATTTATTATTTTAATAACTTCACCTAAGTGACGAATATAAAGTCACAGAAGTTTTCTATTTTCATTCTAATCTTATTTCGGAATTGAAATTTATTTTTATGTTTGCTCGTATTATTTGCTTACACTGTTGTAAACAAAAACAATATTCGTGAACATAATACACATAAAACAATTATTAAGTATAATAAATATACAAATTTAATATAATAGTTACGTAAAAAAGCCGGAAATAAGGCGATTCACAGGTACGTACTTGGTGGATAATAATAATGTCTGGTGCGCGACATTCAGAGGCGAACGTGGCCAGAAGGCGCAAATAAATCAGCATTTGCCGGTAGATGGACGGTTTAATTATTGATTTATTGTGCACTGTTCGGAGCGAGGCGCCGGCTAATTGGTCGTGGTGAGCGCTCGCGTGACACTCACTCCCTATACTAGAATTATTGAGACAAAATCGACCAATATTGAACAACACGCCGGGAATACCTCATGGCTTCGTTATATTTATCGACCCGAAACAAAGCAACAGTACGGGCGCAGCCTGAGCTCCAATTAAAGTACATTCGAGGTGCATCTAAGTGGCTATTCATGTGTCGCACACAAGGATGTTTGCTCGTCACATATGCTTCCGAAGGTAACCGCCGTTGCTCGGCAAAGCCGTAGTTCAAAGCGACGCTATTTGTGCCAGCGCCCGATGGTTTTGCATCAGTTGCTTTACTTTACCGAACGCTTCACAGCGGTGAACCGAAAACAAGCTGCGCAAAAACAAACATAAGCGTGAGACGTTTCTTGGACGTAAAGATCGTGCACACTACTCAGGTCAAGGGCATTTTACAATAGTACGAATATTAGGTATGGATATTGACTTATCTATACGAATAATATTATAACGGGAGAGTGCGATGTTTGTGAGTTTGTGTAAATGCGGAATGTAATCTCCGGAATCACGGCACCTATTTGAAAAATTCCTTTATCATTCTAAAGGTACGAGGTACGGAATACTAGCAGGTACACTATTTCAAACGGTCATAGGCTATATGGTATAAAACAAATTCTCGATCTCTCTGTCCAAACGCGATAATCTCAAAAACCACGAGAGGGGTTTTCGTACAATGTTAACTAATACATAGACTGACTTACGAGAAAGGTCAAGTTCTATGACATTGGTATTTTTTTTAAACCGCCTGATAAAACTGAAGGTTCGATGACTATTTGTATACGTAAAAAATCAAATTTTGAGAAGCAAAGCGAACGTAGGCTGTAGAGTAAAATTCGTCTGGACGACAACTGGATGGAACTTTAACGGACAATCAGAAAGCTTGGGGCCAGCAACAATTACAAATTATGTATTATACGAGTACGTACGGTATTTAATATAGTAATACATCTACATATCGAATGAGTTGTAATGGTCATTTAATCAACAACAAATATAGGCATGTTAAAAAATGTTTAATCATTTAAAAAGCATGTTCATCGGGAGGCATTTTAAAAAACGTATGTATTATTAAATCGTTATTTGCCCAAACATTGTTTAAAAATTATGTGGAAACCTGGTTCGATACTCTTCATAATTTATACCGAGCCAACCTGAACCTAATAATAGTACAGAGAAATGAATGGATGAAAGGAGATTTTATTATAATAATAATTTTAATACACAATATAATATATATTATTATTATTATTATATAAATTTTGTACATATATCTTTAATGATACACGAATAAATATTAAATAAATCATGCTTGCAAATTAGACACCCAGATGAATTAATCATAACTTATTGGGCCCATCGCATTTTAAAAAAATAGAGTTAGTACCTACCTGTATTGTAAATAATTTTCACATAGAAGTGAGTAGTTGTGAAATATAAAACCGATCTTTTATTTAAGTCAAGTTACTACAAGTTTTGGCTTAAAAAACAATCTCAGCTCACTGTGCTCTCCAACCGCACGGCGACAAGCGTCGTCTCACAGACAAGCACGCACTCCGTTCTCGTTTCAATATTTTAGTAGCGATACAATACAAACAGAACTCCTTTGTTGGAGGTCAAACGTGTGTGAAGAGAGTTTCCGTGTCACTCACGGGCACGCTTGGTTACACATTAGCGCGGACGACGCTGACAAATATTTTTTGTTTTCCCATGATCACCATTAGTTGGCCGGTAGGCTTGACATATTTTAGATGTTTGTTGTTATGACATTCCTTTCTGACGAAGTTCGATCCCAGCGACTGACCGATTCGATTTATGTTTTAAAGTTTCATTTAGAAGCTTTGTTGTCAACAGTTTACCACGTATTCAAGACACGATAGTTATTTGAAACACAGGAATTGCCTGTCACACTCTTCGAACTTTACAGAAAAATATTTCAAAGAAATCTTAATCGGATTCCTCGCGACCTGGCCTCACGGCAGCTGAATAAAGGAGGCCGCTAATGCTAAAGTTACGAGGCGTATGGTCTTGGAGATAAGCTATCGACCGACATTCAGCTAACATTATAAACTCCGATACGATCGGGATCGTCCAACGTGCGCGATAAATAAATATTTTGATTGGTCTCACTGCTACAAATTACGCATGATACCATCTGGTAAATTCTGTGCGCTTAACCAAAACATTGACCGGATAATTCATTTTAATAAGCGCATTTTAAACCTTAAGACACGGACGGAATATCGATAAAGCTGTATATTGCATCGACAGTTTTGTTTCAACTTTATGGTGTCTCGATAAACCTCTATCTGCAATTACAATGTTGATAACAGCAGGTTATGCTTACACTTTAGACATTAAATAATGCGATTGATGTGATTGTAATACTTGAACTAATAAACAATAGGTATCAGCCGGTCCTGGTGAGAAAAGATAGGTAAGAGGACTTTTAAAGATACCCGACATATATGTAGACAGGCCCCAAGTAATGTGATATTCGTGCACGCTAAAACCCTCTGTCGCCAAACGGCACCTAGGGAGCAGTTCTGATATCTTATTTGAGTGCATGTTGGCTTGTAGTATACTCAAGGTGCAATTTTCCATAATAGTTTGTGTATAACATAATAATCCCTGGATATATAACCATCGGCTACTGGAACGAGCACACTAGACATTGTGTGAAATAGGAAATGGTGTGTTCATACAGGATTCAAACAGGTACCGAAAGTTTTAGTGTGTAGTCCTACCATAGCCTTGAGATTTTCTCAAAATCGCCAGTGTTGGTGATTTCATTTGGTATCAAAAAGTATTAGGTAGACAGCATAAAGATGAAGATGAATGATAAACCAAACGATAATGGACAAGCGTCGTGGAGTATGCTTTAGGCCTCGTCAATAATAAGGAGATAAAATTGACTCGCAGTGTGATGCAATCATGTAAAGCCTTTTGTTAAAAAGCTGACTTTTTGCGTAGCCACAAATAATATATCCATATCAATTGGTTCCACCTGTCGTTATCAACTTCATCGTGAATATAAAACACTTCATAAAATACATAAACATTATCTAGCTGAGAAAAGTGCGATATAGCGATAAGACAGGAAAGCCCTAGTATATAAAATGAATAGCCTAAATAAAGCTTGTAAAATCTCAGATACGCAAGCACTAAACAAACTTGTAGTGTCAAGAATTTTGCATAGAGAGATAAGCCGAGGATAAGGCGCTCATCTCAAAACGCCATTCCTATCTCAACACCATAAATTTATTGATATTTTAATGTCACAAATGATCTGTATGTAACTACGGCATATTTAAACTGCATAAATGATTTGAAGACTTCGTCTAAAATTGAAATTTTCACCTTATGTAAAACTAATAAGCATTAAATTGGAGTGCTTTGATGTTATTTCTTGTGTTCTTTTTAGGTTGCGACTTTCGGTCAACGTGTTTTTCAAGCGAGTGCTGTGGCTAGCCCATAAGTTATCGTATGTAATAAAATTAAATGTAACACATTTCTCTTTTTCATGTAATCTTCATAATTTATACACATTTTTAGTTTGCGACGTGTATCGGCGCCCGAGGGCTCAAACGGATGTGCGTCTAGGCCTGTGCCCTTTCAATTCCTGCTTGTACCAGTATTAGAACTGCTTTAGAAATATCTTTTCATCGTTCATTTATTTACTATGTAACAGGCACCAGTTAGTTATGTTTATTTTAACATACTAATGATTCTGGCCTGATCAATAACTTAAACATAAAAATTATTCATACAAAATTGTGCAGAGATTGCAACACTGTAACTTAAATTAAGTTCTACTGATAATATTATCTATATTAATATTATAAAGAGTGAGTGCGATTTTTATGAGTTTGTGTATTTATGCGGAAAGTAATGTGCCACGAGATCCACGAGATCTATTTAAAAAAAATATTTTTTTCCTTAAAATGGCGTTGGCCTAAATACGCTCAGCCAAAGACAAATAAAGGACGGGAAACCGAGGTAAGTAATATAATAATTATCAGATAAATTTGGGGAAACAAAAAATAAGATTAGGAAAATGAGGCATACGATAAAATCAAATATTTAATTAATGTTATGACTAGTTAAGAAATATTATATAAAAATAGATAAGTAATTTACCTTAATTTATCATATAATATAATACTTATGAATTAATTATTATTATTATTGTTATAAAAACTTTATCTCTCCTAAAAGGTGACTCTTGCACGGGCCGAAGCCAAGTGCTTATTGATAGGACTAATCTAATGAAAGGAATTTTCGTACTATTCGTTAGGTGTTTAATAGCGATAACTTCCCTGCTTGCTAAGGTGATGGAGCGTATAATTAATACGCAGCTCCTGAGATACCTGGAGGATCACCAGCTGATTAGTGACCGACAAAATGGCTTTCTCCATGGCCGCTCGGCTGGTGACCTTCTAGTGTATCTCACGCACCGGTAGGCTCAGGCCCTAGAGAGCAACGGGGAAGCACTGGCAGTCAGCCTAGATATCGCTAAGGCCTTCGACCGGGTCCGGCACAGGGCTCTTCTTGCGAAGCTACCATCCTACGGTCTTCCCGAGAGGCTATGCATTTGGGTAGCCAGCTTTCTATCTGAGCGACATATTAAGGTCGTAGTCGACGGTTGTTGCTCAGATATGAAATCTATAAATGCTGGTGTTCCCCAGGGGTCTGTGACATCCCCTACACTGTTCATTCTGCACATCAATGATATGCTACAGCACGCTAGTGGCATTCATTGTTATGCGGATGACAGCACTGGGGATGCTTCCTACACAGGCCCTGCAAAATCCTCTCGGTCATAAGTGGAGGATAGCAGAATTAAACTTGTGTCTGAAGTCGAGGCCTCTCTGGAGCGGGTCTCGGAATGGGGTAGACTCAACCTAGTAGAGTTCAACCCCGCGAAGACACAGGTTTGCGCGTTTACCGCTAAGAAAACCCCATTTATCATGGCGCCTCAATTCCAGGGTACCGCGCTCACCATTAGTAATAGTGTTGGGATTCTGGGCGTTGACATATCGAGCGACGTACAGTATCGGTGTCATTTGGAGACTAAGGCCAAGGTGGCCTTTAAAAAGCTTGGCGTCCTAAACCGGGCGAAGCAGGACTTCACTGCGAGGCACCTGCTGATGCTTTATAAAGCACAAGTCAAGCCTCACATGGAGTACTGTTCCCACCTCTGGGCAGGGGCGCCAAAATACCAGCTTAGTCGATTTGACGCCGTGCAAAAACGCGCGATTCGAATCGTCAACGATCCACGAATCACTCACGGGTTAGAACACCTAAGTCTTAGGAGGGACATCGGTTACCTCTGTGTGTTCTACCGCCTTTACAATGGTGAGTGCTCCGAGGAATTGTTTGATTTGGTCCCTACTTCACCCTTCTACCACCACACCATTCGCCGAGGAAGAAAGTTTCATCCACACCAACTGGACTTGTGGAGAAGTACCACGGTCCGATTCTCGAGATCTTTTTTGCCAAGAACGTGCAAATTGTGGAATGAGCTTCCTTCTTCGGTATTCCCGGTGCGCTATGACATGGGGTTCTTCAAAAAAGGTGTAAAAGGAGCTCTCCTTCAGGGCCGGCGTTGCATTGGCGATTCCCCTGGTGTTGCCCTTGTCAACAGACGATGGTGACCACTTATCATCAGGTGGCCCGTCCGCTTTTACGTCGGCTCTTCAAGCCATAAAAAAAACGGCTTTTTGCATTAGTGTAACTATGGTTGTGTGGATATCTAATGTGTGAAAGAAACATTAATCGGGACAGTTTTAACGCTATCAACTCTCTACTGAGACTTCAGTTCTATTTGGAGATCCGTGTATTTAACGAACTTTTCGGTGTGTGTGTTAAGTGAATTATGTGTGTTACAAACTGCTATGTCTACAAGGTACGCTATTTTTTTTGGTTTTTATCCAATATTGTTATGTCAGGTGTATTAAAGTGTCGTTTTGTCCGTTATTATGTTTCTGTAGCAATATATTTTATAGTTTTTGTTTTTCAATATTTTATCGGGTGTGTAATTATAGATTTTGGTCGATTAGTCTATGTTTAAAGTATTGAATATTAGATAAATGGTAATTACTTTCAACAAACCCTTCTAATCTATTTTTACATAGCTGTTCAGTCACCTTAGCTGCTGTAGCTGACAGGGTAATAAGACGATACGAAGAAGTCTTTGACGGCGGTTTGTGTGGTTTTAAAATAGGAATGATAATTTGAGATTTCCACGATGGTGGAATATGTCCACTAATCATTACTGAATTTATTAAGTTTAAATAATACAGAAGAAGATCTTCACAGTTATTAGACAAGAAAGAGTATAGAATTCTATCAATCCCTGATCTCGAATCTTTTAAGTGAGTGAGAACATTTCTTAATTCAGTTAAAGTAAATAGGGAATTTATTAATTCTAGACTATTAAAATTGTGTGTTGGGTAATAAAGTCGGATTATAATATCTTCGGGAACTGAAAGTGGCGCTAACTTATCAATGAATTCAGTCGCTGCTGATGAAGGTATTCTACTTCATTTCATTCATTATTATTTATATCAGATTTTTATTACTATTATTTTCTGTAACTCTTATGTCGTTTTTATCAATTCTTTTTTAAATTCTTTTAATCATTCGCACTGAAATCCTCACCTTCCTCTATACATATGTATTTGATTTATCTGTATTCCTTTTTTTGTTGCAACTTTTACATAGGTACTTTACGACATGCCTTCGCTCTTTTCCTTTCAGATCTGACTGAACTATCTCTGTTCATGCCAGATTCTACTGTTACATTAGCTCCAACTTGAGGGATTTCAAGATCCCCAGGATCGAAGGGGTCTCCCTCATCCCTCATAATAATAGCAAATTACTTAAAACTAGCTGCTATAATTATATAACTACGATAAAATACACAAAAAATTTATTAATTATGTACACTACTATCTAACCTGATCTTATAAATTATAAATAATATAATTAAAAAACACTCCCGCCTAGTTTGAAGTTCCCCGTGCTTTTCTTCAAAAATTCTTATACCATTAGAAAGTAAAATTATTTCAAATGGTCATAGACTATATAGTGTAAAAAAATTCTCTATCTCTCTATCTAAACGCGATAATCTCAAAAACCACAGCAATGGTTTTCATGTGATTTTTACCCACAGATAGACTGACTTACGACAAAGGCTGACTGCTGCTGACAAGATTGACTTACTATACTTAAAGTATGTGATATTAGGAAAAATTCATAAAACGCTTGCTAAAACTGAGGGTTCGATTACTATTTGGGAATATAAAAATCAAGTTTCTCAAAGCGAAGCAAGGAAAGGTTACAAATAGTGAATGAATATTAAAGTATGTATTTTTATTAAAAAAATTAAGAGTTCTGTACCTTTGAACGTGTTAATTATTCTGTGGAACTACATTACAAATTTTCCTAAATTTTTAAAGTTAATCGTCTGTATTTCTTTTGAATTAAAATATAAACTGGATTTGATTTTCAAAATTATGAATATAACTGTTATTAGGTTCACTGCCCACGTGAACAATATGTTGGTCATTGAACTCCGGATTTCAAAATCTTCGTGCTATTCTAATGATACATAGGCGTCTTAGATTTTGCAGAATATAATATTATATATCAAACAATCGTAATTTATTATATTGTTTTGAGATGGCTTACACAATTATTGTTTTGTACGAATCTTTTTTACAACGCATCTGGATTAAAATTTGCTTGCATCTTTTTTTTAATTATGTGCTTATAATGACTTGTTTTTTTTATTGGAACGGGTACTCACGATTTTCGTATTTTTTACCGATATTTCGATCCAATTACATGGATCATGGTCACGACGAGACTGCGGTGCGGCAGACATTCTTGTCAGTTTACACATGATAGACACTAATGACAGATAAGCCTGATGAGTTTTGCGTTGTACCATGATCATGGATCATATTATTATATTATATTATTATCATAATTGGGTCAAAATATCAATAAAAACCACAAAAACCGTGAGTACTCGTCACAGGTAAAACGTTTAATGTCCGCGATGATATAAGTTTACAATCATATAACTTGTTTTAGTTAAGGCACACATTGAAAGAGGAAACGGCACAGTTGAGTGACGCACATGAAGAACATTATGGCGTTCCCAGATGTGTGTAATATCAAGTAACTTATCAAAGAAAAGTAGAAAAGGGTAAATAAGATAAGATTAATTGTAAGTATATTCTTAGATTACAAGGCGATAAGTCTACCAATATCGTCTCGAAATAAAACCCTATGTGATGTATCTGAGTTTTAATTATTCAATTGAATTTATATATTTTTCGAATAACATTAATCTATGTCACTAGTATGCGGACTTAAAAACTGTTAGTAAACATTAATCAAGAGAAAGTATTATATAAGAAATGCTTATTACTAGCATCGCGGCAATTTGATGCCCACCTCGTCATCTACACGAGCAGATGATTATTAAAAGTGTATCTCCAAAAACCTATATTGACTAATACATAAAACTAAACAGTGCTAGTTGTTCGAGTTAAGAGTCAAGCCAAAGTAAAGACTCATGAATCTATGACCAGTAAATAAAGTCAACTTGGATTTTTAAAACTGGCCCGTAAAATTATTTTCTAGAGCGTAAGACACGTATCCTAAAATCAAACAGAGAAAATTTAATCACAGCTAATAAAAACATGTTGATCAGACATTAAAACATACCTCAAACTAATTTACAATTCAAAATATAACAATAAATCACCTTGCGATCTCAAAAAGTGCCTAGGACGAAAGTAAGAGCGTACTCTTAATCGCCTTTATCTGCGCGTACGCCACTTGTTTGCTAATTTGCAATCTTGCTCGGTCTTATTACTCAATATCGAATAGGCATGGTAATTGAAGAACGAATTTGTTGCAGCTGTTTTGTAACGGCTAAGTTCTGAGTTGGTGGCTATTGTCAAGCAAATTGTGAGGTGCATTTAGTGCAATAAATTCCTTGCATTGTGTAAGATGTAGATTAAGGTTTTTTTCTTAATATTACTGTAGCTTTTACGACAATATGAAATTCATTTGTACCAATACTCAGTCTATAAGAATTGTATTTGTGTTTAGCCTAATTTGCTGACCAAATGGTATTTCGTTATCCACGCTTCTATAAAGCTTCATATTGGAGACTAAACGACTTCTTGCTCACAGTTTAATACTGGTAACATTAATGAATGGTGACGGTTTTTTTATATACCTAACTACCATCTTTTTTTTTTAAAGTATCTACAAATGTTTTAACAACTACATCGTGTCCAATAAGCACTGAAGGGTCATGCAGATTTGTCGCTTCCTTCATGCCCAGCGATACTTCTGTTATCCTCATTGAATTTCAGATGTACATGAACATCAGTGACGACTTACCGTCACATGGTACGACTGTTTATTCACTTTCCACTACTATAAAATATATTATGAAAAAATTATAATATTATGTTTCATTGCCTTTCTTTGCTTATATTCACTAATTGCGATAAATTATTCCCTCTTAGTAAATACAAGAATACTTTTAACACTGTTAGGCTCGCCAGACACTTATAAATCAAGTTTTATCTGTCAGACACTTCGGACATGCATCTAACTCATACACGTCGATGAACTCGCTATGATTGAACCGACAACGTTATCGAATGGGCAAAAATCATCAGCGGTTAATGCTGTTATGTTGGCTGTGATTTATGCGGTGAAGGGCGCGTTCGGCGTTCCGCGGGCGTGTTCCCGGGAGGGATGCTGCGAGTGAAAGGCAATAGAGCGCCTCCCGTGGCGGCGGCCGCTGTCTGCCGCGTCTCCTCGTCAGGTGGCGCGCACAAATAACGCAATAAATACCCGCTTATCGCAAATCAGCTCGTCTCACCGAGGGGCGATTTATTCATGGGCCCCGTGCATATGCTTAACCCTGCTTACATTTATCATCGACACGTACCTCGGTCAATTAAATTAAAACGGACCATCGATGATAGCGCACTCGCACCAGATACCATTTCCCATATGGACGTTATTTATTGCCCTGTAATTTGTATTTGTATTATTTTGTCGATTTAAAGTAGATTTATCGACAAGTACCGCTGCGTTTACGGCGCCGTCGCTGTCTTTGATGAAATTACCTCCTAATTATTATCTACGGCAAAATTAATGTTCTCAGAATTTATCGTTATCTGGATCAGATAAATCCAATCCTGTTATTGTTTCTTGAAATGTAATTAACCACCCAAATACTTGTTCTGTTCGGTCAACATACCCAATTAAATTATTTACTTGAATTTTTTTTAGTGAATATTAGAAATTTGGTGTTTAGAACATTAAACAACATAATTGCGTGCTGATACAAAATAAGATGAATACATGCATTATGCTGCGTATTAATTTTTTTAATAGCCATTTATTCGATGTAATACGTTATTTATTACCTTCTTCTCATTTCCTGGCAGACAACGCATCAGTGGTACCTTTGGTCTTGTTGATGTCCATGGGTGACGGTGACCACTTACCATCAGGTGGCTCGTCTGCTCGTTTGTCAGCTTTTAACATTAAAAAAATGTAATGTATTATAATTAACAGGACAAGGACAAACATAATTTTTTTTTCTTCGTACAACTTATGCCCTTTCAGCAGCTTTCAATAATACCACCCTTTGTACATCGTCTCAATGTATCTGTCTATTATTTTAATCACCTGATTTTTAATTATCTTAGTTCGACAATTATTAATCCTTTAATTAATATGTAGGTTTTTACTTATTTGGCCATTTATTTTATGACTGAATTTAAAAACTCTAATGACCATCGTGAGATTATTATAAAACTCGTGTATCAGTTTATCGAGTTGTATGTTCGTTACCATTCCTGTACAGTTCAAAAATCACAAATTGGCATTTATACCCAGAATATCAAAAAAATCGATGCTTGTCTTTAAAATATTCGGAAATGGTAAAGGAAACAGCCGCCGAGCGGGATTGTGAGAGGGCTGATTTTGCTCAGAGAGGGCAACGGCGGGGCGGTAGATGTCCCCGTCCTGATCCAGTCTGTCAGTAATCGTGAGAGAAAGGATAGGAGGTCGTTAACCTCGGGACGATTGCTTGAAATAATATGCAGGGAAACACCGGTGCGGTTATTAGAAAGCCTTCCATATGCGTCGAATAAAAATACTTAGTGTTATATAACCAATGAATATGGAAACAAACTCCTTTGCTGAAACGATATATATATACATTTTATATCAAAAGTAATAAATTACCACTAAAAAATATACTACTTTTTTTAAATCTTAATTGTTTTCTTTTGCTCATTTTAATTTAATTTAAGTTCAATTGCTGTTGTTGATGTAAAAGCGATCGATTCCAAACAACTTAAGATAGGATATATCACGATTAAAATTACGTGTTCAATTTCATGTTATGCAGTCAATATATATATTTTTTCTGGCTTTTTGAAGATTAACTAGCAGAGAATTCTCTTAGCACTAAGCCCGCCTTGTAACTTTACTTTTTTATTTTACAAAAATTTAAACAAATAACTAAGTATACCTTAATATATTAAAGGCTGTTTGTGGGTTTTTAGTTTATTTAACAAAGTCTTCTAAATCATCAGTTTGAAGGCTGAGTTGCTGAAATACTTGCAAGATCCGTTTTAATTTTCCATAAAAAATGACAAAAAGTTAACTTTCAAACAAGATTTATTAAACAAATTTAGAAAAACTTTTGGTAATAGGAGCTCTAACAGCACTTTACAACATACACTACTATTTCATTCAAAATACAATCATAGTTATTTTGAAGCATCCACGGCGTCGTTATTGAAACAATATAAATAATTAATTTCAATCTAATAACTTGACAAACAAGCAATTGGACTGGCCGAGTGCTACGCGGGCATTCATTCGATTGTTAACATCGATCATCTGTCACTGAAGCACTTCCTCTTCGTTGTCTCCACTCATTATGTGGTGCTCACGAATACGCATAATAAATAATCACTGCCGCAGCGAAACAATAAAATGAATTTATCTGTAATTGTTTAAAGGTTTGTTTAAACTTTAAGTGTGCTTACGTGTGGGTACTACACGTGAGTTGCTCTAAGGTAAGTTTTTACACCGGCTGATTCTTACTTCTGTACTGATTAAGAAAATGAAATAAAATACAGTTGGTCCTAGCTAGAATAAAACAGTAGCAATGTGTGTACCTAATAGGTTCAAATTTTTGGGATGTAAGGGAAGAGAAGTGTCCACTCGAGATGAGACTACGCCAAGCTCTCTGCAGCCAGCGAAAATAAATTAAACTATGATTACTTTTTTATATTTTTAAAATTGAAGATTGGTCAAAATATGTGCGTCGATTGTTCATGCTCCTGTACGCTACTCTTTTTGGAACTATCACTGTACCAAACCAACCAAATGCAAAATAAAGTCGGTATTAACGCCATTTGCCATGCCACAGTGCCACGCTTTATACCACTGAAACAAATACCCGTTCCAACGATATTCATCTTACCTGATATCGCCTGCTAAAGCAAACCGCACAGGATATTGATTTTTATTTGAATATTCATCAGATGAATAAATTTTAATTAAGATATCTAATAGCAATAAACGTGCGTGCACAATCGGCGAGGACCGAAGTTACTTTGTTATCGCAGCCGACAAGGCTCCGTTTTTAACGCGCTAAACGTTCTATTCGTTCATCACGGCATTATCCTTTCGACACGGTAGCACTAATTGGATAAAACATCTGAACAAAAAACGTCAAAGAAACAAACACTTCAATAATACGGATGTTCATAATTTGGAGGCGCAAAGGGAATTCCATTTAACATGTGAATTGGATGTGTCGGGTCGGCGCGAGGCCTGTCATTAGAAGGCGTTGTATAGCAACGGAGCGACGAACGGATCGACAGACTCTCGCTCATCTCTCCGGACACTGGACATTCTGACGGGTTGTTTCCGTTTCCTACAAAAAATATCAGTGTTAAAATAAGATACCGTGAATATTGGAGCTTTATTGAAGAATATGTAATGAATACCGATCGAATTACGGTAATTATATAAAAAAATATTATGATATTCTGCTATTTCATTTATAGTGAAGTATGTTAATAGTAAAAGATTGTTGTGGTACAACTCAGCTGAGTTTTGTAAATTTTCTGAGGGTCTTTAAAGTGAGTCTCCAAAAATTCGTTTTCTTTTTTTAATATATCACTGTTTGACTACATTCCCACCTGATGGTAAGTGGCGATGTTACATTAAGATGGTAAAGCACATTAACTAAGAAATTTTAATTTCAACATCCCTCAACTCACAAAGTTGTTCTGGTTAATTTTGATTTATGTGTGTGCGTATAGATGTTTGTAACTCTTGAATATATTTTAAACAAATCGATTGATTAATGTGTATTTTATTTATTTTACTGTATATAACAAATCAAAAATATATGAACCGAAGTAAGTATACTAGTTATTGGTTTTACGTCAAACTACTTTTCGAGTTACCCGGGGCGCAAATGAATCTGCGTGAATAAAAATTCCGTGTTCCGAGGCTTTAAAATAAGATTTACTCTTTTCTCTTGATCAGCAACGTGTCATTATTGATTTTGTTACGGTAGCCCATGGCCTGTCTGTTTATTAATCGGCTATTGGCATAGAAATTTATAACATCGAGAACATTGTATTTTATGTAAAAAAACTGATAGCACCATTTGTTAATGACCTCACCACTACCGCCATATACCAATATTGTTAGTATTCAAAGAACTTGTAGTTATTTCTTAAGTAATTTAAATTTTTAAATACTTTATAAAACATTCCGAAACGTGGCTCGTTAAGATCGGGAATAACCTGAAAGTGCAGCTTCAACACTGATTGATAGGCATACGAGCAGATCGAACGCGATTGTTAGTTGTTGGAGTGTTTAACTAACAGTTACGATTCAAAACAAAATTGGTTCTTGATTGATGGACTAATAATATAAACCAACAAGCTGTCGTGAAGACGCACCTCTGCGACAGCATATTAAGTAGTTCCATCACACACTACATTGTACCTTATCTAATTGAAGTACACTGTAATGTAAAATTGGTTAGGATCTCGATATTTAGAAATAAACGTTTCACCTGATATAATTTTAAATTTAGTTTTGTCTTGTCTACTTATAAATAAAATGGTGCGTAGAAATAATTGTAAATAAACAAATGTTTATAATTTAAAACAATTTATTTATTGAATTCATTCACATTCCTCTTTTTCATCTTTAAAACAATTATGTAGCTTGATTTTTCGAAACGATGCAATAATTATATCCGTTTGTGTATTTTATATTCTACCCTCTGATAAAATTCTACCTCTTAAATACTCAGAAAATTCTTGATTAAACTTAATGGATCAAATAATTAAATGAATAATACATAAATGAAAAACCAATATTGCATACTGAATGGTTGTTATGTAAATTTAGTAGCGATATAATCACAGAAAGATAATTCAATCCCAGCAGCTCGATTGCGTAGTGTTCTGACCGTCAGTCTTCCGCAAGAGGCCCGATTTTGAATCTTGCACGCACTTTTAAATTCATTTAGTTGTATGCCTATTACAAATTAATTATCACTATCTTCGATGAAGAAACGCAATATGAAGAAACTTGCAACTCTAGAGTTCTTCATAGTGATTTGTGTTATCAATGGTATGTGAAGTCTGACAATTTGCAATTGGCTAGTATAGTGGCTTATTGTTATACTTTTTGAGAAGAGACCCGCGCTCTACAGTGGGATCCATCCTCCTAAAGATTTTCAATTAACCTCAAATCTCATTTAGATCAGTCGCAGATGTATATAGATGGTTAGGTATTACTACTCTTTTAAGCTTAAATGAATGGTCTGTTTAGAAAGCACCTTAGTAAACCTCGTTCTGATCAAAATGAAAACAAAGCCAAAAACAAATTATCAAGTGATGTAGTGGTCGTTTTGCCTCAGATGAAACAAACTAAATGCAACGAATATTTTAACATATTATTCAAACTTATTAAAATGCAATAAATATTAATCTATTCGGAATATACAGGAATCTGGGTGATTCCATAATGTATTGTTATAGACAAATACAATGTTATATTTATTAGATTTCTTTATATTAAGTTTGATAAATGTAAACCTTATGAATTTACTCGCATTTCTATCTGTATCTGTCTGTCTGTGTTTGACTGAACCAGTTTTCTCCGATACTGCTGGATGACAACATTCGCACACGGTAAACATCATCGTGGAGCTAGATGACTCAATCACGAGCATATATTGTAAGTAATGTTTATGCAGTACATAAAAACACATTTTTTTATTTTAAAAATATATTTCCGAAAAATCCCGAAATTTATAGAAATAACATAGACTAAAATTTTGAAAAACAGATACAGAAAGGTTGGTTATTAATGGATAAAAATTCTATATTTAAATTTTTTATAAAAACTTAAAATATAAGTCTGTAATTGTTTGCTAGTAAAGATGTATCAGCGTTTCTGTACCACTAAAAGATGCTATAAGATGACCACGTACAGATTCGGCGCAGCGCGTATTCGCGGATCTCGTACAGGATGTGTTTATTTTCAAGATTAAATCTTTTACGTTTAACGATTATTTCCGGGCAGAGATCATAGAAAACGGCACCGACCATCTACGCCCTGCCTCGCTGCTCTATCACGTACGTTTAATATTATAAGCTATTAGGCGCCTCGCCGGCCCTCCATTACTGTGTCCATATCATAATACGGAATTGTCTGTTCAGCGTTTAGATTTTATACTTTTTACTCTCGCCGAGTATAAAACAAAAAGGCGGGACCGTCGGCGCCGGGCATTGTTCTCTGCGACCATTCGTCGCACTTCATGCTATTCACATTCAAATTAAATGGCTTGTGTACAAAATTAATTTGTCTTTTGTCTTAGCTCGCCCGGTCCCAACTGACATGTCGCGCCGCAGCGGGGCGCTCGCTCGCCTGCACTACATTCTGTCTGTCCGTTCCTGCCTATTCCGTATAATAATTTTAGGGGCCATACAGTAATTATACTGTAGCGAATAAATAATCACGACTTGATCAAGTTTCAGAGAGTACTAGGTACACAACTGCAATTAGATCAATAAATCGCTGTTTGTTGGTTATTGCAATTAAGTCGGGCGATTCATATTGATATTCAGTAATACAAATACACAAGTGTTTCATTTAACCCAACCGATAAAAAATTGTAAGATTACTATGACTGTATCAAGAAAATGTGTTTTCGGTTCATTAAAATGTGTTTTCGGTTCATTATCAACTATTAAGTTTTAAACAATGAGTAAAAGTATCGTCTAAATGACAAGCGTGACGGACGCGCGTGCCGCCCCAAAACCACATCTTTAGTTACGTGTAATTAAAAACTCAAACATGGGCGACTAACAAATCACCGCTTGCCTTAAACGCGACTATGAATCACTGTAAACGTCAATTAAGCTATTATTAACAAAATAAAAATTACTAAAACACAATATTTTTTATGTTCGTAGAAATTAAAACGATAGTGAATCATCGCCACACCCCTGACGACTCACTCATGGTACAGATTTTAATCTCGATATCTCACCATGATGCTCACAAAACAACCATGACTATGAACATTCGCAAAGCACATAACGAAGGCGAAGCTCGCATAACACTATACAATGTTTATGACAACAGCGACATGCAGTGATCCTACGATATCTACCGAAGTGTTTCTTGGAGCTTAATTAATATTCAGTGACTAGGCAAAATGTGGTTGACCGCTAATTTGAATCAATTGTTCTATTCTGAATATTTACATGTGTTAAAACCATATCTCCTAACGTTTTCAAGATAGATAAGATTAAGAAAATATGCCGACTCTTTGTAAATAATTACTTTGAATAACGGTAAGAATATTTATTTGATAAGTTAACTTTAAGACCTGATATTTTCTCGTAAGCCACCAATAAACAAAGATTTCTAATTTAATTCTACGCCATAAGTCATAAGAAGCCTTATATTTAATTCATTTATTTGATGTATTTTTCTGAAATATTAATGACTTCATTGGTCTGAACCCTTTTTAAAGAAATATGAACACATTTTACTAATAAAATTATTTATTTTAATAGTCTTCAGTTATAAACTCATTTTTAAATCAATAAATTTTCGTTAATTTCAGATGGGTTTGTCCACTAATGCTACTGTACCCGCCAGGACCGATATGTATCTAAGCGTGCACATGAGTGACCGACGAATTCGCGGGTAATTAAATTTTAACGCATGCACGCTGCCCCGCGCGGCGCCCGTGATGTCGCGAGAGCGTCCGATATCATCGGCCCATGTTAATTGTGAGTCGATGACAGCTCCAATACCGGATTAATATTCCTAACACGACCAGTGTCGTAATTTGAGCGCGATGCTGGATATTTAATTAACTATAACACTTTTACTGCCTATTTTTGATAATTTATCGTTATTAGTAGCTTTTTTATTAATATCGCTATTTCATAGTCATAAAATAAGCTACAATTTGTGATTCGATCTGATACATTAACGTTAATACAAAATAAAGCACACCAGGTGCCACTACAACTTAAAAAAGTACATAAACAAATCCCATATACAGACGCGATTGTCCTGTTGGTGAGAAGTAGTGAGCCCGTAAGGACATTTCTCAGAATGTCGAGGTAGACACTAAAAGACTCGCATCGACTTTACCTGGCCATCGAACGGCACTTGAAACCTGTCTCGATCAATCCACCTCTTGTTGCTCGTGTTATATAAAAACGTCTCTTAAAATACCAACCGAATGAGTCTGCTGACACTTGTCATTCCGGTCCTCAATCCTTTATATTTGTCTTTGAAATGTGATGACAGTGGTACAAATTACGACTACAAATCTGTGTGTCGTTCATAACGCGCTATCTGGCCCAGGTGATGGATGCGCACTCGACGCTTCCTCGCCTCGATTCATTGCCTCGTAATTAATAAGAGCGGCCCGGACTATGGGAATCACTGTCACCCGATGTCTCTTTCCACTTCGTGAAGTAATACAGAATATTGTCCTGTCAAAGACTAATTGTTTATCACGAGAATCGTGACGGCAGCAATGATAACTAGACAGACGCGAAAAAACATAATGAAATTAAATTTAACTGTTTCAGTTAACACTTACAAAATCAAACTCAGAGGCTTTAGAATATACGCATAAAAATGATAAAGACAAAAGTAATGAAACATTAGTGTTTTCAAAATCGTTCGAAAACTTTTTTCAGCAAGTAGGTATAGTGTTAGGATCGAAAGGACTTCCGACGGTGGCAAAACTAGAATGTACCATTGTATATCAATTGAATAAAACATCCTTTTGACCAAAATAACAACAGATGTCAACCCCAATGCAAAATCGTCAACCCCAGTGCAAGATCAGTTCAAAAATAAATAATTCCTACAACCTATAACTTGCATGGACAAACGAATAATCTTTCAAGGTCAAAATTCCCACACGAACAAGAGCTTCCCATGGATGATTTGCATTTGTTGCAGGAACACTTCTGACTTGCAAACATAATTGTTCGCATAAACCTAAGATAACGAGTGAATCGTAAAACTCTCGTAGTAAATAGGTTCTCGTTGCAGCGCATAGCGTGGACGCGTGCTATTGTTGTGCGCAATTTACCGCCGCCTCAATCGTGAACTATTTCGTGCAACGGGCATGTCCAATTGCTAACGAGCCGACGCGACGCAAATGAATAACCACCTCATGCATAGACTAAGTGATTCCCTTCCATGTAGGTATTGCAGATGTAATAACTATCTCTAGATTTTGCATCCTTCTCTACAGGTGTTGCCAGTAAATAATAAAATAAAAATAAAAAGTACCATGACAACTAAGAGGTGGTTCAAAGAGCGGAACAGGTCTGTGAGATTTTTTTGACTATTCTTATAATACTAAGTAATCGACCTTGACACTTTAGGAAATAAAATTATTCAATGACCTAATAATACTTTTACAATATAGGATTAACCAGAAAATTATCATATCTTAAACAACACTAATTCAAAATCAACATACAAGCCTCAAGTGTTAGTTTATAGTATATATAGTTTGGTGTATAACTTCGGAATAAAATATATTGATCTAAAATATTCACTGCTATCGTTAAATATCATTTGGATTGATTTGACGGTGCCAGAGCCTATTCTGAATTAAGAACCAGACGAAACCTAAGCAAAAATAAACTAAAATTAAAACATTTTTTATAACATATTTTATTAAAACATGGTCAAGTTGAAACTAAGGTGACAAGAAAACACTCTTGACAACCAACTTTTGACAGACACAAATGACAGATAAGCTATTCAATTTTAGGGTTTTATTTGGCTTTTACGTTCTTATGATGGTATTTAAGAACGTAAATGAGACATACTTACTTTCACGCACTAAACTCGACACTGTTTTCTATTTAAATCTGATAACTACTGGATATCACACTTCAATTAATTGAAACTCATTTTCTTTTTCAATAATTTTGAGATGTTTTTGATTGAATTGAGATTACCTGTGGGCTATGCAACTTAATCCAAGGAATTGTACTAATTGCAATTACATTCTCTGTCACAAAGGATTTCATCGGGTCGTTGAATTTTATTTTATATAGTCTTTAATCCATTGTAAAATAATTTAATGTGACAAATAGCTTCATTAGATAAAATCAACTTTATAAACCCCGAGCCATGGTATGGAATTATATTACTAGGCGAACGTAGATGACCTCCAAAGACGCAAACAATTCACAACAATACAATACCTACTTCCGCTGCTGGAATACTTAGTCTCGGCTACAGACGCAAGCTTGAAGGGCAGGAATTAACCGCACTTATCCCACCTAATGGATCGGCGCACGTGTGCTTATATGACTGTGTGCGTGTCTACGAGCCTGCGTGTGCGTACCGACCATTGTGTTGCCAGATATCAAACCCAGCTGGACAGACGCTCAATGTCCTTTCTTATTTGTAGAATGACAAATTATTAATAATTCGCAGAATCCACCAAAATAAATTTGCTAGATTAGTGAACAAGCTGGATAAGTTAGTTCATGATTATTTACTTGGCCAGAGACTTGTTCTTGACCTATTGATGTCACGAATATGCATAGGCATCGGTGGCACATAAGCTTGTTTGTGCGGTATAACCATAAAAATAGAAAACAAACTAAGTTGAGCAATACAAAGTACAGACGCAATAATGTTTCAGTGATGAAAATAATAATAATAATAAACGTTCACACACTCACACCCCCGCACTAGGATTCCCTGTGTTGCGGGTGGCATGGACATACACAATTATCACATCACAAACACCCATGACCCGAGAACAAACATTTATCTGTCACATAAATATCTGCCCCGGCCAGGAATCGAACCCGGGACCCCACGCTCGGCAGGCAGGGTCACTACCAACTGGGCTATAGGGTCGTCAAAATATGTGACGACGATGATAATAACAGTAACACCGATTCGACAGTGCGAAAGACAAAATGTATTCCACATTAAATGATCAGTAATTTCAATGTTTGTAAAATTCATCTGTAAATAACAAATGTTTTACCACTTTGTCAACGAGTTCATTAACGATGCCAAAACGACGCTGGCAAAAAACCAAACCGCACTCACTATCACAAAATACAACGTCCAATGTCGTCCAAGTGACAAACAAGCGTACCGCTTGATCCATGGATCCAATATTATTTTTATCATAATGACTATTTGAAACTTTGTGATTTATGGTGTACGAAGAGTTAACCTTGTGGTGTTTATTAAAAACCATGGATTAATGACAAAATTATATGTAATAAATCCACCTTTTAACTGTGAGTATCTTGGTTTGAGTCGCCGTTAGAGATTAAAAGATATTATCAATAAAATTATTAATATTGCATTTGTTCAATGAAATGAGTCGAGGCCAAAAATAGTTTTTGTTAGTTTACAGTTTTATGTGAGTAGACAGACTATCTGGTAGTTAGTGGACATTACTAGTGGTTAGTAATGATCATTGGGATCACTTTTGTAATCATCGACTCATTGCTAGACTGGAAGGAAACGATAAATTCGCTTATTAACTGACTCTGCAATATTAAAATATAATGAAAGCGACGACAATCATAAAACTCGTCAGAGCCGATATTAATAAAGGTACGAATTAAAAACAAAAAATAATATATAAGTAAAACTTCACTCGGGCACCAACTATCATAGAAACAAAATTTATGGACATGTGTGTAAGAAGTTTCCCATACGGAATGCCCATTCCCATTCGCCCCAGGCGCGAGCCGTATGCCCGTCATTGGCTTAACGTACGCTTTGTTTAGCCAACAATTATCCTCACTAGCAATCAACGTCTCGGACAACAGATAATCAAAAACTTCATGCCTGTTCAATATATTTCGTTTTTAAAGTATGTTCATTTTAATAGGCATTTGATGTCATGTTATAGTTTAGTGTTTTCCTACTATTAACTTTAGAATAAGATTAACATTTCTCAACTAACATGTAAGTAGTCTACTGAGTGTCTCGTCTCCTCGTACTGATATTTATCGTGCCTCAGCTCTATTATATCAAAATATGTAGCTACTTGGAACTGAGGTAAGACATCTCGTGGCAATAACTAGCATCGTTATATTCTCCTTTCAAACTGATGCTGTTTCAGGTCAGAGAGATTTATCTGCGGTATCTCACAGTTGAGCTATAAATACATTATACCAAAACTTGTATACAGTGTTTCTACAGTGTTCTATATAAAGTATGTGTACTAACGTTGATATTTTTTATATCGAGGTGCGTACGTCATCTTGGTACAAAACTGTCACATGGTAACGTTAGGGTTACTTTATAGGCTAACTGGCCTACGAGACCCCATCACACTTGCCAGGTTTATTGTCTATAAAGCTTTCACTTCCTTTACTGCCACTATCCGACAATTCAGCTGATTCTTATTACAAAAATACATCCACGCCGTGAGTCTTTTGTGCGACACACAATACGAATTATATCGTTTTCCAATTCCCACATAGATTTATCGAACTTGTATTAAATCAGACACAATTTTCTAAGCAGTGCCTCAATAAATTGTAATTCAAAAAATACTACAAAAGAATAGGCCATTTACGACATCGCACTCCATTCTTAGGCTAATAGTAAAGTAATATGGTGTGATGCCGACGAAACATATATTACTAACAAAGACATGTAAAATTTCTCAAACGTCAGATTTATAAGGCAATCTTCGTCTAAAGTGTCAGTATTTCAGCCTCCGCGAGCGCTTAGTTGTGAGAACACGTGCGTGAAACCGAATCGCCTACAAAAGATTAAGAGGTGGTAATTTGACGTTGATTTAGGAAGAACGAGCTCGCTTTCATCGGACGGATTGTCTTACCCCGAGTGAGTGTGTCGTTTTGTCTATTCCCCAAGAGTATTATCCGAGGCCTATTTAAAAGCGTAATACATTACAGTCAGCATTAAAACGGAGTTATCTATAATTTTGTATAGTTTTTTATTAACATTGGGCTACATATTAAGAAGAAGAAGATAATTTCATGACGAGTACTGATGAAGGACCGGGATATATACGGGAAGTTACTGGAGTGAGAATATTGTGACAGCAAAACGATGCTACCTGTAGATACTGTGTTCCGGTTTATAAAATGATCTCGTTAGTGCTACGAGTAGAACATCCATCCACAAAAATCTCTTGTTTTCTGTTTAGAATTTTAATTATGCTGAAGTATATAAAGCTGAAGATTTTGTATTTTAACATTGCGTACTAATATGCAGAAAGAGAAGACTTATTGAAATTTATAGAAGCTGTAGATTATCAGAAAATCAAAAAAATCAAAACCCAAAAAATGTGTTGGGGTTTAAAATGCGGTACTATGTATAAAATGAAATTTATTTTCCGGAATCTCTGTAGTGTATACGTGGAAGCTACGTGGAAGTTTGTCAAATATTACTCGCATTCTACTGGTATTTTGTCTAACCCTTTCAGTGACTTTAGTACTTTTGCGATATAAATTCAAATATAAAAGAAGGATTTTCTCATTTTATTTGTCTATATATCACCTGTTATCGCTCTGATAATCTCCATGCTACTTTCACCGGTTGAGCTCCAACTTTGGCGAAATCCTGAAATGCTTTCACAATGAAACCACCTGTCCCGATATCGGACAATGCATGTCATTACATTAAAAGTGATTGGCCTCCTAAAAAACTCCTGAACATAGAGGAATTCCTCAGGATTAGAAAACCCTTAAAATTGAAATGGCATCATATCCACGGCTAAATAAGAGATGTTTCTATCGCCTTCGCGAATATTAAACTAACCTAAAGAACATACCAAGCGATGCTTGGTTGGTTACAAAAGGTTTTCCGAGATGAAGGTTATTATGAATGGGCAAAGCTGCGCGTGCGCGCAGTGCGGCCGTGCGGCAGCGGGCGCGGTGCAGGCGCTGATGTCATCGGCTCAACTTAAATGTTATTTTCCGTCGTTCGCTGGCGTGGGCGCGGCACTGGCTTTCGGCTGTGACCATACTAAATCGTTTGATATACATACCTTAGTTTTCTTAAAATTTGATTGATGGAAAAATAAACATGCGCCAAATTGACAATTGCCAATTAGACAATTAAAGTAGATAGATCCCCGTATCATGCATAAACCCATATTTATTAAAATGTATGAATAGAGCTTAGCTAACATTTCGCAGAGGAACTCAACTCGACGAAATAGGATATCAAGACAAACAAACATTACAGATATAGGTTACTGATACTTTAGTATGGAGAAGTCACCTCACTAGTAGAACAGATGCATTGATGAAGACAGCTACGAGAATTATGAACTGCGTTGTTAAGATTGTCGCTAAATGTTAAACATGTTAATTTTCAAATGAGAACCGTAACAGGGGTCTATATTGTTATGTATTTATATAAGATTATAGTCACGTGCTTGTGAATAATTAATGGTATCTTTCACTGCTGTAAATAAGCATTACATACCCAGATTTAACTTAGGCATTCAAAGTCAAGTTATTCTTTCCAACAATTCCTCTTTACGAAGATTATGTTTGGTAGTATGTAGTGGTATTGAAATTATAATTCACAGAAATAAAATATTAATCATTGCAGTATCACATGAACTGCCAGTATAGTTTAACAAGTATTGCAGTTCAAAAATTATAAGAGCCAATGTGAATACGGCATAAGCCTAAGTTATGAATGAAATAACGTTTTGCAAGAGCGGATGTTGCGAGTTTGCTTGTGTCGAATTAGGTTTAGGGCCTTATGGAGCCTGATGAATGAACTACTGCTCCCTCCCCGCCCTCCGCACTGCCTCCTCCGCACCTGTATTGACAGAAAGCGCATTGAATTTTGAAGAAAATGTTTCTAACAACATTACATGAAATTGTATTTAAATCTCAAGTCTTGCGAAAACACAAAATAGGTAGTTAGCAAATACTGTGAACAATGTATTAAATATAACAAGGAAGGGTGGTAAAGTATGACGGTCGTAATATGTAGTATGGATTATTATCCTCCTACTCGAGGGTTCCAAGTTCAAATCGTCACCTCATACTTCTTAGGTATGTGTGTATTTGAAATTAATTATCACTAGCTTTGATTAAGTAATTAATATTATTTTAATTAATATTAATAATATTGATAATTAGAGATATCTTCGTAATGTTTTGAAAAGCTTGTGACATTTATTAGTCCGCACCTGGTCTGCTTGGTAAGCTGACCTTAATCCTTGTTGTTCTGAGGTACAGAACACCAAGTGACCAATAAATTAAGTTACTAAAATCTAATTTCGTTATTGTTTCCTTTGTAACATTTATTTTAGTATTATATATTATATATTTCTTTATGTTTAATTTATATTTGTTTTTTAATTAAATTTGTATCATAATATGTTAATACTTAATTATAATTATTGGCTTCACGGGAATGCACTCCACTGCAGTGCATATTGGTTTCGTTTAATTAATTAATAATTGTACGTAACTAACCTATAACTCATTGTAATAAAATCTGATATTGTTATATTATATACTAATTGCCTATATTTAACAATGAGAAGGTGATTTGAAAATAGCACTACATACAATCACAGTATCCTTCAACCTGAAGTAAAAAAACCTTTTCTCAATGATAAGATTCTATCATCTATAGTGCCTTAAATAGCTTTATATTTAGGTGATATGGATTACACTGCCTGGTTAGTAATCACTTACTAAGTATAACTGTGTAGCTAAATCAACCGCAAAATGTTTTTAATGTATTTCGGTTACATCGCTGGGCAGCGAGAAGAACCTAGTAGTTTACCGCTTCCTTCTTGGTCGGCAACGCTTCTTTGATGCTCTCGATGTTGCAGATGTGAATGGGCGGCGGTGACCATTAACGCGTGACTCGTTTACTTATTTCTGTGCTGTTACTAGAAATAAAGCTTAAAGTACATATTTAAAATATTATTCAAAAAATTGTATAAGCTTATAATAATTTAATGTCTAAATACTCCCGTTATGTCAGTACCGATGACGTACTTATATACTGTTACATTCGTAAGCAAGGCTAAATATAACATTTAAACTTAATAACGATCACAGCCACCAATAGAATGTCATCTTGGTCTCATGTGAAACATATGTACGATATAAAGGTCAATGTACCAAAATTCATCTGTACAAGCATCACTGGTACTTCTTAACGAATTGGTTCCTCTAAACAAATTTTTAATCATAAGAATCAAAACTATATTATTGACTTCAATATACATAAATAACAAACAATAGAAAAATATTTTAAAATTAAATTAAGAAGCAAATGTACATTTTATTCGGATTAAGTCGACCTTTAACCATAACGATATTTTAAATATTTGTGTTCTATCTTTGTTGACTTTTCGGAGTAAATTGCTCTAATGTAAAACCTTAAAATATTTATAGCTTCAATAAACTCTATTCAATGACTCGGTCAAGTTGATAGATTTAAAATATGTGATATAATAAAATAATTTCTAAACTAGTTAACACTAGACGGCTGAGGGCCCGTCAGTAAGTCATGCTAATTTTTATTCAGGTTTATTCTCGTAATTTGCATTCGATTACCTGCTGTAAATACTTGATGCTGATTACTTGCAATAATACTCGAAGCATTTCAGATTTACAGTTACAATGGGCCATTGTAATAATATTGTAATAGAACAATTCTAATTATAACGGATTGCTCAATCACCGAGCATGAATTGTCTTAACATTAATCTGTTTCAATCAGTGGTGTTTTTACTATAAAAAGATCATTACTTTTATTTAAACCTCCAGCACATTCATGTTGTTCTAAAGCATTTTAATCATGGATACCAGAACCGTTGCAAAAATATAATTGAAAGATACAAAAATCAGTGTAAAGAACAAAAAACATAAGTAGTCATACTTATTCGTAATTGCGTACGATATTCCACGCCGTACGCATTTTTCAGAGTTAATTCAAAATTATTGCGAATAACAAAATCTGCATAGTTTACAATCTGGATTTTATGACCTTAGGTCATTGTAAATTGCAAAGTAGTGCAGAACGAGCAAGAAAACTACTTCATTCCACCACGACCGAGCAAATAGCAAACGATAAAGCTCGTGATATAACTTTTTTATAGTATCGAGGCAATATTATAATTTAATCAACTTTCGAACAATATTGTGATCTTATTTGATTTTTACTTGTTGATTATTATTACTGAATTCTGCAGTATGACTTCTCTCCGTCTATCTTTTTCTTTCTTGGCAGACAATGCATTAGCGATGTGTTTGGTATTGCTAATGTCCATGAACGACGGTGGCATCTTACCATCAGATGACTCGCCTGCTCATTTTTCGCCTATTTATATACGGCTATATTTATGTATATATATATGTACGGGACGTTATCGTAAAATTATATTTAAAAAGCAAAGATAATACGAGCAACAAACGTCATGTATTACATATAATGTTTTACACAATTTCTTTACTTCAACTAAGAACAGCTCGTGGCCGCCTTGTAGTGATACCAGTCCCTAAGGCTAGCTCAGTCGACCTGTTATAAAATTGTATTTGACACCTCCAGCTATTTATGACAATTTGAAAGGCCAACTTGTTGCTGAATTATGGGTAATTGCGACCGCTAACGCTAGCATTATTTCTGAACTATAATCAATTTTGTTATGTAATAATAATTTTAGATTTATTTAAGACTAACTGTCGTAGGTATTATATTACTGAAACGCGATATATAATTTATAGCGCGGTTCGTTATAAACTTATGAGTTAAGACAACCAGTGTTGCTCATTTAGAGATACGTAGTATCAATATTTTAAATCCTACTTGAAAAAGTGACTCATTAATATCTCAGTTATATGTATATTCAATTATATACTCAGTTATTACAGATTCACATTTCAATTAAGTAAATTAGTAATTAGGCTTGACGGAGCTATCATAAAGTGTCCAAGATTAAACTTAAAAGTTTAAATCGATTAACCTACATTTTTGATATGAGGAGCGTACAACGATATTGAATGGTCAACGGCCGCGCTTTAAGTGGAGGTTGACATTCCATCAATGACGGAGTGAAATGTCGCATACCTCGCCCTCCGCGCCGCGCTTCCCTCGCCTCACCAGCTTAACATAAAACTTCAATTTGCATAATGCATACAGAATATGTAAACTTATCTCTGACACGCCCTTGCGAGTGACACGGGTTGAGGTGTGCCGGGATAACATTATTCTCGTTGCGACGATATCCAAGTCTAAATAGACTGCATTTGCAAAACAACGCGCATACACTATTTTATTGAAGCTGTAGACGTGCAATTTAAAAATTTCCGCAGTGTTTTCGTAAATAACGTAAGTTGTACTTAATTTTTTTTTTGTTTTCTTGAAATCATCTGAATCACACACTTCGTTGACAAATTTATTTTTGTAAAGTATATGGATTTCAATGCAGACCATTTCCATTTCCAATTGTCCATATTTATGACGAGGCACAATGTCACTTTCTCCACTAGTTATATACTAATACTATGACTAAGTATAAACTAATATGCCAAATTGGATTTATCTAGATACTTACAACGCAAGTACAGAATTTTTACTTATTCATTCGTTAGCCATTCACACTGGCTGTGTCAAGAGACCATTCAATTAAAACATATCATTTTTGTGTTTAATCATGTAATTATTTAGGCACGAACTAAGTTTACTGTATCACTTCTCCACTATTTGAACATTGTACCTACTGGAAATTTCCGTCTAGGAATAGTGCCCTTGTACAACATATTCATAAATATTTTGTTTAAATAATACATGAAAATCCGTTACAAATACAAACTGCCTTTTAAAGGGTCTTTATTATGACTAATTATTTATTTATTTATTTAATTAATGACGAAGAATTTTAAGCAAGATCAAGTAATAAAATTACATTTACGACACGATAGAAAATGTTATTATCGGTATATAAGAACATTAAGCGCGATCATCCGTTCCTTATTAACTCAAAACGCACCTTCTTCACCTCTATTTCGAATGTAAATAAATACAATGCAATGCAAAGCTACCATTAAACACTTTTATTAAGACTTTATTCGAGTTTAAAATTTCATAAAGTCTTAAGTCAGCACCAGGGCTTAGCCCACGATCGAGTTCCGGAGTTTTTAAATGATAAAATTACTGTCGACTCGGCTCGGAAATGAGACGTAAATGGGAATGTCTGCAAAAAGCAAACATGGCACAGCATATCTTCTTTCACGACACAATCCGATCATTGTTGAATAAAATATGGTATTAAGTGCGAGTCGTGGCCCTACATGGTAAGGAACGGACACCCACCGCATTGGTGCACTATACCGAACTCAATATTTTGTTTCACCTGGCAATCGATTCATTCTTTACTGCCAATTGATAATGGTAATATTTTGTATTCGATTTACTTGTGTCCGACGTATACGTACGTAAGGCACGCTACAATGCAGTAATGGTCACAACAGGTACGGCCATTTAATTTCATTATCCCACCTGTAATGCTCAAGTACGTTGTGAGTAAACATCGAAGTTTTATCGTGAGTTGTTACTATTGAATACGCAGGTATCGACAAGGTAACTTTCTAGTGGGTTCATTTGGGTTATCATAGTGGATAAAATTTGAAACCCTCAAATACAAGTTTCCCGTTCTCTACGCTTAATTAGATTTTACTACACTATACTATGCACCGAATAAGATTTACAAGAAAATGAAGGAAACGTGCTTCCCTCTTATCCGCGATGTTGCCATCTTTTTTATTCTGACCTATACTTGATCATTAATATTAATCAGTTATATTTTAAGGGTAAATAGCTTTGATATAGGGCTTAACTTAAAAAAGCTTTATCCTAACTATTGAGTTGTTGAAAAACAGATAAATTTTTGATCGACGTTGATCGGACACTCTCAGGCAAACAAACAACAAACACAAGTGTACCCAAAAATAATAATGTGAACTTCGGTACTGTATATATAATTTAATGACTTAACCAAATTGGCCGACGTTGTTTAGAATATAATGTAAAAACTTAATCGATTCAGTCGGAATTTGTACATATATGATATCCGTTTCGGAGCGTTTTCTCTCTCTGAGACTTTCCAATTAAGCAATTTAGATACAAAGCCCGGCACTGACACGACATTATTCGAATGTAAAACAACGGCTATCGAAATGATAATTCAGTGATGTAAATAACAATAAAGTTATCAGGGAAGGCAGCTTGGTATGGGTTTTGACAATAAAATGTGTCGTGGAGAGCTTGGAGCGGGCGCGACCCGCCGCGCGGTAGGTACTAGGACGAATTTACGATCGTTCTCGACTCAGCTCCACGCGTTGCGTTGCATCACTCGCTGCCGCACTACATCGCTGCTTTCCAGCTATCTTGAAGTGACTGTCGGCCAGCTGTCTCAACAACGCGCTCTCGAATCACTGCTAAATCAAGCTGCAAATTTTCTATCTTGCAAACTCACCACGCTGACTTAAGACTTTCGTAAATACCTACAAACAAACTTAACGGTTTCTTAGTAGCGCATTCTGTTACTATTATTATTTTCACTATGCATTTAAACAATTCATTTTAAACAATTACGAAAGATATAGGGCAAAGTCACGTCGGATTGCGTTGAAATCTTTTGTATGAGAAATAGTTTTTGCGACATATAACGTGGTTTCATCCATCTACTTAATATTATTTCGTAATTAATAATAATATATCGTGACAAAACCTGCATAACTGAAAATGTAGTATAGTGTTCTTATACTTGTGTAAAGTCTGCCAGCTCACACTTGGCCGGCATGGTGGACTATGTCCTTGAACCTTTTTTTAAGAGGAGACACTCACAGCGTGATAGTTAAGAGGTGTTATTAATCAATATTAAGATAAAACATTTATTCGTCTCATTGGTGCTGATATAACGAGAATCATATTCACATCACAGATGTTCGAACTCGCATTCAAATAGAGAGCTAATAAATCAAGTATGACAAAATTTCCATACGGAGTTAATTATGTTCAATTGTATCGTAGCACCGCTGTGCCGTAATCTATCGCTATTTAAATAAAAGACGAAACAATAATGGCACAACAAGAAGGCCTGTTAAACCCGTCCCCAAGGCGCGAGCTGCATTATTCGGAACCTGTTTGAGTTGCTCTAATTAACAATACACAAATCGTAGCTTGTATGCAAATGAGCAGAGTAGACCGCGCACCGACTTAGACGACTCCGAGAATTCCTCTCACGATAAATAAGAAAGCTTAGTTTTGTAGGGATGCGCGCTCACGTTTAAAATTAAAACCTTATATGATTTTTTATATGGATTACAATCTCTTTACTGGATTATGTAAGTTACATAATTGTATTATTTGTAATTTTATTACTAACTTGTCTCAAACTCGGAAGGGAATTACCTTACTATATAATAATAAATATATTGTACACATACATATAAGCTTTAATTTTTTTGGATTAACTATCATTGCTCTGATTCCGAACCGCCATTACGATTAGGAAAAATTACAGTCGTAAATCCTAAACATATAAGCTTTTATAGTATCTTATCCATAACAAACAAATCAGGGAATGTATAAACATAAACATTGGTTATCTGAAGACAATACACATATTGCAATCAACTATCACTCTACTGAATGTCGTAGCGGAGAGTGGAATGGAACTACATCAGTCAGTGTGTACGGGACGTTATCGTAAAATTGAATTAAAAAACAGATAATAAAAGAGGATCGCGTCGTAATTCTGGCGCGCGACAACACAGCACTTTTATTTGGAGGGCGCGCGTGTGGCGGCCGCGGCCGGTGCGGGGGGGGACACCTAATCGTGCAAGCTTTATTGTATGCCACTTCGGTCCGAAAGTATATTTTGTCAGTTTGATTTACTCAGTTTCAGGTGTTCGTAAACTTTTTATATCCGTTACAAATATAAAGTATCTGAGTTTTATTTGAGAAGAGATTTTTTTATATTACAATAGGTGTAATGTCCCACTATTATGAAACAAATTCTCTTGAATATTGAAAAGTAAGAAATACTTTTATTTTTTTGATAATAATAATATGTGTTAATCTCAGGTATATAGATACTTACTGTAATTATAACTTATCAAAATAAGTCTATAATAAAAACTTAAAATATCTGCGCACCAAGGACAGATACATTTAAATGACATAATAAACTTGCAAATTTTGTTAAAAGTCCAAATAAATAAAAACTGTTAACTAGTAATTTTGTGACACAAATATATGTATTAGGAAATATTATGAATAGTAAAAATAAGTGGCAAACGATTTAATAGGTAGGTACATATATTCGAAACAGATTTTCTATTGAATTTTATCACAGCTGATTTAGTGTCAATTTTATGAAGAATTAGCCCGTAACAAGATTGTTGTATTGCGGAAGAATTGTTTGTGTGGTCTAAGTAGTCCCAAGTGGAGCGAAGTTCACGTTATGGCCTGCGGTCCTTGGGGACAAACTTCTTTTATTTATATCCGCCGTGTAACACCTCGCGCGATCTCGAGCCACTCCCTATCCCTCTTAGCACTCATATTGAGGGTTATGCACAGCGATGTCACTTTATTTTACGTACATTTATAAAAATCTTATTTAAAGATGTCATATTTTATACTTAGATTTGAATACCGTGTGTTAAAACGTAAGCGTAATATTTTAACGCCAATATAAAAAGTTGAATAAAATAAATATAAATTTTAGTATTCAACTTTAAAAAATGGCACTAGTTCTACGGAACGTTTTTTTTGTAATGAATGTCTGTAATCTATGCATAATTGTGTTTTATCTATAATATTTTTTTTACTATATCATCTTTCAAACTTAAAAGCTTTTACCCGTCATAGTTCTGAAATGCTCAACTTTAAATTAATCAGCCAGGAAGTTGTTGTAATGTACTTTTTTAATTACTTTGTTAATTTACTTTTTTATATACATTTGAAGTAAAAATAATTTCATATATTTGCGTGTAAAATTTTATTTCATATATTTGTACGTAGTTTTATAGACGACCTCGTAGCCCAGTTGGTAGTGCGAGCGTGCCGAGTGAGGCGTCCTAGGTTCGACTCCCGGTCGGCGTTGATATTTAAAAAACAAATAAACGTTTGTTCTCATGTCATGGATGTTTATGACGTCTCATTCGTGTACATCTTTCCAACACAGAGAAACGTAGTAGGTACAAGGGTTGTGTGTGGAAGTTTTGTGGGTAGGTGAAACTTGTAAATTTTTACCTGACTCTTCCTGTTAAAATGAACTGTCTGTAAATTAAAAAAACTTTGATAACCGAAATAACACATTTGGGAACAGACACAGAAACAAATGGGAATAAACCAAATATCATTGTTAAATCTAAAGCACTAAAATCCAAAAAGAAGCACACACTATTATGTACAGAGACATCGTGCTATTAATAAAAATTATAAAAGTTTTTGGGATATTATCATTTGGAAGTTTAGTTCGTACCATGTTATAAGTTATCAATGAAACTGAATTCATATATCTCAAGCATTTACTGAAGGAACATTTTAAAGTAACATGTCCATATTACGAATTTTATATTGCCTTTGTTCATTTTATGATCATTTGCATAATACTTAAAGGAACTTCGAAATGCAGTCACAAATTACTCGTTTTGATCTTGTTTGTCTCATTTAAAGTTTATGTTACGAATAGCAATTTGAACTCGCTTCGCTTCGGAAAACGTTTGCATATACCCTCGCAATCTTTAGGATCTCGCAATCTGCTGTGAGTCAAGTAAATATTAATTTTTCATTCACCGTCCTCATACCAAACTAGAGATCCTTCATATCTTCTTGATATTTTTCCACATGAACTTACTAGAACTATGCATAGGATCTTTGCAACTAGTCTTATGAGAACTGAGAGGTTAATAAATAATAAAAAATAAATAAAGACAACCCCGTAGCCCAGTTGATAACGACCCTACCCACCGCGCAAGGTTTCCGGTTCCCTGGTTCGATCCCGGCTGCGGTAGACATTAGATGACACATAAAAGTTTTTCTCGGATAATGGGCGTTTGTAATATCCTATTTATGTACGTCCATGTCACCCACAACACAAAGTAGCCTAGTACCGGGGTTATGAGTGTATGAATTCTTTTTTGTTACTGGAAGTAATTGTAAAGTTTTAAATATATTCATATCGTCAAATCAGCTTCAAATTTATTATATTCGTAGATTATAAATAATACAAGAACAATTGAATTCGTCTTTACTTTTGAACGTTTGAAATAGCACTTTAAAATTTATTCCCGAACCACGCTATCAAGTATTCTTAGAGAATAGTAAATCACAATATTTTAGTATAGTTAATACTTTAAGGTATTGGTCAATTTTCTGATGATTATAACAGTAATTCACATCAGATATTTGTTGATCTGACTGTAAAATGACAAAAGTTTGTGTAAGATTTATTACAAGAGATACTTTTAATACAACCATTGTGTGGATCAATTGAATGAACCATTCAAACGTACCATTAATATGGTAATGTAATGACGATGCTGTGATTTATATGTTATCAGAGGCGGTCGATAGGTTGTGGATACCCATTTATTGAACCCTTATAATTACACTACAAACTATTCGGGTATAAGTTTAATATAAATAGTCAGAGAATACTTCTCTTCTCGTCTTCCTTTGTTCCGTTATATGTTTCAGATGGATCAAAGTTAATAAGTAGTTATTAAAGAATTAGCAATATAATATTTGGAAATTCAAGATTTCAAGAACTATTTGTATAAGCCCGCAAAAAATGGTATGAATATTTCATTTTTTTTTATTTTCTCCGGGTGTTTTAACTATTTTTACTTCATTCCCAGCACGTGAACAGTTCATAAATAGAGTATAAGCAACAAACGACACATATTTTTATTGCGGCGTAATATTGGAAGCGTATTTCCCGTCGATCGTTGGAGAGTCGGCACACGAGGAGGTTGTCGAGACTGACTTGTAATTTCAGGTGTTTACCCAGCGCGCGCAGCAGGGTGTCCTACAACAATGCCCATATCCTTTTCTCATAAAATATATGGAAAGTCCGGCTACCAGGCACGGATCGACGGGCCGATACAGCGGCCGCATTATACGAGCTAGCTGCCTACCGAGAACTTTTTATGAGGGATCAAATTGATTGGTTCGGTGATAATATCGCAGTTGCGCATTGTACTCGACTCTGACTCGTTCGAAGCGATCTCACCTCGCCGCCGATGTGCTTCTCGCACCTTTTAATTTTGATATGAGAGATTATTTATAATCTATGCAATAGTAACGAGGCAAAAGTTATGGTTAATAACGTACCATATAGTTTTAATTATCGTAGATTTTACAAACGGTGAGAATAATAACAAATGCAAAAAGAAGAATCGAGGTTTGATATTCTTTACCAATTCCCATGTGTTTTAATTGTTCAGTTAACTTGGAACTAAATGATGATATCCTTTTCAAATGTGGCTGTCATTGAATAGTTATTCATGATCGAACCTGATATGCAATAATTTGGAGCCGAAAGGATCGCGAAAATATCTTGACGATCCAAAAATATTTTTTTAAAATACAATTACAATTGCGGTGAGTGTAGTAATGCCTTATTCTCCAAATTGAAGATTACGCGCCATCAACAGTTAAACTAAAAGTATAACGCTTCACCGTCGGACAAACCGATACAAGACGTGCCCTTTGAGCGAGGAACACAAAACCACTGAGATAAAAATATATTACAAAATGAGACCCACTTTGTGTTTTGAAATTACAATCAAATAAATTACTTTTTATTGCTCAATCTTGTTGGGTTTTATTAAGGTATCGGCGCTGAATGCGTCGGTATAAAACATGGCGAGTTTACGCGAGAGACAAGATGTTTCCTGCAACATGTAGCAAGGGCAGATAAACGGAGGTGCTTTACACGGGCCTCGAGTTTTGGGTGATAAGCCATCACGACGTGTTCATGTCTACATGTGAACAATGGAGCATAAGCTTTCTCTTGTCCAACGCATCGAACCGCAATTCAAGAATAAAGTATCATCACGTTATTTTTGATCGTAGTCTTGTCATATTGTGTTTATTATTGATGATGATATTTACATATGTATCAAAATATGATATATTTTTCCGATGATTATAGATAAAGCCACGCGTCTAATCACAGTTATGATGACATTACAAATAATAATATGACATATAAATGTATGCCGACATGGGATTTCACCCTGAATTTCGTTGAGCAATATAATTATACTAAATGGATTTTATTGTTCAAAATGTAAATATTAAAAGAAACAAATTTTTTAACGTCATTCCAGCATTATTATTAAAAAAAATTAATCATAATGAAATGATCTTGAATGAATTATCAACATATTACACCAGCAATATCACTCAATTCGGAACATATAATGAAAGCGGTTTTATAGTTCTCAGTCCCTGTGGGTATGTACCTTCTCATAACAACATTTGTTAGGATTAGAGATAACTGCCTGTCTATGGGTGTCAGCATGTTAACAATATAAGCTGTCTACTTATCTTAGATGAACGCAAGGAACACAAATCCACCATTCGCCTCGAGCTGGAAACTAACCGTAAACCATATTTTCAGTGCGAAAATAAACAAATCAATGAGTCTGGACGAGGGAGACACACAGGCATATCGTGTTGATTAATGCTGATTGCTAAAGTGCGTCGGCGCATGTATAAGTAATGTAGCAGCCCACCGCTGCGTTTCCGTCACAACCGGTCGTAGAACAATGTGCCCAAACATTTACTCATTTACCATGCGACGATTGAAAACGCTCCTGACCGGAGCGTCGAAAGCCGTTCCGGCGTGGCACAGCGGCGCGAACTCCACCTAATACAATTACTAATCATTTATCACAGTATCGTTTTTAAGATAATTGTTGTTGATAATATGAACAAACCTGAAACAATTCCAAAGCCGTTCATGTAACTACTATACGTCTAAGACCACGTAGGTTCTACTTTAAGTCTCGATATCACCTGTTGGGTAGAGTGGAATAGGGAGCTGAGAGTAGACCTTGTTATGATGGCTTCGAACAAGCGTGAAAATGCGCGCGCGAGCATAATGCCCCGCTTGTGTCCCTCGCCCAAGGAAACCTATTTATCATCGTCACCTAGACCGGCGACTTGTAATTGTGCGCAATATTGTTACCTTAAGTTATGGATCCGGTGCGAATGTGGTCTCTTCCGCTTGGTGTTATCTATCGATATAACAATCGCTAAAAGGTGTATATCGTAACTAGCCACCTTTTAGCCTCGAATGAACGTGTTAGTAAATTGCTAACAATTTCCTATTCGCTCGAATTCTCCAACGGGAATGTAGATATTTGAAACCCTATGTAACTAAAATAACAAGTGCATTAATGCAATTCTGCTGATTAAAGGCTTGTAAGCGAAATTAAGTAGGAAAAAAATTTGAATAAAATAATAAAGATGTCTTACCAAGATATCTGACAAACTATACGCTAATTTATTTATTTCAGATCAGCTACATTTGTGTAAAAGTGGTTAACAACGCTTCTGATATCGTAGAAATCGGACTGTGCGTAAATATCCATACCCCACGCAACGAAACTAGACAAAAATCACTCCGCCTCCCAATATATTTTGCTTGTCACCATCTCAACAAAATGCGGTAAAGGATTGTAGAAAAGTAAGCATAAAACACGGCGCACGTGCATGGAGTAGCGTCGATCGAGCACCGCATCAGCATTGTTGTGACGTGGTGCGCGCGCAGAGCGGGCTGCGATCGAGTCGCGATTTGTCGTTATTTGCGCACGCGGCAGACCCGGCGACTTATGACGGCGCTTATCTCCCATCGCTGCACTGTCAGCGCCTCGCGACATTCTAGCTCCTCGCCTACCCACCGCCAGTATTTCACGCTGGAACAATGAGCTTTTAAATTTATGACGTCAGCTCACCAACACGCCCTCTAATAACAAAATTCGATATTTCACGCCTGGAATTTCAAATGGATATTATCGTTAACAACATCGCAGATGTTATCTGAATGTTATAATATTATAAAACATGCGATTAGTATCTCAATCCTATTTGAAGTATAAATTTAATGTTTTAAATTCCATCCATTACGTAATCTTGAAATGTTTAAAGCTTAAATATTGTAAAATGCGCAATTGATTTTAATGAATTTTATAGTTTTATATTTATTGTACAATCTCTTATACTCACACATATAACGAACGAAGTAATACATAAAACTTAAAACATTTTTGCTTTATTTATCTTTTTCAACGTACTGCGAGATTGTAACCACGCATAAACCAAGTAATACTACCCTCAGTACTAGTTATAAGCTGAGCTGAATTCCTTTTACAGCTATGCACAGCTACCAAAGATGCTATTGGACAGTACAAGTAAATAGTAGAATGTGACAATTGCATACGGATGGAATAAATATGTATTGAAAATTGGAATACAAATTTAAAGTAAGGAAAAATTATGTTAAAAAAATGATAATAATATGATATAAAATATGATAATAACCAAGCAGGTGAAATGCGTAACGGAATTTTTAAAAATAACAGAAAAATTTTGATGTTACGTTCAGCAAATTACATAACAAAATCAAAACGTATTTAAGTCATATTAAACTACGATCTAGTTGGCAAATTCTAATATTATAATAATACTTATTGTTTTTTACATTTAGTGTCACCTTATGTATACAAATACACCCTATTACAAAGGTGTAATCAAGATATTTTATTTAAAGTTGCTGGCTTAAATTCCCGTTGAACGTAATATGTTTGTAATAAATTATTTTATTCAACAAGGTTTTTTATTGTTTCTAGATTCCTAAGCGGTATATGCCGAAGGCTAGCGTTGCCGAGATAACCCATAATAAAGAGTACTCGACAACATTATCTAGCGGACGATCACCACCGAAATCAATTTTAAACAAACTCTAGCCACCACCTACAATTATCATTGGATCGAACAATGCCAGTCTGTTAAGGGTCCTGTATACCCGTCGTCGACAAGCAAGTTACGTTTAGAAATACCAGCTTCAAAGTCTAAACCAATTTCATCATGTTTAACTACATTTTAAATGTAACGGGCACTCACGTTTTAGTATTTTAATCCGATATTACGACCCAATTATGTGGATCATGGTTGCGGTGAGATTGCGGTAGTAGGAACAAAGTCTTGACAGCTTGACAGCTGATACTTGAGAGACGTATGTACGTACGTAATTAATGACAGATCAGAATGTCAACTGTAGTGCGTCTAGTTCGTTTTAGGTGCCACATCACGAGATTAACGACTTCTTGACACTGTTTTAGCCACACATAAACGGACTGCTGAATTCCACGCATGAGGTAATTTAATCCCATCGTCTGTATTAAAAACTTTAAGTGGGTATGGTCTCTATAAACTCTTTTTCTAAGCGTGAATGTACATACTTTCAGATGACATCACAAATGAGCTGTGCAACTCGCTGCGCAATGTCTTACAATGTAACTAAGGACTATCAACATCAGACTAGCCTCGAAGGAGGGTAAGAGAAATTTGAATTTTTTTTAACAGATTTATACTTGTTAATTCTGTAAAAACAAAACTATTAATATGTAAACTAGTGTTAATCCACTTTACACCACATGCATCTAAAATTTACATCATACATTTTAGTCATGCATTGGTGCAATGTAAAGTATCTACCTAACAAAAATTTATATTTTCTATCAATTTTTATAAACGAACTTCTTAAACTATGCAAATTTTCACTTAAAAAGTATCATTATTATTGATTAAATTAAATTTTCATCTCAGCGAGAACATAGTAAGTCGTCTGCAACTTACTAGTTTATAGTAGAACAAGATAGGTTATATCTACACAATGTAAGAGGTTACTCGAATCCATGGATAATAGACGGTTCTTTCCTATCACAAGAGATACCATCGCGATGATTTGTTTATTGTATACGACTCAAATATTGAAATTAACCTTCATTTGTGATTTTATCTACCCACATGTAATTCCATATCGAATATTAAGTTATCTGATACACATAAGGCATAAATTATTTTGTAACATGAGGATGAATATTTAAATATGTAACATTTATTATCGATCGTAGTATTTGTTTGGATCGAAGTTAAAGCTTATATATTTCAAGATAGTATATTCTAGTAGTTTTAGGTAGTCGCAAAATGTTATCGATTCAAGCATTTTTTAAACTTTGTTGTAAAATTACTTAAGGGTGGAATTTTCCCTGTTGGTATCTACCAGTTGAAATACTTACCAGGGTGTTAATCAGAATATTTAGGAGATAACATCAATAACTGATTAAAACAATAAATTCATACCGTACTTTGCTTAACTTTTTGTCATTCATATTTATAAAACAGAAAAATTACTGTCACTAACTCCATTTCAAAACAATTATTTTCTTAGCTAGTCCGCTTTTTTCAATGTAGGCTGAATAGTATTTTAGCAATATAGGACATTCTGGACACAAATGGTTGACTGTTAATGACAAAATTTCATAGAACCGTCTTTCGAAGGGCACTCTGTTTGTACTGTTAGATAACAGCCAAACATTTTCGAACGCCTTTTGATAGGTTAAACATCTCTAGTATTCAGGCTAGCCACTAAGTTTTTTAAATTAATGAAACAGTGTGTTGATGTCCGTTCGGAAACTCCTCAACTGTTAGAGTTCCGGATACAGGACCCACTAATGGGTTACAACTCATTCCACTTGACAGTTCAAAATTATGTTTCTAAACTGAATTTATTGTGGCGCTACTTGAAATACAAGAAAGCAAGAAAATTTTATTTATCTATCAAGAGTGCGACGGCTATACCTCGCGGACAGTAAAATTAAAATTGATGATCATGTAAACTTTATAAGTACGAGCGTAAAAGTGTTGGGTAAAGGAAGGTACTTATATATTGCATGACACTGCATGATCTAGTGTCGGGACACCGTTAACACTTTATTACCCTTCATACATCTTGCACCATTCCGAGAAAGTAAATTATTCGTCGAGACCGTAAAATTAATGCCCCATACGGTAACGCGAGTACTTCGGCTTGTCGGTGTCAATTTTTATGATGCTCTCGGACTCTTGTTCCATATCACGACAATTTTGAAATCATAAGAAATAGGAGCCTTGTCTAAATATTGATAACTACAACGTTCGCTAGTTCCAAGTGCACACAAATGTAGATAAGTTGTTCTCATTTACAATCTCAAACGTACATACATATGTAATGCGTGAAACATTGTTCTACATGAGAAGTTGTTAACTAAAAAACTCAGTGAATTTTAAGCACTTGTTTGAGGTATGTATTATTAAATTAAATTGCATTTCAAAGAAATATTTACGAGAGTAGTAATTTTTCAAGCTCGACGTGCCCTGAAGCGCCCTTCGGTGCCTACTTTTACACGCCTCGCATTCGCCGCGGAAACATCAACACTTGTTAAATGTCAAACTTTATTTTCCATGCTAAGTGTTAAGATTTTGTTATTTTCATAATAATGAAAAAGGAAAATTTTCTCTTTTTTGTCTCTGTGTGATTTACGTAAAACATATTTTTGTTTGGTTAAAAATCGTTATACAATTCACTGTATTCGTAACAGGTGGAATATGATAAATTGATTGTACGTGGTACAGGCGACATTACTACGTGTTAATACTCGGCAACAAATTTATTTGCTCAGTTTAACGACCAGCAATTTACAGCTAATATCAGTAATATCATACCAACCAGCCAACAATTGCTATAATCTATCATGGAACTGAACTCGCCGCTTAATTTATTTACATGAAACAAGCAAAAAAGGTTCGCAGTAAGTTAATTACTTTTGCTCACAAAACTGTAAATACAGCGGGTTGATTAGAGAGAAATAAATGAATAGTATTCGTCGGCTTCGCTAACTAGTGCAAGCTGAAGACGTACCTCATAGCCTGAGGCTTTCATCTAGAGCAATAAGTACGTGCGGATATCGCAAGGACCGCATACAGGGCATCGCTCAACGAGAACCGACGAGATTATTCCATGAAAACTCACGAACGAATCATTACCGAGTACTGCGTTTCATCAATCGTCGCAGCATAATTAAGACACAAGTCCTGCTTAACATGCAATAGTACATATGTATATATTAGTACACTTTTGCATTGCCCCTGCAATATATTTTATAAATAGAATGATCTGTTTACTATTTGACGAGGGAGGTATTATTTTATCATTAGCTACTTTCTGTTGGAATTATATTAAGTTAATCTTTAAGTTAAAAAGTGACAATAAATTTTAATTTTAAAACAATAAATTTAGTTAATAAATTTTAAAGAATCGGCGGTCTTTTTAGTACTGAATTTGATAATTAATATTTTAAATTTTATAATCATCTAATAATTGAATCAAATGGACTAAAACAATAACCTATTTACAATTCTACATTAACAAAACAGACTTAATCGGTTTGGACATAATATTCAATTAATTCAACACCTACACTGGCAACTGAAAATATTCCTGATCAAAACAATTACTCCTATATTACGAAACAAATAAATTAATTGCAACTATTACCCAATGTATAATAAACGTCACATCCATTGAAAATGCTGTAAAACATTTACTTCATTAGAAAAACGAAATGCCATCAATGCATATAATTAACTTATCTGTAAAGGGGCTCATTTAGTAATTTTATTATGGGTTCATCAGCAATTACGAGTTAATTTCAAGTAACTAGACGTGGAGCAATAAAAAAAAATTCCAATTTATGGTGCGGCGCGGTGTTGAATGTGAGTACGATATTTATTACGGTAGCTATTTGTTTATTTATGTTGAGAAGGATACAAGAACGATTGAGGCGAGCACGAATCACTGTCGAATGCATAACCGTGTAACTTCTTACAATAAATCTTCAGCTACTTGTTCCAATATCTTAGCTGTTAACTGTGCATTGAAAATGGATTATACCACTTTTAAGAATACTAATTTTTCAGTAACAAAATATCGTGTGGTTCCGTAGCTCTTGTCTAGTTAAAATTCTTAGTGTTTTTCTATGACCCAAAAATATTTTACGTGATAAAATAGATTAAAAATATTGTTAGTTTAAGCTATTATATTTTACAACTATAAAATTTTTTTGTCCTTCAATTTTCGTGGAGTGATGTTGACGCATTCGAAAGTTGTTCACGCTTGGCATTTTGAGGCTGCAGTGAAGCGCAGAGTGACGTGTCGCAGATCGCATGTTCGAGAAGAATATATCAATCGGGCGGGAGAGTAATGGTCGCAGAGACCCGCCCGACCGGATGGTTCACGCTAAATGAGCTGCGAACAGGCTACCGCTTTACGTACTTTCTGCTTGAATCTTAAATAGTTTTAATTACTCGGTCTACATTGGCCTTTTGCTACTGTTTCTTACTATCATAATGAAAATTTTAGTCACGAATCGATAAAATTGAGGAAACATATTGTACAGAATATCACAGACTAGAAACAAATTCCAATAGTTAATTATACAGAAAACTTATTATACTACTACTAATAATGTCCTATGGCCCCTAGGTGGGGCAGAGGGCGTCCACTGTACTCCGACAGTACAGAAAACTTATTATAGACAGATGTTATTGTGCATACTTTAAAAATAAAATAAAATTTAATGTAGCTTACCCACTATATCGATGTTCTGAGCCACTAACCACATAAGCCGATGTCAGATTAAGCTCAATATTTACATGTGTACAAAGGAGCAGAGATAAAAGTTTCACCTTTTACAAGCAATTTGAGGTTATTTATCTTGTCGAGCAACGAACACCCGTCTCGATTTTGGTACGCAGCTTCTTTATACAGAAGCCATTATAAGTATCAGTTTCATATCATAGATCATAAACGCATTTATTTGAAAGGTAGACTGGTTACGGGGGGTCCTGTCGCGTAAGCTACTCCATTCATTGTTGAATTTTTATTGTACTGCATATGTCATGATTTTTGTGGATGTTACTAAACTTATACATAAATATCGAACACATGAACACCGCTCTTTGAATCCATGAGTATTTATGTGTATGTGCCAAGAATTAATAAATCACTAACGTGCAACACTTCCGAATAGTGTAATCTTTATTTTATGAACATCGTAAATTCTCCAACGATTTTATAATCTATTTACTTTTAAAAGAATATCATATACATTTTTAATTAATCTCTCTAAAATATTGTAAATTACTTAATCTTATGCCATAAATCATTACCAGTTTGCAAGCAGTCCTGTGTCTTATTGAATGTTACCGTCGTACTGATTTGTGGTGTCATTTACTTAATACTTTTGCTGCTACAAAATATACCTGAACTACATCGGTAACTATGTGTTTACGAAACATGTTCTGTCTTGTAATAAAATGTTAATAAAGTTCGTAAATCAAGATAACGTCAATAGTTAAGAGAGTTCGATAGACGATAGAATGTGTCGGCGAGGTGAGGAAACAGTTTCACCTGTGGAGGGACATAATTCTTCTGGCGGCCCTTCAGACGGCACACTCGACAAATCAATGTGAACATTATTTACTAGTGCATCTATGTACTTATTTGAAACCTAATTATATAACGTAGCTTGTCTTATATTATTATTTGACTTCTAGCCGTTTATTAAAATTAATGTGAGTCAATTCAAGCAATGCCAAACAAGTTGGAGTGAAAAATTATACGAGTTAAAATTTAAAAGAAATAATAGCAAAATTAAGTTGATATTAAGTCGACTGTGTTCTTAGTACGAAAAAAAAACTAAGGTGTAAAGTATACAAAAATAATGGACCCGTCCAATAACTGTCACTAGAATTAGTATTGCCAAGTTGCTTGCACCAGACAACTGATATTTAATGTAAGCAATTCAAGGCATGTTTTTGTGTGAGATTTTTCTACTAATACCTGGTAGACGCAAAAAAACAAAAGTTGGAACTCGTCAGTGTCAAAGCTGAGATAATACCTCTTATGCTATTAATTAATAGTGTATACAAAGTTAGTGACATCAGTATTACCTGTAACAAACGTACGTCGATCGGCTGGTATATTCTCCAGGATCAGTGAGGCATCTCCTCGAAGAGCTAGGGTCAGTGCCGCGAGCTACTGCACGTCCTCCCAAAGATTCCCTTTCGCTACTACCTCAAACTAGTGCCTGAACGCCGTCCACGAGGTAGTGCCGTCGGAACTTTGAACCTTAAATTTTGGTGCTCCAACAATTAATTAATTAATCAGTCAAACAGTGTGACACAATAATGTACTCATCAAGATACTACATCGAACTCTGTGTATTAAATTAATTATATTGAAATTTTGTTCACATATATTTGCTCTCTTCTCTTTTGCCCAATATGATTATAGATAATATAAACTATGGTGATGTAACATTTTTTGGCTCCTGCCATAATGTTATAATTATATAGATTCTTTAAAACTGAGCAGATCTTTAAAATAAATTATATTGTCTTGTGTGGATAAATATCCTAACAAAAGGATATTACTAATAAATACACAAAAGAAAAGCTGTTTAGATTTATTTTTGTATATAAATTAAATATTAATTTTTTTATATAAATTAAAAATTAAACATTGTTTCATACATACTTTTCAGTCGGTAAAACTTCGGTGACCACTCACCATATGGCTCGTTTGCTTTTAAGATTTTAATTTTTATATTTTATATATAATTATTATATGACTTCTTGTGTAATGCCAACCATGAAACTTCAATAGTTAAGGCGGCTCCACATCGATACAATACTTTATTTATCTTGTGTATTCACATGGACCCACTAAAATTATGTTTACAGTAAAAAACCCATAGTCATTAAAATAATAATTGTCAATAAAAATGTGGTCATCGATATAATTTTATATATCATGCGTAAATAAAAGTTTGTTATCTTTGTGATAGGACACATTTATATCGCTGTATACATTAAATCACTCATGAATTTAAAGCGTTTTATTGTCATTTTGAAGTGAAAACAATATAAATGTATTTTATGTCAACGTTGATTTATATTTTATAGGTGAGATGTGATTTATTACAGGTTGATTTAATACAATCTTGGCGCAAGAGCCGTTGCAGGCCGCCGCCCAACGCTGCTCAGACTTTTTGAAATAGCCTCTTGACATTTTGAGTGCCACGGGCGCCGTCATACATAATATTAATATGACATATGAAAATAAAATAATACTCCACTATAAAGTGGTGATAACCCAGTGGTTTGAATATCAGCCTAGTGCATGAGGGATCCCGAGTTCGAATCTGGTAGACTGTGGCCTTATTTTGTAAGAGTATATCCAAGCCCACTAATTTAATAGTTATAGGATATGATAATAATGAGGTGCCTTCACTGTTATTCCTTTCTTTAGATTATGTTCCGACATAAACATACAGCTTTCTTGGTGAATGTTTTTTTTATGTTCTGTACTGACGAGTGACCGCCCCTGTCCTCCGCCACTACCACCCTCGCTCATACATACAGTCATTATTTTTTTTGAATTATACATGATGCACAATTTCTAAGCGACTAGACCTTATAACACAACACAGGAAATCCTTGTATTGGTTTACAGTTAAATATTATGATAAAAACACTGGTGCCGATTTCTATCTACTCATAATAATAACTATGCTATAGGCTGTAGAACACATAGAACCTATAACATTTTATTTACTTACTTTGTTGAAAAATAATTGATCGAACACCCTATTCTTAAAAGACAAAATGATAATTGCCAAAAAACAAACAACAATATGCATATAGTACGCATATTCGATTAAATATTCAAGCTCGATTAAAAAAGATTATGGTCTTAACTGTGTTATTTTCTTATCTATGATATCTGAAACGTACAAGAATAAAAAAACTTTAACTCAAGAACAGCATAATAATGGTACTTTATGCGAAGATCATTTTAATACTCAATAAAAACAGCGTGAAGTAAACATAAATGTCCTGTGATAACGGCATTGTTGGTTCGTTAAAGAAGCACATATTGTACCTGCCATACATTTAAATATTTGAAATACAATATCATATACTTTTAATATTTACTTTGCAATGTTCGCAATACTTATGACATTTTACAATCTAAAAGTGTCTAAAAACAGCAACAGTCATCATATCAACACATTTTCTAGTGAGTTCGTTAGTTTTATTTTGTTATGTTAAGACTGACGTTGCATTTGGAGAGTTTAAGAAAAACATTTTGTAAGCCATGACGCGTTTCGTGGCCGGGCGTTTCAAATATTTGACGTACACGCGAATTAGCCTTTATCAAGATGTAATAAAATGCAAGCATGTCCGGATTGTCCGGCTTGGTGGATGCCGTAGTCAACGCGCCGCGTCACTGGGTGGCCGCTACTTGTCTTACGAGAAACTTATCTTAACAATCGATCCCTTCGATAAAAATAAACACCAATGTCCCCCGATGTCGAATGCTTGACGCACTGTGAAGCAATAACATTTAGAATTTTATCGGAGAAACTATCCGCATTTGCATCTCTATAGGATCCAATACATTTTCTGGAGATATTATTGGCATTCCCGCTCACTAGTACATGCGTTATACGCTTTAAGCTACGTTTTTTCACATTTATAAGCTGATGTTCAGATATTAAGTTTGATATATCTAAATAAATAGAGCACAGTCTTTATAAGGCTGTTGACGGAAACGAACAATTTTAAACTGGTTTAGTTTTATTCAAAACGATAGCTTAATGAGTATTGTTTGAATGGAATTCGAAATCATGAACTTAACTTAAACTTTTTAACTTTTACGACAAAAACTTAAATGCCTTGGGCCTGATTAGTTTCGAAAGAATTCGTGTCTCACAAACAAAATTTAAAATAACGTATATAACAAAAATCGGATGACATGAATAAGATGTAGAAATTTTTAACAATAGCTTAATACCTGCGCTTTGCTGAGCTCCCGGAAGACTTATTTTAAATGCATTGTTGGCTTATGCATGTATGTACTTTAAAAACCATAAATAGATGTAAAATGAGCACTAAATTCGCAAATAACTGTCGTAAACTATTATTCGATTTCAGTAACATAAATGGAAATATTTGCCATGTCATGTTCATTATATTATATTATTACGTCACGAGTTTCTTTGCTAATGTAAAAAGACAAATGTCACTTAGTTAAGAGAAGACTGGTGGTCGTAAATAATGGTGTATTGTATGAATGGCCGGTAATGCGCGGTGTCCTACATGTGAGCTGGAGTGAGTGCCACAGGTCAACGGCTGCGGTGCGCACGCGCAACGCAAATGTCAAGGCCCTTGTCGCGAGATCATTAAGGGTTACGAATCAGTGGTCTTGAGCCTGGTATTGTTTTCAATTATAAATTCTCATTTAATACATCACTTCAGTCTGGTTCCAGACTAAAATATCAATGGATTTTGACAGTATTTAACTGTGTATATTTATTTACGTACATATTGCAATCATGGGCTAAGTGATCGTGTACTTTCGAACAACTTGATTGATTGTGTTCATATTTACAGAATATATTTGTTTTGTTGAGACGATGGTTCATAGGTATACTACAATCCGATAGGTGGCATTATTCATTTGATTTAAATATCAAACCACTTAAAATATTATGGAAACCTAGATTTTCATGGCGGCTTATAAGGTATTGAAAAATTCAACGATGAAAGTAGTGGAGGCACGTCTAAAGAGCCATTAATATTTTACAATGAAACACGATGTCTAACATGCGTCTTCATTTCAGCAATGATTGCATTTTAAAGAAAGCAAGTCTATTCTCGTACGACTTGACTTTCTCGGCCAAGTTAAGCGAGTAAGTTGGATGTCATAAAAATCTTTTCTGGACACCTTTTATTCTTTTAATGTAAATGTCATACAGTGGGTTCTAAGCGACTCTGCAGTATTCTAACCCGCGACGCACAAGGGAATCAATATTATTTTAGTATTAGGTGATTTAAAATCTTTACTATTCAGTAAAATAAATCCAAGATTCTTACATTCTTTAGAACATATAAGAACAATATTATTATTTATATATATATGTATATATATAAAATATATTAGTTCAACATCATAAATATTTATATAATTCATATTGAGTCTATGTGAAATCAAGATTTATCATTTTGTTGACATACATTTTCAGCTTAGTTTTTAGTAGATAAATTTTTTAATATTATTTCTATTAAAGTTTAACTTTATAATCCTTTACTGACTTTCTTTTTCCTTCTTCTTTCTCTTCCGACAACGCATTAGTGAAACCTATGGTGGTACTCCATCCATGGGCGGCGGTGACCAGTTACCATCAGTAAGGCTCGTCTCTGCTCGTTTGTCGGCTATTGACATAAAAAATTATCATTCACATAAAAAACCAGTTATCGATTGTTCGAAAATAAAATGTCAATAGCAGAGCCAGTAGTTTATTCTCGGACACGTACCATTGTTTGCAATTTGCGTTTAGCTCTCCTGTAACTTACTCAATGGATAGACAAGAATGAATGAAGCAATCTCGGGAGCAATAAACAGCAAATAACATTTAGTTATTTACATCGCGTCTCTTCCATAAATGACGTGACCACTGACGCGGTCGTTGAGGGGCATGCAGCTTCTGTTCAACAATTAGGTAAGAACGAACCGTGAGCATGTTCTTATCGCGACTCGGTAGTCGACAATCGTGGCACAATCTCACGAAAACGCAATTCAAGCTGCACCTGTCATAAATGCTCCAGTTCATCGACCTCGCCGAGTTTCAATTAACTTCACAAATGGTACATTTTAACAAAGCGCAGATAAGTAAACAAACGTGATCCTCGGGCTATTTGGTTATAGCGGACTCTCATCAATAATACTTCGAAGACGATAATATCGCCGACGCGTGTCTCGCGTAGAAGAACCTCCAACACCGTTATTAACCTCGCGATAGTCATCGCGACCATGAGATCATTCAGTGATACGCTTTATATTAAATTACTTGGTCGTGCGTTGATAAAATATTCCACGTATTCTATTACCGAAAACAAGACGAGATAAACGTCGGAGGTATTACAGTGATATCGGTGCTACAAATAAAATCTAAAATATAAGTACAAGGATATTTTGACAAGCAATTAGCGGCCGTTAATTAATCAAAGTCATCATAATCTTTTATTTTCTTTCAAGAAATACTACTATTAATGTACACGCTTACATGAAAAGCCCTCAGAAAATAATCGAAGATAAGTGAATTCTACCAACCTACATGTTATCAACGTGGTTCGCTTAATCCATTAAGCATAGCCTTTTGTAGGATAGTTTGCTTAATCCATAAGGATAGAAGCATTGGTCTAATTACCCACAATAACTTGTGGATGATGATTATGATGTTATGATCATTTAATATCAAATAGGCGGATAACCTATGACCTACATCCTTGTCAAAAAATGTGTAAAATACTTTACGCTTGTTGTACCTATTGTGCTGTAACTTGAAATAGCAATGCACATAATTTTTATTTACAGCCTATGTTTTTTAGCTGACAATAAACAGACCGATCATCTGATACACTTGTACACCGTAGGCCATAGACATTCATGATACTGAAGGCATCACCGCCGGGTCACGGATAAAACTGATAACAGCCCACCAGCTCATTACTGGCTCTCCGACACTGCACCCGAAAGATGTAAAAAACGGAAAATAATTTCACGGTTGATTCTAAAAAGAGGCTGGTAGATAGTCAGATAGTTACTTAATAAAAATAACATCGGGATTAATCTGAATGATAGAGATTCCATTGACCCTCAATAGAAAGGACCATTCGCAAAAGCCTCGTCCGTTATTATTGTTGTTGTGTCCCAAGACCAAGGGAAGTAAGATTGGACTCAAGGATTAATCAATTAGGGTATAGGTAGTAATCAATTAGGATTAATCAATCTTCACTTATTTTGTTAAAGGGACTCCTGTGAAGAATTGTTTTCTTCTAATTCCTCCGGTTTAGGCGGTTTAATTATCAGTTATTCCGATATTTTGATGATTTTACATCAGTTTTATTAAAATCTCGAACTGCCTTCGCCTATTTGCGTGTCGATACAAAATCTAAAGCTCTGTGTCGCGTCCGCCATTACTTCCAGCGCCACTTAATCCTTTTGAAACTCTTATTTCTTATTTGCCACTCCTGTTATTTATGTCGTTATTTATGTTACAATTTATTTAACTTAGGTAAATTTTTTAACTTTATAATGACGATGTTACGCTACTAAGACCTTGACTTCATTAAGATTTTAAATCTAAAAAAATAAAAAACTAGTCAAAACAGTTACATCAGTCATGGTTATAAGGTATATATATATATATTAATTGAACCTCTCCCAATCAGTGTGCATTCCTAGGTGTGCTGGTAGAGATTTGTTAATTTTTTTCTCAATTCGGTTAATGTCATCATGTAGCTCAAAAATACCTCCTAGACCCGAACTATGTAATTCCCACAGCAAATGAAATCCATGTTTTATGTATTATATGCAAATGTTTTCTTGAAACTTTTCCCCGTTATTCTATATAGTTAATATATTCCTTTCCTGATTGATATAAATCAAAAAGAAAAATCATTCCTAATAAGAAAGTAAGAAATACATTTAACATTATTTTAAATTATTAAGTTAATAATAAATTAATTAAATTATTTAATTAATATTAAATAATGTAATTAATTTATAAGTAATTTGATAATATTACATTCCTGTAATTTCCGGCACAAAAATACACAAATTATAAGTAATTTTACATTATACATGAAATCGCATCCTGTATTAGAAAAACGACAGAAGCAAGTTTGTTTATGTCGCTCGAGGCCCTGTTTGTTATGTTAATTCCGTTTATTTTTCACGCAAATAAAGTTTATCGACTTACACGAACATTGCGCAGAATGCGGTCGCACTGAATGTGCTGGCTTCATGCCATTTAGAAATGTAATTTAACTGTGTAATGACCACACATTGTATTGATAAAATGCATAGATTGCAATTGCCGGTAATCGCGTCAACTTGTTACGTAACCATACTTATAGTCCGTATTAACATAGTTCGGTAAATATTAGTAATACAAAAAATATCTCTGAAAAATCTCTTTTTAATTTAAATCTGATACTTAATAACTCAGTTAAAATTTATTATCGACATTGTAATGTTCTCCCGCATCACTTAAGCGTACCATTTAAACCAGTGATTACGAAGAATAAATTTTAAAATACATTTGTTATAGTTTCATTAATCCCTTATCTACGCTCAAGGGCACAGTTCGTCCCGATACGTGTTTGATTTACAGCGTGTGTAGGGACTAGGCGGCCAACTCTACAAAAGCCGCAACTGGCATAATTTACTTCTCACTACAATACTTCTAATTAAGATCATTCGTGAGTCCAATGAAGCGTCGGACTATGTACTCACTGCACAAACTGGACGTTATAAATAACTCACATCGTAACTCATGCCTTTTTCGTGCTACTCTCGATGAGGCACGGCTGCCGCTCTTCCATACAATTTCGACCCTCGCATTATACATTAAGAATGAGAATGCGTAATTTCTTCAATTCCTTAAGAGTCGAAATCAAGCGAAGGCGAGTTCACGCCACGGTATTGTTACAAGAACTAAATAAACTAAAACCAACCGCAGTTATTTGTTCCTTCGAGGTAAGAAGACACAACTAAATCTCCAGCGGAGGTTCGGATTGGTTATTATCGGAGTTGGTAAAGTGGCGGTACTCAACTCGAAGATGCAGGAATTCCGAGTGCTGTTCAGCGCACGTGCATTATTTATTTTACTGTTTCAACTTGTCTTAAGCTTCTCGAGTGATTATTACTGTTAATACTTAAAGTCATACGCGAATCATTATACCATTTTGAACCCTAAAAATTGGGCGTTTTATATTTTATAATTTTTGTGTCACAACTACATATCAGACCAAACATAAATTGCTAAAATTGTACTTTGCTCTATCAAATCAAGACCATTTAATAGTTTAGTTATTTTGTAAATTCACTTACCTACTTAATTTTCTGCTTTTACTACCATTTCGAAAAGGTGCTTTAAAATTGAAGAGAAGAAACGGCGAAATAAATTCCTCAGCACATTTTTAAAACAACACATGGCTATTACAAAGTAAGTTTAAACCTGCGCGGAACTGGTTTCGGCACTATTATTTCCAGGCGTCCTTGTCGTTAATAAATTAATCTATACTATAATATCCTTTACCTATAAGCTGCGCTTTAATGCGTCGCTTAAAAATTCCAATAGGTAACTCACTTATTAACTTTGGAACCTTATTGTAAAAACGAACTCCAAGCCCCATAAATAAACGCTGATCATTTTGAAAACGAAATGAAGACATAAACAAATTATTCCTATTTTTTGTTTCACGAATGTGTGTATCACTTTTCTATTACCTTAACTTCTACAGTAAATAAAGTTACAAAGAAGACTGGCGATTACCGATACATAAGTTAAGGGTAGTATATCACGGGTATCGTAATTACAAGAATAATTCTCTACCACAGTATTATTATTTTACCATATGTATGACACTTTCTTCTTTTAAAAGTGTTTTCTTCCATAATTTTTTTCTAGAAAAGATCGCTTTTTAATGATAATACCGCCGTTTATATGATCTGTTATATTAATTGTACTTCATTAGCTTATAATTTGTACCTATAATATTAACTATTATAGGTTTCATCTATCTATTAATATCTGTACTTATTCAAGACGAATATTCTTAATAACTAATTAGTATGAATAATATAAAACAAATAAGTTTTTTTTTTTGTAACATTCACAAATCAGCATCCATAGAGGCATCATGGCTTCCTTTTACGTTTATATAAATGGACTTAAGAGCAAAATAAAGTAACGTTATTATTAGAGGAGGCCGCGGTAGCATTCCTGCGCCTGTCACCGGCGCGGACGCAGCGCTTAATGATGTCGTTTGAATGAGGGTAGTTGCAAATGAGATATGAATAGCCGCATCAGATCAGATCCTCGACCGCTGACCGTGCATTTTTGCACTTCAAATACATGCATATAATTGTGAATAACATTTATATATTATTGTTTATTGTAAAGTACTTTAATTATGTACTTTTTACTTCTGAATGTCCAATGCATAAAATAACTGTACATATCGACATCAAAGTAGACTTCGTTTAAAAATAGTTGCTTTAAAATCACTAGTAGGTAATTACAATTTGTAATTTGTTCATCAATCATTTATCCGTCTATTAAATACTAATAATGACAGTGTTGGATAGGGTACAGCCGAGTACCGAAATAACCAAAATTTGTAATTAGATGAAAATGCCTCGGACTAAAACAACGCTCCTTAAATATTATTCATAAATAAAGCATACACGAGTTAATGAGACGCAGTGCACAAATGAGCCACTTGTAGAAGAACGCGAATATCTTCTTAGGTTGTCAATAGAATCAATACAGGACAATAAAATTGCTCCTTTCAATGCTACGTAGTTAGGTCTAAATGAGGTTTGAGTAATGCGGCGTGCACACGAAAGCTTTGCGTGGCGCGAAGCATTATTGTCCCCAGTCTCTACGCAACACATACATAATTATCTAGAAGCTATTACTTTGCAAACCTTCATCTTACTGATGCTATTGCTTAAGCTGTAAAGTGTATATTTAGCTGTTAGCCAAATATCTAACCAAAATACATAACCGAATACAATAAATAGTAGGTACATAATGAAATATTCACAATATCCTGTAAGGACCCGCGACACAGCAAAATGAAATCCATCAGATGTCAGTGTTATGATACTCTTAAAGCACAGAACCAATTAAAGGAATTAAACTTGGATTTGTAATGATTATTTTGAAGTATAAACTCTAAAGCCATCTGTTACGACGCCGACAAAGGCCCTATACAGAGACCGCTAAGTCAATTTATAATGCGATCAACAAAAAGAATGGCGATCCGACCGATTGCAGAACCTTATGCGAATCGCCAAAAATCCTCAATCAGAATAATGACAATCGTGGCTTAAACAATATCTAAACGGACTTATTGTAGCTCTGGCTATAAAATATGGAGATAATTTATTGATAAACATTTGTTTTAAAATATGGCTTTCAACTGGACAGTAGTGTGTAATGTCTCAATTAATATTTAGCCTAAAGAAAGATAGTAATGAGAACCCTAAATCTAGGAGCGCGTAAGCCGAGTGAGCCTGCCGACTGTGATTAATATGACGAAGTGAATGCATCCATCGCAATACGCTGCCGGGTAGCCGAGACCACACCACGGGCTGTTGCAGTAGAGACACGGCTTTTCGTATTAAAAGAAATTACGGTAGGTACTAGGTTAAACGAGAGTTCATTGCTGTCCCATAAAATGAAAAATTATAACATCCGTTACGTATTCAAGAGATCCTGCTTTATTTATTAATTCCAAAACTTTCTACCTTCTGAAAATAATAGTACTAGTGCTTCAAAACAATAAATTAAGCTAATGATTTGACGATTTGACATAGTAACAACGATGGTTTCATCCAACCGAACAAAGATGCTTAATTTATATGGAACTAATGAATACAAGTCATATATTATATATTCAAAATAATATTGAATTCGTTTTCATATCGCCTACAAAAGGTTCAGCATTGTTTTATGGGGCTCGGTGTTCGTTTTTATAATAAAGTTGAAAAGTGTTTTAGCTATTAGAACTTTAAAGAACATATTAAAGCCCACCTTGTATGTACAGGATTAAACAGATGAATACATAAATGACAAGAACCGATTCTGCGCCGTTAAAACTCACTTTGTTATTTTCATATCTTGATTTAAAAGATGTGCAGAGGAGTTTCTTTCGCCATTTCTTCTCCTCAATGTTAAGGCATATTTGAAACGGTAGTAGGAACAAATAATTACGTGCATAAATGTCATTACACAATACTTAAATGATCAAATGATTTTGAATTTGAATTTATATATCCCACCTACTCGTTACAACACGTAATACGTATTTAGTATGTGTAATACAATCAATAATAGATAGGTTAATAGTTGTAAGGTATATTCCTTGGTTTTGCTGTGATAGTTAAAATAAAATTGCAGTAATTCAAAATCAGAACTTTCACAATCCCATATTAAGTTTTGATTGCCTTCAACCTGAAATCTTCGTTATCGCACAGTATATACCTAATCATTATTACACGCTCCAGTGAACTATACCGCCATATTAACATATACATTAATTGCTGATGCTTTTTTATAAGATTTCACCTGAGAAGGGATTATCTGGCGCTCGCTTCATTATCCGTAGTCGATGTAAGGCATCGATGGGAAATTTCACACGTGTTAATTGATTTGTGACGTTCTCCGAAGGAAAAAGATTAAGCTACATCATTCAACTTAACCTTTTTTGGCTGAATAATACAGGTTCTTCAAACTAATCCAAATTGTTTTTCGGTTACACAAACTAAAGCTTTAAATTAGCGTTGTACGAAGAATACTGCCTCTGAACAATGTTGTTAATTATGGCATACATTTAATTTTTTTTTGTATACGAGCTTCATATAGTATAAGAATTATTCACTATATGTATATCAGTATATGTAATAATTATGCTCTCATTATCTAGTCTTTTATGATAAAGAATTTCTATGTCCTGTCTTAATTACATTTACATTACATTTAATAAGTTTATTGGATAAATCCACAATCACATACATATAACAATACTACATATGTACATTACAATACCTTACCTAATTGCAGTAATGGTAGAAAAGTACAATTTATTAACGTAAGTAGTTAATCCAGCTCTGATCCAAAGCCAAGCTCGATCGTGAGAGTATACTTAGTGGCCAGCCCTTTAACGGTAAAGCAAATAATCAACAATAAATAGTAACAACGATTATAATAAACGTGTAAATATGGGAAAGTAAAGCCATTGAAGAATAAATAATGTCATATTAGAATGGTCCAAGTTCAGATGTCGTAAAATAGACCCCAGTTTCCTATTACGGCAGCGTCTGAATCAACACGCAATAAGTGATGCGAGTCGAACATTCAAAAAAGATGTTATCGAGTCGATTTACGGTCGATCGAAAATGGTTATGCGCGTTAACTTTTCTCACTCTACTAATTTAGACGTTTTCAATGTAGCTCAACGTTAAAAGGAGGATAAGCGGTTACACGGTAAATACGGTCAGTTTATATGACCGGCAAACAGAGCGACGTGAACTGTACACAAGGTGATTTTTTGTTTGTATAGTTGCCAGTTCTGGCTCAAATACCCGTGAGAAGTAGCGTCCCTCCCGGGCGGGACGTCGACTTGGGAATCACGCGGTAATAATCTTGACTGACACTCAATTCTGGTCACAGAGCAATCAGCACATCGGTGACAGGTTCACTAATTGATGCACGTGTCATTCGCAGTTCGAGAAACATGTCGTATGTACATGTGATTAGTGGGCTTGCATATGTTGCATAACTATGTATTGGTTCAAATGGAAACGTGGTATAAGATATGTTGAACTTCCTTTTAAAACGCTGTATCTCAAAACACGATTACTAAGCACGTAAGCATTAACATTTGTGCACCGATCTTCTTCACTCCGTTCTTTGCGGTCAGTTTTGACATACAAATTTGCATACAATCAAAGATTTCAGGGACATTGAAAGTTTTAAACTTGACACCTTTAACTCAAGATTACGTGGAAATCCGACGAGTGAGAAATTTTCTCGCATTTTAATATCATTTGAATATAAATTGTACCAGGCAGTGATCCCCAGTGTCGAGAGCCCATGTACCACTCATTGTGCGTATAACAAGATCAGTATCGACTTAATGACAATATATTGGTAATAAAATTAGATAGTCCACCATACCGTCACCGAGCGAACATCACCGGCCGTACCTCAGACAGTCCGACTCTCATATTTATTGCGAACCAACTAGAAACATTATCGAATGACAACAACAATATGCTCCGGATAGGTATACTCTTCTAAATAACTGAACGTTTATGATTTGAAACTTTAAACCGGAGCACTTAGACTCTTATTTGGATCATAGCGCTGATCACAGAAAGCTCGCTTAACTTTATGACATTGGGTCATAAGAAAGCTAAGTTATGATATAAATATTATGACACTTTTATCTGTAAATGTGGTTGAAAAGTAAATACAAACGGCTTAAGAAGGCTGCGGGAAGATACTATTTGCACGGGCAACGTTCGCTGTGGGCAGTATCGCGGTACCTAGCGCAATTTATTGCAATTTGATTGCAGAACGCGGGGTCAAATTATTATGAAAGTCGACCATCGGCTCGTCGTTCTTAATTTCTTTTGTCCGATTACAATCTCCTGTAATATATTGTATACGCGAACACGAAACCGCTCTACCCTTTTTAAATTCACTACATGGTACGTCGTCGAATATTAATAAGTTATTGAATTGAAGATGTCACTGAATTACATTAATCATTTTTGAATTATTATCGGATGTAAAGTTACAAGGAAAAGCCATTAGCATTGGCATTAGTGTACGATATACGAGTTTTGTATTTGAGTTTCTGTAACAATACAGATGGTGAGTTTTATGACGCTGGAGGTTCGCCGGCGCAGGCTGGCCGCGAGCTGCCGTGAAGGCTACACGCGATCATCGATAGCGATCTCCAAGATAAACTGCCCATACTGTGACACTACCGTAATTACTCACACGACGGGCTTATCGATCGATTTTATTACCCTTATTCAAGAGTTGCTAAATGATTACCTTTGAAGTGAATAGAATAATTAACACGCAATATTAACATGCTGTATATATTCCTGCTCGAATTCTCACCTCTTTAAATCCTTTTAACTAATTGAATCCTCTTGAATCCCTCTTGTTGTATTTTGTTTAGGAAAATTGTTCATAGTAGTAGTAGTTCACAGTTGTATTTGTTTTTCAAGTAGGCAATTTTATTTTATTTTTTATGGTAAGTAATAGCAAACTTTCCGTGGGCGACTTGTTGGTATGCGGTCACTATCTGGCAAAAACATTCAAATATTAGAAGGAGGCAATCAATTACCAGCCTAAAATAAGCAGTAAAACCACTTAGCAAAGTATTTTCTTATTAGGTGTAATAAAAGTAACTATATCACTTATATAATAAGTAATTTTCCCACACGAAAATCATATAAATTATAAGAAAAATAAAAAATAAAATAATTACAAAGTCACTATGCCTCACAAACAAGCTACATAAACAACATAATTACGCATAATCATAATCCATCCCAAACTCATATCAGGTCAGGGTCATCTCTCAGGATGGCGAAGAATTTTATAAAGAACACTCATGTAAGCAAATTTACTTACGATGTTTTTCTTCACCGAAGTACTCGTAAGTAATAAATAATAAATTATTAGCTGAAGATAGTTATAAAAAACAGATAATTAGAAGCCAGATGTAACGTATGGGAAGCTTAATTTTAAATAACTAGCCTATACCCAAGTATAAAGATACTTCTGATATAATAACAATAACAAGAAAATTAACACGGTTTCATTACTTAAACATTTTTCTATTATTACATAACATGATCTAAAATGTACACATATTTATTGAATTTTATATGTTGTACTTAAATACTTTTAGACCTAGTTAGTTTCCGCAGTCCTTTAACGTAAACAAGACGAACATCTGGAATAGTTTCAGCCATTAACGGCAATATGTGGCCAGAAACGTTTTTTCAATTGAAACAATTAAGGTCACTTGGACACTGCTATATCGGTATCCACAAATGTGAAATGTTTTGTTAACAACATAAATCACACATTTTTATTCAAATAGAAGGATTATAGCTTTAAGAATAAGAAAGTCGTTTAATGTGGACTGTGGCGAGAGCTGTTGAAAATGTTTTATAAAATGCAATATTTAACATCGGTCCACCGTGAACAATACTAATACTAAACAAAGGCCGAGGAGAGATCTTTTATTCTATTTGAGTTTGCTGGGCTTCGTACCAATAGGGATAGCTCAATGGTGTTCATGTGTATTGATAAGATTTTATGCCTTTGGTGATACGAACGTACATGGGCGACAATGACTACTAATTACATAAAAAATAATTGTTTAATTAGATACATGGACAGGTATTTAAAAAGATGCATCATTAAAAAAAATACAAGAATGTGAATTTTCTAAAACATACCTATACGCCTATACAAGGCGTGTTAATGCATCTTTTATCCAAAACCATTATTTTATGTAGATTTCTGCCAAGAAGTCTGCGTTTTAGATTAGAGACGGCGCCATCGAACAACGGAAACGTTTCAAACAACCTTACAAAAACCCGTCCGCTACTTTTATATAATAAAATAGGTAGATATACATGATTCGGATGAATATCAAAAGCAACTATCATTAGAGCAGCTAATTTACTTTCATCACACAAACATCATGTTAATCAGATTTAAAAATACATTATGGCCATCATTGCTACGCACTTGTAATTTATGTACGGGCTATACAAGCGTGCTGTAAGATGTTATCTGTTCATTCTATTTGATAAATCACGTTAAATGTGACTAACAAGATACATACGTGATCCGAATGAGGGGTTATAATTTTACCTTAGAAAAATCAGATCTTTAATTTAGAAAGCTGTAAACAAATGTATACTAGTGTTGTGCTACGTCGGGGCATAATTTACGATGACCTAAAGCTCACGGCAAGCTATTTCAACAGTCGTTCAACGACAGTAGAAGCATTAACCACCCAATTTGATACTTAGCATGAATTTCTCTCAAATCGATTATTACGGAACAATAGTATTCATCCTTATTATCGAGTCGCCATTGCTTAATTCGATTATCATTGACATCCTAAATGAGTTGATGGCCGAAAATTTTAAATTCTGATTTTAAATCTGTATATAACGATATCCGGCATATTGGATTTAGTAGGTAGTTGAACCCACAAAGAATATACTTCACATTGAATCTTTGAGTAAAACTTTAATGTATGTCTGATTTGAATTGGAAAATAAAATTTAGCACCTCCATGAACGCAGTACGGGAAAATAATTATGTTTGAAGGAGCACAGCGTTATAACAATTTACGGAACAAAGTTAAAAATGTAAGAACTATACGAGTACAGCAATTCAAAAACCAATTAAAGCTATTTATCAATAAACATTCGCCCAACGACACGGGCTTAAGCTAATAGATTTTAAGTTTATGTTGTATATTTTCTTACATAAGTGAACAATTTAATGTTCTTTTGAGAAATATATCTTCAACCTGAAGCTGAACTTGAACTAGGTATCTACTGAACCATAATTTATAATTTAAAATAGTTAAACATTAACTATCAGTAATCGGTAAACTTAATGTCAACCGTACCTAATTAAAAGACCGATGAGTAAGAACTACTCGTAGTATGTAACAAATTTTCATTCAAGCGCTAAAGCTTCATATCATGTTGAGCTATACGTTCTAGTTTTATTTCAGCGTTTTTATTTAACTACTCCTATTTTGGTCTTTATTAATCTGCACCAGAGAATCATAGCTAAGTTACTCTAAACATCCCATTAATTGAGTTGATATTAGGTAGTGTAATGAGTTGCAATAAAAATAATTCAAAACGATACTATTTTATTACAGACGCATTATAGTGTCTTTTCGATTAGCCGCTAGCATACGGCCTAACTATAGTCATTCCGAGCTTTTGAAGCCGATAAACGAAACAAAATAATTAATTCTAATCGAACCGGTATCGTTATAAGTGAACTGTTATCATTAACTTTCATAATGCGTTGATTTTGTTAATTCATCAATTATTGTAGATATGTATAGAGTTAGCGGGGCCGCTGCGTTGCTAGAGGAGCGGACATCTGTAGTCGTATTTAAGGTTTATCTGGTTCATTAATCTGGTAGCGAGCGCGTGCTGATGTAGATTAATGGGGTGGCGCGGGCGCCGGCGATACCATCGTTGGATAGCATTTATTCCGGGAGTGATGTGGATCTCGGGAGCGGGTGCGCGCTACACGCAACAGCGGCACGCGCAGACCTACCTATCCAAAGAGTCAGGTTTCACTTGGAATTCCCAAGGTCCGGGAATCATGACATCCGCGTCACAGCCAATGTGATGAATGAGCCGTTGTAAATGACGCCCTACAATTTTATTTCCCTATTCGTTAATATTTCTTTCAGCGGATGTTTTATTGGAATTAGTTTAGGTCGTACCTTTATGTACTGTTTATATTAGGACGTGACGATGAATCCCTAGTTGAAGAATTCATTAATTTCTAAGTTTATGACACGTAGGTCTGGGTTGAGGCACCCACGGAAATGTGGTAATAAATGTTTTATGCGCTGGTCTGCATTGAAAGCTTAAACTTGTAACGTTACAATTAAAGATGTAGATATTTTTAAAAGATATAATGAATTTAAGACTTCCTGGCGGTTACATTGACTAAAATACAGGAGGTATAAGATTAAAAAACTAAAAAGAAGGTCACTTGTAAGTAAGAAGGTAGGCCCGTCGCTTCTCTGGCGTGCAGCGCTCGGGGACCTCGGCGATTGGAGCGTGCGTTTAGGGCGCACGAGACGACCGGAGTCCCCGGCGTTCAGCGCACGGAGACCTCGGCGACTGGAGCGTGCGTTAAGGGCGCACGAGACGCGTAGATTGTCTGGTGTTCCGCACACGGAGACCGCCTTAACCAGTCGTGCGTTAGGGCGCACGAAGCATGTAGATCCGCATGAGACTCCTTCAAGTTATCACTGTTGTGACCCACACGTGAGAGACTGTCAGCGTCGAGATCCAAGAGTTGCGACTCACACGCGAGAGAGACTGATAGAGACTGGTAGTGTAGAGATCCAAGACCGCAACACGCGAGTAACTGCTTCAAGCTACCAGTGTTGTGACCAACACGCGAGAGACTGAGAGAGACTGTTAGAGAGTCCGATAGAGAGTGTCCATGTCGTCACAACTCGCCTTTTATAAGTCGAATCTTCTGGAATAATTCTCTTATTATATTCTATTTATGAATTTAAAATTTATATTCAGCCTAATAAAGAACGTTAACAAAAAGGATAAAAATTATACAGATTAAAAATAAAAGTAATGATGACAATAATTTAGGACGTTTGTCAAATATTTGACAACAATAACAAAACATTTAACTTATAAAATATATAAAGAAATTACAGAATAAATGGATAAAAGATACAGGAAATTATAAAAGAAGTTAACCAAAGGAGTACTATAAGAGTTACAAACTATGCGAGTGCCAAAATACTAGATATAAAAACATGTAAGTATTGTAAATACTACAAACTTCATTATCGCGTGATAAAAAATTCACGACATTCACTATACTAGCAACACAGGATAATGTATCTCTAACTATATATTATACTATAAATATTCGTATGTAATAAACATAGCTACGGCGCTACCATAACTCTATTTCGTTTACACGCTGAATATAAGTAATGGTGGACACGGCGCCATAAGTAAGATTTATTGCACACCATCGCGTGTTATTCGTTTGAGACAACATTTAAAAATGTGATTGATTGCGTATCTAGTTCGTTAATCAACTTTCAAATGACAATATTTTCATTAAATATTTCACAACGCGTCATTGTCGCCATCGTATGGGAAAACAAGAAACTTAGTGCCGTTTTAACGTTTTCATTACTAACATTTTATTTGTATTACATAATGTCAAGTGACCTAATGTAACTTACTATAAAAAATCGTATAAAAATCTCTAATAAATAATAAAACAGATTAATAATTGGTGTCGTGATTTATCGAGGTGATTTATTAAAATGAGCTTTCACAATCAACATGTAAACACAATACAGCACACGCACATACATACACACACCAGACATGTTCACACACTATCAAAACCTAATAAATTCGGCATGAACCCTATATGTACCATGCACTTCACCTTATTGCTGAGACCATAAGGAAATGTAAGAGGCTAATCTACTCGTAAGAGCGCTGCTACCCATAACACAAGTTAAATCTCATCATAAGAGTCCAACAGAACACTCATGTAATTTATTAGTTTACATTGTACCTGAATTTTTCTTCTTTATCATAAAGTGTTGTTCAATCTTATTTATTTACAATAAACTTTTATTATTTGTTTACAATCACCTGAGGGAGCACATGTCCATGACAGTCGCGGCTCGGGATGAAGAGTCCTACATATTTAAGAAACCACCATTAATTATCAAAATAATCGATCGCAGTCGTTAGGTGATTTATCTAGCGTCGATAAGATTTTAATGAAGTACTTTGATTGGGCGCACACGGACAGCGACTCGCAGTTATCGGGGTTCCGATAGCGTGCGCACCATTGGCTTCCTATACCTATCACCGTATTAAGTTATTAAATTAAAAATAAATAACATTCCCATGCCAAAGCAACTTCGATCTTAACGTCTGTTAGTAAGATACCATTCAGATTGCAGGTATTAATTAACAAGGTGAATCATTCAGATTAGAAATTGGAAGATATCGGCACGTCGTTCATTGTGAAAACTACTCACGATACTACCATGCGATAAGATAAATTGAGTTGGAAACTTTTTATTGATAAGTTCGTCGGGATGGTGGTGGCGTGTCGTGATCGCCGTAGAAAACATCCTCGTTAAAACCCTAGAATACTTCTAATCAAGCAAAGTTTAACGCTTGACTTATGTACTGTTGATTCCATCTACATTAATGAAGTTGAACTGTCTCCTTCTCAGTAATTGAAGAGCCTTCATAAATAAAACCTTATCTTTACTAACGGGTTAGCATCATTATGTTTGTTTGTTGTATGTTGTTGTTAGGTTAGATTTGAAAGCATACACAAGATACAAATTACAGAATCAGAAATCAGAACAATGAACCAATGCTTTTTTTGATATTGTCATATAACATTGATATTGCTGTTGACAGCAATTTATTTTTTTGCTTAATAACATTGAAATAATGTTACAGATACAATGAATAGCGAGCGTTAACTAATATTTGGTTGCTCACTACTTCCACAATGCGTGTCAAATATACTTAGTGCAGAATTTTGATTTCGACGATTTTTTAAAGGTCTTAAAACCCCTCGTAAAGGGTTTTTCGACAAAAGTTATTCTGAAGTTTCTACAATTTAATTCGTTGATACTAGAGAATCGGATTTTCAGACATTAGATAGTTCTGAAGAAATCTGAAACCGTACGTTATCAAACCAGTACGCATGTAACAAATATTTACATAATTATCAAAGCAATATTACAAAAGACATCAACCCGTTTTAGGCCTTTAGCAGTTGAGTTACCGAAAATAATTTATTAGTGCTCAATGAAAAATTGAGATATTTCGTCCAAAATTTCAGATTTTGCCAGTTATTGGTTTGGCTGTGGGATAATATTTAAATTAATACGCTCTTTTATATTTTTATTACCGTTAGCCGCTGACTACGTAAGACGGTAGATAGAAATACTTTCATAGCATCAAGATACAATCTAGCACGTTTTTATTTTTTCACTGTATATCTGCGTTTTTTGTTCGCGGTAAAGTCCTATACCTTACATATATAATAATACATTATACAGTAATGAAAAAATAATCCTTGCAACTCTAAATTATCATTGATAAAGGAAAATAAATGTTAATAAATAAGTATTTAAGGCTTAAACAAACACACCACGTCACTATGATATCCTATGTTGCGAGTTTCATATACGTATACAAAAGAAACTTCATAAATAACCTCGAGATCAATACAATTCAAAAGACTGAAAAATTATATGTAACATAAAAAAATTTACCCTGGCCGCAGATTGATTGATTCATCAAAAATCCCTCACTCAATAGTGATGTTCACAATCTACAGATTTGTGTTAAATTAAAACCTGCAAGGTTACATATATGCACATAAACATATAAGACTCCACTCAGTATGATGACAAGAATCTTAAGCGACCTATCACAATGCGAATCGTTTCAATTTTATAATACATTGCTATATACATATATAAATAAATAATAATCGCCGTATGTGGTGGAATTCTGTTTAGATTACCCGTGGCGCTGTGTTATTGCTAACTCAATTTGATAAAACTATGTCTACATATTAAAAACGTCAATAAATAAAATAGTTGTACGATATATAAATATTTTATTATTGTATAATGAATAACTTTTAGATTTACAAAGAATTAACAATAAACTTATGAAAATATTCTTGGTTTGTTCAACATAAATACATATTAATTTATTCTTGCTTGCAATTCAAATTCTTAATTTGCATTTCCATAACATTATATGTATATTAAAAACAACAGATTGTAAATAAGCTATAGGTTTGTGTTAAACATAATTTGAAATACAGTTGTAAAATATACATTAAAATATTTATTTCAGATTAAAAAAAGGCTTTATTTAATGCTTAAATTGATCACACGCCTCAAGTTTACTAACTCAATGAAGAGAAGTATGTTTTACGTGGTAATAATGTTATTTCTTCTGCCCTTGAATTCCTCGCTTCGCTGATTATTCAATTACAAAATACTTAATTTAGGATTCATTCGCAGCCCTAGAAAAAATTACATTCTTCTCAAATTGCATGAATAATCATTGTATAGACATCCAACAAAATATATTATATATACAAAAACATACAATCAGTAATCATATAATATATATATGACTTTTTGTACGTTTCTGATTGCGTGTAAATAAATAATCAGTACCAATCTAGTTACCATAGTGTCTTAGATCCCGGGATTAATTAACGAAAAATAACGTTAGTAGAACGTGTACGGACTAATGATCGTGAATAGGTTCATTTGCATTAAACAGACGAAGTTGTTCTTAATTACTGGGAAAATTACAAATTAAACAAAAAATAATGGGACACTAGATTTCTTACTGTAACAAGCCACTTAAAGACTTACACCCGTAATAAAAAATAATTGTAATGCACAATTAAATATACACAATTATTATTATTATTAATTATTTATTATAAGTATATTCCTTCCTCATTACAATTTGGTTCCTTGGATCTTTGACATTTTAGTTTTGACGATTATAGTATCATATTGTTATAATGTTATATTTAAACTTATATTTAAAGCTTCATAATAATCTTAGTAAATTATTCTATCCATTTTAAAATAGTGTAGAAAACATGTATCACTTATGAATAGCCTATCATATATTTATATGTTTTTACGTTTTATGTTTTTATTTGTTTGTATGTTTTTACATATAAAATACAAGTAACCCGCAGTCGCTTCACCGTGAAAGTTCCGCGGTATTAGACCCATGCCCCGGGACCCAAACTATCGTAGATAAATACTAATAAATTTTTAAATTTGTTCAGTAGTATTTTATGACACATGTAAAGACAGTCAAATAAAAATAAAATAAAATGTTTACGCCTCTCCATCTATACTAATATAATGAAGAGCGAGTTCGCATTTTGTAAGTTTGTATATATGCGGAAAGTAATCTCCGGAACCGCGGTGCCTAACTGATTTTTTTTATTATTTTATAGGTGTATTATTCCGAATGAAGTCGAAACAGGCCGCTAGTTTATAATAAAATTCACCGATGTTATAATTTCTCTTAAATTTTCGATATACGGCTACGAACTTGTTGCAATTGTATTATCAGTATAAACAGGTATAACTATAACCATGAATCAGCCACAGTAAAAATTAAATTTATTTTCAATAGGTATCAATACCATCACATTAATTTAATTTAACTTGAAGCGGAAGTTTTATATACAGAGAAAAGCCATAAACTCATGGCTCGCCATAAATATGAGTCTTTATGATATGTTAAAAGATATAACGACGAACTAAATAATCATTACCTAATAGCACACGTCATATAAAGTGTTCTAATTGGGAATTCAGATCGTAAGATTACTAATAAGATTTCATTTAGATCGAATTCTTATTTCTGTGAATAATCCACCAAATTATAGGTTATAAAAATAATGTTGTATAATAATTAAATGAAATTGCAAAATTATAAATTAATTAGTTTACAACATTAACGAATTTGAGTTTCTTTCCCTGAAACATTTTTTTTTAATATTTATTTACATTATTTATTATTATTATTATTATATAGTTATTTATATTATTATTTATTTATTTTTTACTTTTTTTATTTTTGTTTTTTTATACATTATGTGTGGAGTTTCAAATAATATCAAAACAATATACAAACCCTAAAGTGTCGAATTATCGACGACATAATAGAAGGACCCATACAGAAAATAGTCCTATATCGCAGGCATCCTATAAATCATTTTATCTACACATTAAATCGGATCTAAGGCGGCTTTCTGTTCAGGAATATTGTTTCGAGCCCATAAATTAATCATGTAGGCTGTCGCTAAAATATCGCGTTTCTAAAGTGAAGCACATGGTGGCGCGGCGCGGGCGCATCTAGCGGCGAGAGAACACGGCGCGCAGGCGCTGCCCTACAACAATAAAACCAAACCGCGCGCCGCCCGCTCGCCGCCCGCTCGCGATCGTTTCCTGACGACAAAATCTACTGATACCATCAAACCTTCATGTCCTTCGTAAACTTTACATATAAATCAACCTAAAGTACATCGCTCGAACGCAACCTCCCTTTTAAGTTTATTCAAATAAGCTATCAACGCCACACCCGCCTTTAATGAACACGAAATTCCAATAAACCACGAGAAAATAATAATAGCACACAACCGAAGCCACTTTACGAACACATCTCATTTGAATAAACTAAATTACGTTTCAATACTACACAGACGCCTGCAATTAATTAACTGGGCATTTCTTAATTATCTATTAAAGTAATAGAATCATTTAGTTGGAAAGTTTTAAACGTACACGCAAAATATTTAAGCGATAAATTAAACATAATATTGACCCTGGTGTTAAGGTATTATTATAAAAAAAAAATCATGTATATAATACTGAAAATATATGACAAGCAATATTTATATCTTATCTTATCGATGTTTGAAGAAATACTTTAATCCATCCATGATATACTAGCATATAGAAATTGTAAACGAAAGCAAAGATAAGCTTTTTTGAAAAACATGTTTTAATACAATCCAATAGCTCTATCTATTGGTGTTCTTTGATAAGATTGTGCGCGATTGGGATACAGAACGTCTGCTTATCAGGAAACATCCTGCGTAGAGGTAACGAAACGTCACGCCTCACCAACAGGTTAACCGGCATTAATATAACAATATCCCATTTTCAACCGAGTTTATTAATTAATTAAACTCCATCAACACCCGATACAAATAATAATACTCGTATCTAATATATCGATTACAATAATTATTAACTTGAGTCGTGGTTTTACTGTCACTTACTCTTATCCGAGGAGTAGAATGTAAATAAAGGTTGCGGCAAGCCTGACAAACTAAAATCGTATAGTTAAACTGTATTTTAAATTAAGACATCGATAGTAAATGGTTACATTAAACCACCCGTGAGATGTATAAAAATTGCTGAAATTATACAGCATGCACGCATCTCCATGTTGAGTTATCTCAGTGATTAGTTTAATCGTCGACCATCGGCGCGTCTGTGTGGTGGCGGGGGCGGCGGCTTGTCCCCTGATATCCGGAGCTTGTACGATCGCTTTCTTTTGTTGACATAAGTATTGTCTCAATAACCATGTCGGGGTCAACCACTTCATTAGACTAGCTTGCACGACGAAAGAAACATTTCTTCATCAGTTTACTGACCAAGCTTTGACTGCTCGTTGACATCTACGATGTAACATACGCTAACTTGTAACTTTGACAGTGCTTACCAGCATAAAAGTTGACTATGTACACAAGTATTATTGATGTGGAAAATTCTTTTTTTTTTTTAAACGATTACACACTCACACCCCCGCACTAGGATTCCCTGTGTTGCGGGTGGCATGGACATACACAATTATCACATCACAAACACCCATGACCTGAGAACAAACATTTATCTGTCACATAAATATTTGCCCCGGCCGGGAATCGAACCCGGGACCCCGCGCTCGGCAGGCAGGGTCACTACCAACTGGGCTACGGGGTCTTTAAAAGCACCGTGCACGCTTTTTATAATGAAACTAACGGTTACGCTCGATTTGGTGAGGGTGACATTCAATCGGGTTTTACCGATTGCAGAAAAACTGATTGAAGTATAGTTTTCTCCACTTCAATATTTTTTTATGCTTGCCACAAATATGATTGTATGCAATTTTAAGTCAGATAATGTATGTCACTATCGCAGATCAATATGAATAAATCAAAATAGTTAAATATCTACTCCAGTAAAGTATATTTATGTTTATAAAAAAATGTTGCTAGTGTAGCTCATAATTGAAACTCAAATCATAAAAAAAAAATATAATAAATAAGAAATTCTATTAATATTAACTAAATGTTCATTATAAAGTACCAGTGTTAATATTATTATTATTTTCTATCGCGTGGCTTACAACATTTCAGATATAAATAGTTTGTACACACACACACACAGAATAAATGCTTTTAGTAAATGTTAAAAAAATATAATGCTCTTAGCGATATGCAATTTTGTGTGAAGCAAATTTTACTAAAGAAATAATTTGTACACACAATATATTTACTTCATAGTAATATTACTAAACAAATATTTGTAAACAAATTAAATACCAGGTATGCTTAAAAGATACTGACGAATAAATATACTAAGTACCCACCACAGATACTTATTATGTCAATAACAGAGTTGTATTTAATTCCCCGTCATTATGTACTTAATGCATAATTGGATTAAGATGTTTTCTCATGCCGCATAATTTCGATTACGCTAGAATGATTATTCTTACATACCAGAATCGTTTCACGAATGAACACTTCCACAATAATTGCATTGCAGAACAATAAGGGCGCCCAGCTTATTATAAATTTGATGGTGAAATAATAAGTCAATAATTGGAGCTTGTGACCCACGGAGCAAATGATAAGTTACGTCAGATGTTCGTAGTGGGCACGAAGCGATCGCGAGTAATTCAATTAAAATGTAGCTGGTGTTCGTTAGCTGGGCTAAGGGTTGTCATGTACCTAGTTGTTGGTTAAGTATTATACTTTATGCGAAACCTGGAGCGCCTCCTAAACAAGTAAAGTTCAATTCAATTCAAATTGTAAAAATTGTAGAGTTATAGTGGTTTGTGTTGAATATTTTTTACTTTATATTTTAATACTTCAACCCTTGAATATTCGTCAATATTGTCTCATTTTAGTAAAGTATTTGCTACTTTTCATGAGTTGGTTGAAACGCCGTATTACTTGTTATTAAAATAGATTAAAATACTAACCCAAGATTCAATAAATCAAACTTCAAACTTGAACGGAACTATTAAATGAAAGTAACAAAAGCAAATATCTCCTCAACATAGTCTTAATCAGAATAAGTTTTATATAGGGTTCACAAAAGGAAAAATACCTAGTCACTAGGTAACAAAGCTAACAGTTAATTTTAATATTATTGACAGCCCTAGCTTCGATATATAAATTCGACGGAAGAGCAGCGAGCGGTCGAACTCCGCGCCCGCGCTCTCCTCGCCCGCCGCGCCTGTCTGCCGACAACACTAAATGCATATAAACATTGTATCCACTGAAATCGATGCCGATTTGATTTTGCGGCCTTCATTAGCGATCCGGTTCTTCATTTCAATATGCTTTTGAACCTTAATGATTCCCCAGTAACAACGCTTTTATTCTGTTTAATACCGTATTTAGGAAGCGGTCCTTTTGAGCTCACCTCAATGTTACTCATTTGGGCTTTTGAATTAGTCTCCGTCGCGAACCTTCGTATCATTAATAATGCATATTCAAATGTTGAACAATATCTGAAGTTAACATATTACTTTTTAGTCCATTAAGATTAAATTCGTTAAGTCGTTTCCGTAAAGACTTGAACGTCTCATGTTTAAATTTAAGTGCTCAGTTCAGTTCGAAGGAGCGATGTACTGAATCGTTACAGCGCGAGTGCCGTGCGCGGTTGACCGTCGAAGAGATAGTGGCTATCCAGCCAATTAATATGCCTAATGCTAACATCATTATTACTAGGCACAGCGCACTTAACATACTATATCCATTTACATTTTGATTTGTGTAGAGCTGCTCTGCGATTAATCGGCGAGCGCGTGCGCCTGCGCCGCTGATTTATAACTAACGCGCCGCTGCTGCACTGCACACGCCATGCCGCGCCATACCTTGACTACACTGTCGTGGCTCATTGCACTGTTATACTTTTATATTTTTTAATGAATATCTATTAGTAGAATGTATTCCATATTTGATAGTGACACTGTATCTTTCGAGGAATTAATAACGATCTTAAACCCAAACATAAATGTATTTATTATTTAAATGTATTTTTCTAACAAATCTACTACTTATAGGGGTTTTATATTGTATTATTAATTATTTCACGGTCATAAATAACGATAACAACATAATGCGAGTTTCTTCAAGAATTTTTGTTTTTCGGCAAGAATGATGTTGGAGTGAACGATGCATGGAAACGGCGCGTTCCATCTCAGCATTTAGGGCTAACAACATGTCTGTAAGCGACTACGTCAGGAACTGTCTTATTTCAGGTTGTAATGTAAATTAATACAACATCCATTTAACAAAATATCGTAAGCAAAAAAGACAATGTACGGGTTAGTTGATTATACAGCCCAAGTAAATATAACATTGACGATTTTTCCATACTTTGTTTCAAAACCGGAATTGATGTAGGTATGTGCTCAAATAATTGATAACAAATTGCTGATACAATCAGCTATAAATAATTTAATGCATACTTACCTAATATATACCATGGAACCAATCAAATATTACCATACAAAAAACATAATTCAAATCAGTGGGCACTGAGCTGAAGTATTCGAGTAAATAAATAGTTTTACAGATGTTTTAATTATTTCCTTCCATTTATTTTCATTTACAATAAGTACGTATTACGGCTAAGCCGTGTTTTAAGTTGAAAGCGAGGGCATTTAAGCTGTCATACATCAATTTTCAATTTATTACGCCGCCGACGATAAGGCCGCATTTAAATAGGGCTAGAATCATTAAAGTTGTGTTATAGCTCGTAAAGGCTCCTGCTCTTGTAACCGAAGTGCTAAATCTTGCTTATTAAGTCATTCGTAAATAAATAACCTCCATCATTTGTGCCCAGATTGACTTGCTATATAACCGACGCCTACAATTTTCCGAGCGTAAAGTAAAAATGATTTTGAAGTAAAACTACCACTTATAATACTAATGGCTTGAAAATATAGAATTTCTCAAATGTGTAGTGACAAAAGCTATAAACAGTGCGTTCTTTAATTAAACAAAATTCAAATCATGCTATTCGTAACATAATGTACCGAGGAATCGCTCTTCCGCAGTCGCAGCGTATACTCGTAAATGTTGTAACACAGGTTTTATATATCACTGAAAAACACATTACGAGATTCGACTATTTTTATGCTAATACAATACACTCTAATACTCATCGCCCATATATTAAAATTACTATATTCTTAATTTTTTAACACTTCAATAATGTCGACAAGAGCGAAGGATGAGTATAACGTATTATGAGTTCAAATAAATAAATCTGATTCGCGTACGTCGCACGGCCTGTCGCATAGCGGTATGAATTGACGCACTCCAGTATCAGATATTCCAAGTAAATTAACCGCGACGAATCGGTCGCAAATACGCGTGTAGGCTTAAGTACTTGCCACGAGCCAACTTTCTTTTATACATCGCGTCGATTTAAAGTTAAAATAATAAGGATATTTTATGATTTTGTGTGTGTTCATATTCCAAAAGTTATGAATCTTCTATTTAATGTTCATCTATTTGATGCAACTAGGTACTAAAGAATTTTCTTAACTTTTATGTAATTGAATAATAAATTATGTTTTTGTATCCGGTTTTTATACTCAATATTAACTTGAATATTAACTTAAAATTATAATTTTACATTTGTTTCAACATTTTATCAAAGATTTCGCGTGCATTTCTAAATTGAAATACATTGCCAAATTACAACCTAATCTCAATCAGAGAAACATTTACAGTATCCCGGGAGCAACATTAAATTAAGTATCAGATGATCAGCAAGTAAACGGTAGCAGTTATTTAGCGGGGAACAGTGAACCGGGAGCCGATCCGCCCACTCGTGTGATTTATCCGATCGCGGCGTGTCGCACAGAGGGATTTACTGCCCTGTTGAAATATCCGCGAATCCATGACGAAATATGCTTCCATTCTGTCCAGTAAACCACTCAACGTGTCTGTTGAAATTCACCTTTAATATGTCAGTGTTCGATCGAATCACACTTTATCAGATCACGAAACGATGATATTTATTACTACTAAAAATATGTATACGATGTACATGTACATATATGTATAGTATGCTATCGAGCTTTAGACTATCATCACAAGCTTTTATATAGGCTATGCAAAGGATTGTAAATAAACTTTGTATAGATATACTTGCATGTAATTAAATGTATATATTTATATGTTTTAAATATTGTGATATTTGCTGTGATTCTTGTTATTATTAATTTTCTTTTGTTCAGTTAACTGTACCCTCCACACTTTTTTGCTGTGTACTCTAACTAAAAGAGGCCTGGAAAAGAATGCTTTCTGCGATAAAATCGCCTGTTGCAAGCTGAACTATGTTACTAAATGATTACTAATATGATCTAAAATAAAAATAATTCTATTCTGTTCTTTGAAGATATATATATGATACATTTAAGTAAATCCTTCATTCGTTAATGTCGACTCAAGTACCTACTAACGTAAATAGAACTTATCTGCTAACATTCTTAAATAATACACGAGTCAAGCAAGACAAAAACTGTGGCATGTGATAAATAAATACATAAACTTGTGCAGTGACATATGATTAATGTTTAAAAGTATACCTAATTAAGCTTCATGTATGTATATACATGTGATTTCGTTTTTTTCCGCACGCAAGAATAGTTTTCCAAGTACATTAATACTGATATCAATCAATTAATCTAATTGTATAAATAGCGATTTATACGACAAGATACAGCTTATCTTCGTGTCACATAATTACAGAGTAATTACTAGTAAAGTATTCACATAAATAACTAACGTTACTTACAGTTCTTGTTTCATAATACGACATGGTGTATTACTTTTTGCGTTTCAATAAGTTGATATTCGATTATAATTTAATCAAATGCATGTAGTTAATAATAGAAGAGTAATATTATAAATAGAATATAAAGAGAGACTGTGAATTTTGAGTTTGTGTGTATGCGGAGGGCAATACCCAGAACCACGGCACCTATTTGCATCTGTTCAGTGGTTTTAATGTCTTCAGGTTGACAGACAAGAATTACAAAAAAGATGCTTAAGCTTCTATATCCATAACAAAATTAAATATTAAAATAACCAAAAAAAAATTTTTCAATGTACAGATTCAGCCTCATTACAGTTTTATTATTAGTATTAATATTTCAAAAACAGTGTAGGAATACTACCTGAAACTAAATTATTAAATCATTATATCTATGTATCAATTATTTTTTCATTAATTCGTTAATATGTATAAATCAATCTTCACTACATTCAATATGTCCACCCTAAGTCTCGTTTGTTTTTTATTTAATGTAATATTGGCTCGATGTAACATTTTAACTAATAATGTTTATATGTTATTTTGACACACAAATATATATTTTTTTGTGTTATATTATTTACTTTCTTTGTACCTACCTAACTTTATATATCAACTTTAACGAATCTCTTACTCTATATGTCGCCGAACCATCTAAAAAGCTATAGGTACGATGGCTATAGCTATGAGCTCTCAAATCTAATACTTGACCTTCCTACGCACATGAATCCGCTGATTTATACATTTGAGACACATAGCTTCTGCAAGAACACTTCAACAAACAGCTTTCAGTCAGCTCGTAGTCTCTGTCAGCTTAGAAGTGAAGAAAATAATATACACATTTGTAATACTAGTGGTCCTCAATCCTTAGCACTAAACGTTGTACTTTTACACAATGTGAAAATCTAATAGTAAAAATTAAGAAAATAGTAAATAGTAATTCTTCTAGTGTGTATTAATTTGTTTCTTTTAAAAAATCATCACCTTTTTTAACAACTAATTAAGATATTAAGTAAATCACGTAAGTAATATCATATGGACCAGCTAAACTGATTGAATTACTCCATTACCATCAAAAGTATTTAAATTTAAAAAGTTACCATAATATGTGGTAAACATCCTCATAATATTTAATTAAAGAAATATGAATTGTTTTTAATAAAAAGTAGCTTAAATTAGGTTTTGAAACGTGGAAATGCAAGCTTATACTTTCAAAAGAAGCAATACGGTGCAGTTTTTAGGAATAAGCACCCTTCGATGAACCTATATTTAATCTACCTTTAATAATATCGGCGACTTATTTAATTGTAGTACAATGAGTTACAACCAGTAAATACCAAGTGGACTGTTAACGAGTTTTAATGTTGAAGTTAATAATTTGAATATAACATATTTCTATATGAATAACTGACAAATGAAACGAGGAGCGACGTGATGAGTGTAAAGTAAAGGTAAAGTAACAAATATATCCTTCAATACTAAAAAGATTGAGTAACACTGGTGTATAGTATGGCTTCGACATTACCATACTCGTCGGTTTATGAGCCCTTGTAGTGTTTAGGCGCCCACTCAAGAGCACTGCTGGGCAGCCATTGAAATTTATCACTTGTATGGATTATTGCTTATTGGAACAACTGCCATAGATATGCGGAGATAAATCCTACTGAATCCGCTCCTGACAAAACAACAGATTTCATCATTTTTAACACAAATTTACATATAAGAATAATACAAAAGATTTACGAACCGAGATCGGAATTACCTACTATCGGATAATTTCGTCACTTTGGCCAACACAATGGTAGAAGACTGTTTGAGAAACACTCAAAAGACATTCGAATTTCACGTCACTATTCCTACAATTACTATTTGAAATCTGCACCAGATTCTACTTCTTAACCCGAAGGTTATACTTCTGACAATTAAGATGGAATATGTAAGCGTCGCTGGTACCAAAACATTTTATTTTAAATATAGTATAGTATATTTATTATGAGTTAGTTACTTTCAAAACCTAGCCACGACTTAAATTTTATATGAAGTATTAAAATACTATTTTCGACGCTAGCCATAATCTTAAATCTCAATAAGCTACATAACATCTCAAGCCATTATCTTTCAATGGAGCTGCACGCGGAGGACTTATCTGGCAATTAAATCGACATTCAGAAGCCGATGTGGCTTTAATTCCGTGCGTGCATGCCACTGCCAAACACTTCACAATGACTCGGATGCATGACAAATAACGTTTTGATTGGACAATCATCTAGTAGATGCCGACCGATCATCGTTTCCACTGTATACCTTGGAAATTAGAACTGAAATATATAAAAAAATATGGTAACTCCCTGAAACCGTTTTTCTCGGTTAACCCTTATAATTTTCGTTCGAGACCAAAGTAGCTTGATTATTTGGTGTAGCGTTATAGAACCAAGTGTATTTAAAACCACATAGACTTTCAGTATTGTTAGGGATTACGGGACTAGACTGAATTGAGTCCTTTTTCGCCATAATGAGTTGATGTCAAAAATAGTTTAGGTTCGAATTTAGGACGATGGTGAAATAAATTAAACACCCATATTATAATTGAAAAGAACTCTACAACTACACAATATCAAAACGATAACGTTCAAAACATATTTTAATGTGATCTGTGTATTATAAATTATTTATGTATGTTTTTTTTATATAAAATACTCAATATAGCAATGGAAACAAATCGTAGAGAATGATTCAGTCATCTACGTCGTTATTATATTTAATAATAAACACGGTGTGATGAACTTTCGTATCGGATCGAAGGTGGGCCATGACATTTTAAGCCACTCGATATATCTCATCGATTATAACAACATCGAAGTCCTAATTCGAGCAGAACAACAATTATTCAGGCACGATATGATTTATGTAAGAGAATTAACGGTCGTTTATATAATGGGTTATAAAAATGCAAGAGTAAGTATCTCGTTGAATAATGAATACGGAATATCAAGTTTGATTTCGGGTTAAGTGTCAGTGCGTTGCGTAGGGTTTCCAGCTCGGCCGGTTGCCGGTTACCTGTTGCTGGTTGCATTGCATGTGGTTTATATTACATTCACTTACATAATGAATTTCATTTAAATCATCCCGATTCCTATCAGAACACAAGGTTTTAAGCCTGTATACTGCACGTGATAAATACGGTTAAATAACGAAATCTATACTTATATTATAATGAGAGAATGCGAATTTTGTGTATACGAGGAAAGTAATTTCCTGATCCACAGCACCTATCTGAAAAAATATTTTACCATTTGAAAAGTACATAATCCGGATGGACATAAGATGTATATCAACTGTATATGTATAATAATAAATTGTAGATTCCGAACGATCTCCGAACAGGCTGCTAGGATAATGAACTGAACTGTTACGTTCAATATCCTAGCATCGTTTAATATACATATATTATATATGCAAGTATTATTACGTTATAATAGTTTAAGTATTGATTTCAAGTAATTAACATAATGCAGTTGTAATATAAAAAGAGAATAACATGAAAATTATAGTAAAAGTTTTATATGTTGATACTGATAGATAAATAAAATCTTTTCCATGTGTTTGAATGGTTTTTATTTGAGACGATGTGACAAAAAACATATTTTTTTACACATTCATTCTTTAAAATAACAATATCATTAACATTGGGCCCGAAAAAATTCAAATATATCCAGTTATATCTAACGATAATATGTTTAATGTTGGCAACCATAAGTCCATGGGACGGGCTGGTATGGGCGTGTTCCTGGGCAGGACTCGTAAATATTCATAGCGGCAGCCGACGACAAAACGTTTTTCGTCCGCCGTGGTGCGGCCGGGCGGCCACCCGACGCGCGACTTATGGGATACAGCACCGGAGGTGACGCGCATCGATACATCCTCTCGACTCTCCTGACATAACCCCACATTATTTGAGAATATATGATTTAGATGTTTCTAGTGTTGCGTGACTGTGTCAGCTGAAACTAGGATTTCTTATGACACTTCGAACAACCACGTACATATTTGATCTCTAACGATAGCTTAATCAGAGTACAGAAATAATATATAGAAACAAAATTCACTAATAAAATTAGTGGTAGCACATTTTGCATGTAAAGGGTACCTACTCACGATGATTTTTTCATTATTCGTTATTATATTGCGTTTCAGTTACATGAATCGTGGGCTTCTTTCAGTTTCCTTTCATTCTTGTTTCAACACCTTCAATCATAATAAACGCAGTGCTTTTCCTGTTGTATTCACGTACTGTCAAAAATTTCACCGAAAAGCTGATTACTGATTTTTAACTTGCTATTTAACTGAAGCTAAAACAAGTTAGGTATTTATAACGTCGAAATAAAAATTACGAAAATAATATTGAGCCTGAATATAACAAATATTCTGGCGCCGTTAGGTTCTTGACAAGTTTCCTATTTTTAGTGAAATCGGATGCTAAGAAAAAAATTGTAAATTTATTTCACAGGATACCATTCTTTTGTTTATATTATTTTTAATATATAAAGATATAAAGCATTGTAGTATTATTTAATATAAAGATATATCTGACAAAATCTAGTGTTGCTTGTCTGAATTATAAATTAAAATTAAGTTGTCTATAAGCTTAATTAATTTTGACTATCCATCTCGGTGAAAATTTTATTTCATTCGTACTCCCAATAACTTATAAGTCGTGCTGAGCGAATCATGATTATTATGCGACAACAAAGTACACTCAAGTAACATTCATGATCCTGTACTAAGTTACCATTATCGGAACTTAATAAGTTGTTTTTATGATCGAAAACAACTGACCTTTAATTCTTTCACACGGTGATGTTTCATAAACGATGTTTTTACTGAACAAGTTACATTGTCAGGTACGAATGAATGAGCAACTATTTCATCCAAAAACAATAATTTGACCATGAAGCTCCGATGGCACAAAGATAGGTATATCGATAATGAAATAACAATATCCTTTTGTTACACTTCCTGTATGATATTCTCCGCATGGAAATTTAACCATTTTAAATAAAGGTCAAATTCATTTTACTCTAATTTCCGAAGTTTTTTCTATGTTAAATATTGATGTTAATTTTGAATATAGGAAATAATATATGCGTTAATAATGTTTTGGTTTTGGAACTTCGCATAAAATATTCATTTTAATGCTTAGATTTTATTTTTACTTCGTAGTCTATATACAAGCCATACCAGATATAAACCAACCCAGCAATTAAGACCTACAAATGGAATTAGGTTCGCGGTTGTCAAAATGTAGGTTCCCACCATAAATCATAGGGTCAAAGGTCACCGCCTAATTGCACAGCGTTATCGACATATCAAACCGCTCCAGGAAAGAATATTTATCAATAACATGTAATTAAAATTATTTAGCCGCGCTGGGGCCGGCCGTCTGTGTCCCCGAGGCGTATTATTAAACACTGAATGTTGCCCACGACTTTGCACATGGATTAAAACTAAAGTAATTGTTATGATGTTAGTAGAAAATATTTTTATTGTACTAATACTGTTGATTTGTTTGCTGTGAAATACTTAACCTTAATATAGACTTATTATTGGGACAAGTATTGGTAATGAATTCCCGCGAATTCATCTATATTTCGATGATACATTCTTGTTGAATGAAACATTAAAAAACATCCTGATATCTAAATAGACACTTGTTTACTTATAGTAATTTCAAATTACTCACCATAATTGTAAATGTCGGTGTGATACGGGGCATTGATTGAGATTTCATATATCAATACGGAAATATACTCGCTTATGGCCCAATGTAATTATTAGTCTAAATTGAAACGAATATCATATGGATTTAAATTATTATATCGATATAATACAAGCTACAACGGAAGCTTGAGTCTTCACAATCTTTTAATCTTTTAAACGACTGGTTGTTTAAGCTGGAACTTTTAACTTAATCGTTTTCTAAAGTAACGTGCAATGCTGAAGTGCCTTTACAGCTCTGTTATAAGATACTTTGGACCACGACAATAACTCGAGCTATCAGATAACACGGCACTAAGTGGCCATGCGCTCGGGTCCACACGAACTGACCACTTGATGAATTATACAAACACCAATCAGTTAATTATTTTATTCATGTCGCTCAAACTCTTATCTCGCTTTGTGTTCAACATAATTGATACGTTAAGTCGATGGAACAATCGACCCGTCAAAGCCGGAGATAGAGGACTCCGGTAATCGAACGTCTCCCTGAAGAGCGCAGCCTCAAAAGACCCGCTCCGACTCCACCGTCCGACAGATCAAACTCTACTTTACGTCGCAGCCGACACAAAGAACTATTTTAACATAATACGCTCGAGGTTGTTCTATTATTGTCTATCGTGTAAGCTCATTGAAATGTGTAGTGTTAATAAATGAATCTTACATTGGTTAGCTGTCAGAGGTTTGAACGACGATTAGCATGATAATTTAAACTGTTAAATTATTATAGTTTTTTGTTTATTTTTAACCTTGGTTTACTTAGTTTTTGTTTAGATTTATTAAGTTCTTAATTTGCTAAATTACATTTCTTTCCGTCACGCTAGGTTCGTATTGAAACAAATACGATATAATTGCATGAATAATTAAAAAAAATGTTGATAGATTTATTATCAGTAATTGAACTTTATTTCTAGTCTAAAGAAAATCGTTACACAATTATAAAATTTCATAACATATTAATGTGTTGATACAAACGTTTTAAATACAGCAACAATCTTTGTACTAAACTCTTTTAGCTAATAATTTGCAGTCCTCTTCGACTTGTTCAAGTTAAAACTAGGTATATAATATAAAAGCTATTACTCAAATTTTATAAACGTAATACTTCTGTTGTAAATTTTCATTCATATTTGTGTAAAACATGTTTTACATAGACAGTTTTAAAACTGCACACAGTAAATACATATCTGTACTAGCGAACCTGACAGACGTTGTTCTGAGCAATCATCCAATCGCAGCGCCACCTACTAGGTCAAATTGGGAATCTAATCTATCTAGGTAGCCACATAAACATAGACAAAAATTTTCACTGTTTATGTGGAGTTCAATGATACACACGTTCAGAAGAATTTTATATATAAAGATAATGTGATACTGCTACATTATTACAGGCATAAAGACGCACGTGCTGACGCCGTAAACATTCCAATGGATTTATTCGCTCCGTAAGACGCGGCAATTAACTCGTTTCCTTTTTAACCGTCCGCCCGACGGACTTAACTTATCTGAAATGCATAGGATTGAATTATTAGTAGCAATTAAAGGCATCTCAAAATATGTGTTATCAATATTTTTGATACAGTAGCCGCTTATATATTTAAATTTTATGTACGCGTGACTGACTTTATTATAGTAATATGGTCGACGGCATATGCTAATTAATGTTATGTCTACAGACACCAATCAGTACTAGTTTTTATTTTAGTAACATGTAGTCTATTATTTTTTTTATGGTTTCCTGGATTCACAACTGGACCCGGTAATATATGGCGCGGCGATTAGGTTCCGGGAAATTTGTTTTTTATTTTTTGACATTTGGGCAAGACAACGTCTGCCGGCACAGCTAGTTTCTTATAAATTACACGTTATCAGAAGTTTTCATACCTTTCTTTAAAAATCTTATGTGTTACCTGACTGAATGTAATACTGTTGAAATGATTCATAGTATTCTATATTATTTAATGAAAACATTTTTTTTTCTCATTCTTATTTCTCACCAAAAACCTCTTTTAATATGAAAACTGAAATATTTATGTACTCGAATATACTGCAATGGTAAAAGATAAACACCTTATTAAAAGTTTATGTATGTGTTTAATTTACAAATAACTTTCGACAATGTTGGGTTTTTTCATATTCTTAATGCATGTGTGTCGTCGTATTGTTGAATAGGGAAATACGGATAAGGAGACATCAATAAAATGTATAATACTGACGTTCATGTACCATCGGACAACCGAGAAGACAAATCACGTGATAGTAAGTTCACACATTCAACACCATGGGCGTATCTAGCGCTTCGATGGCCAAGAAGAAAGAAGCACAGTACCCATTTCAGCTAGCTCTATAGCACTCCAAGAAAAGCACGTACAAAAAATCAAATTTGGAAATATTGATTTTAAAAAAGGATGGAAGCTAATTAGACAGTTAAAAACTCGACTATCACACAGGAGCACTGAAGGATTAAGCTGGGTGGTATAGAGCCTGTCCCCCACTAAACGAAAAGACCTAACGCCATCGCAACAAGCGGGGGACCTTTATTTGGACTCATGAATGGAAAGAATTGCATAAAATATGTTTCACCATACTCTTGTTTTTATAATAATGGACAATGATATTTTAGTATAAGTAATAGGTAAATCATAATTAAAGTCCCGCTGTGCTAAATAATCGTAAGTTACAAGTTACTGACTGGTTTTGATTATCCTGTTATTTTTTACTGATACAGGGAGTATTAGAGATCTATCTTAGAAGTCAATAGGGCCGGCATATTAGTGGAAACCATGAGGACAGAGCACTCAATTTTTAATCTTCATAAAGCCTTCAAAAGCTATGACGGCATTGATATCAATAATGCGTACGGGTCGCACGTCTTTCCTATCATACAAAAATGCGTTCGGAGTTCTGTAGGGCTGTTGTATTACGTAAAAAATTTAATGAAATTATAATCATATTCAATATTCGTAAGCGACAAACAAGTTGGATTCATCAATTTATTACGTCCTTATACCGCCTATGTAAGATGCAACGATCTTTTATTGGACTTGGTGTATTGGTCTGTTCTAAAGTATTAAAATGTTAAAATAATCGATTAAAAGCACAACTGGTAGGCAAAGATTACTAGTATACTATAGATGAATACGTAAATGAAAAAAACACTTTGAAATAATCAGCTCCAGAGTCAGATCCGCTCTGGTTGGATTTGTATATTACTGTAATTGTTTTTAAAATATGTTTACAGGAGATTCTGTCACCGTTTCTTCTCCTGTATATAAATATATACAGGAGGATTATCTTTAATCTCTGGGCAAAGAATTATATTTTTTCATTTTATTTTAAATTTAGGCTAAGTAATTTCGGAGATAAAAAGGTTAATGATAATTTTTCACCCATTTGCTTAAGTAAATTTTACACTTTGCATTTTAAAATTATAAATAAAATTAATTCCTTATATCGACCGTTTTCATTCTATAAATTCTATACACTTCACTATGTTTTTTTAAATTGTTTTTCCTCCCAAACTTAGACCAAAAATTTATACTTAACAATACACGAATTTGACATGTAGATCACCACGCCGAGTGGTCCTACAAAAGTTTTGTTTTTAATCGAACGTACGGAACCTTAAAAATTACCTCACTTAGAAATCACAGGACTTTTGTCCAAAATTTTTAAATAAAAAAAAATATTACTACGTCCACAACGATTACAAATAAACTCAGAATAATTCTAAAATATATACTTTTTACATTGTCATCGTGTATATAAACATAAAAATACTATTATTAAATTAGTTTAAATACCTTATTAACTTAGAGTTACAAAAGTAATTATTTAATTTCTGTACATGTTTGTATATTTCTTAATCCTAACATTCAATACATGAATTTGACTTAAGTTTCAAAAATAATATCGCACCTTTAGAATGAATGTGACTTAACTCAAAATTCCTGAAAAACCAGATATTACTATAAATTTACTTAAAAAAGCCTACTTTGAAACCCCATGGTGAAAAAAAAGCCCGAATTATGAGTGAGAAAGGAAAAAAGGAAAAACTTCACACATCAGTCTCTTTAAATTTACTCAAGACCATACATTTTTGAAAACTGTCTTCGTCATTTCCCATAAATTGCAATTTTTTAGTTAAAAGTTAAAAGTTAAAGTTAAAAGTTAGTTCAAGTAAAAAAAAATCATTAATCAAATAATTAATGATATTCGTGGGCAACCCTACGTGGTGTGACGATGCCGCATAAGTGTTGGATTAATAATTTGTAAATATTAAATATTCATGAGCTCAAGAGCACGGGTCAAACATTTATTTTATAAGAACCGGAGAGCTGTGCCAGTACTTATTTATTAAGGAGATGCACATAATTATCATAACTGACTTAACGGAACAGCTTTCGGCCAGTTAATGGAGGCAGGACAGAAACAACGCTGAGATTAAATTTATTATTTGAAATGAAATAAGAACTTCAAACCGAAGTACTAGATGGTGCAATGTACTATAAGTAAATCATTACATAACTTATAAAAATATTAGGATACCTGTTCTTTTACAACAATAATCTATTATTTAATTAACACTTTGCTATAAACGCTTATCACGTAGTATTGTATATCAGTTGGATATAGAAACCGAAATAAAACGAAATTTTTATCTAAAATTGTATCAGGTTGTATCTTCGAGATCCATATTGTAGTTTTAATGATGCTTTCATGGCAGTTAAAACGTTGATAAAAATTTCCTTTTTTTGTACAATTAAAGCTATCAGATATAAGAGATAGGATTTGAATGGATAATTAATTAATCTTATCAAAAACTGTCAACGATATAGCTCCTTATTTGCATATCGGTATCTGAGTGATAAGATAAAAAATTACTGTCTATTATTACTACGCGCTTTTATATAAAATCCTCTTCTCTAATAATATACTAATTACATTAGAATAAAAAAAATAACTTTAAATATTTAGAATCTCTTATCACTTCCGTTTTAATATATTATATCAAGATACATTGAAAGGATTCTATACATGGAAAAATTTACGAAATTCCGTACCAGCGTATACAAAAAAAAGAGAACGATAAAATGAAATTAATTATTTAATCCAAGTTCACGTAATCATATAAATAATCATATAAAGTTATAAAGTTACAAAAAATATGGTATGCCCTTTTTCATAAGTTGTAACAATTTAAGTCAAATATACGTAATGTCTATAAATTCTAATGTTAATGAAATTCGGTTAACAAAAATTCATCTTATTATAAGCATTAAAACAATATAAACCTATACGAGCATTGGAATACGAATATGACTCGATTGAAAATGTAATAAAATTTGAGTATCAAGATATTAAATATTATTTAAAAACATGAAATTATATATTAATTGTGAAATTTAAATTTAATTTATCATGTTTAGTTAATTAACTAAGTAATTAAAAATGAAGATCTATTCAGAACTATGAAACGAATCAAAGTTCGGGGATTAATTGTTACATTATTTAAAGAAAAAACACCTTACAGTCCAAATATTTCTCTACTGAGCTTAGTCTAACGGCTAAAGGCTAGCCTTTTCCTTTACCCTAAGTGGTTGTCATCTAAAAATCCCATTTTGACGTTTACACTGCTGTTTATACATATTTGTTATCTATCAACTGATAAATATTCCCTTTCTTGGTCTACTACAAAGTGTCAAAATAAATTTCCGACAGTCATTAATACAATAGACGCATTGACAGTCATTGTTATCTTAACATTGTTGTTTCTTAATTTGTTACTAAACGCTGATCAGTGTTCGCCTCTAAGTGGGAGCTACGGACCTCAGCGCCGCATGATATGTTAGCGATCGACAATTGTATTAACTGTTAAAATCACATAAATGAATATTAATCGTAGGCTATAAAACTTTCGAGCAATAAATTAAATGTCAGCCTGTGCCACTGGCTGAATTACGGTAGCATGCAGAGGTGCAATCGTAACAAATGTGGTGCGTGTGAGATGGACATTACAAGCAGATCGAATTACTTTTTAATTTTAGATATTAGTCTATTTTTTTTTTTATATAAACATCCGACAAACGCCCATGGTCATTAATAACACCAAAAGCGCCACTGATGCTTTGCGTGCAAGAAAAAAAACGAAAGAAAGAAAAAATATATATTTTGTATTTAATATTATTTCCAAAATATAAAACATACCATTTAATTGTATAACAAAGAAATAATACTTAATAATAATATATTTCGTGCCTTCTATATGTAGTGATTGATAAATAAAATGGCAAATACAGTTCGTGTAATACAGTGGCTTCTATAGACAGACCAGAACAAAAATTGTCTTGTACAGATTGTATATACCTAAGTAACGATTACATAACACAATGGTTGATAATCCACAGATCACTTAAAAGAAATGACCAAGTCGTACCAATGAAGAATAAAGTAGTCGCCCTATTCTTGACTGGTACAGAAAACCAGTGAAGAATTTAATCGCATATTTATATAGATAATGGTGGAGAGTTGTCTGATAAGATTCAATGACAAAATGTGTAATCACAGAACTTCATTACCATAAAATAATGTACACATGAATTTTAAAATAAATCAAGAAATATTTTTATTTTTAAGCACTAATCATTTATGGATCAACTCGATACTTTGTTATCGCAATTCATAATTCACAACAAATAAAGTAAAATGTATTATTTAAAACTACCCTTACGAATTGGGCCATTACGCTTCAGGTAGAATTACCGAATTAGAACTGTTTTACATTTGGCAGCACAATATTTAAATTTGAATGTTACATATAAACTCAAAAATAATTCTAAACTCCTATTTGTTTCTTATAAAAGTAATTCATAAAATCTTCAAGTAATCAACTAAAAGGTCTATAAATATTTTTCCAATTTATTTGAAGTAAACGTCATTAATCCAACGAACTTCGCCCAGAGCTTTAATCAGCTTATCTTTTAATATGAGAAATGTTTTCTTATTGGTTGTATAAGATAAGCTTCATTAAAATCTCAACGTAATCTCGAACACAAACATATTGTCATAAAAGCAGTATCTTTTAACACTTACTTACTTATTGGCCTGTGGGCGGAGGGCGCGTGCCGGTCGGCCGCCGGATCGTGGCACCGAACCAACTCACATGTGGGTAGTAACTGAACGGGAGTGCTGTTTTTTTATTTTTTTATGTCAACATCCGACAACAAGCAGATGGACCATCTGATGGTAAGTGGCCACAGTTGCCCGTGAACGACCGTGATGTCAAAGGCGTTGCCGGATTAAAAGGAAATAGGCCACCCTCTTTTTAACCAGGTCCTCGGTACTGGAATAAAAACACGTATAAAAATGTTACCATTAATTCTCGAAGAGAGTGGCAAGGAGAAGGGCGGAAAAAGGAGCTAGCCAGGAACATAAAGAACCGTACCAAAAGGTTACTCGAATACCCTCATCAGGTGCAGGGGTGGATGTCTAAACCTCCACTACGCAGACATTATCTTAGGTAATCATTCAGCGCTGTTAGTTCCAACTTAGACATAATATTATTTAACATATATTTTTTAATATTTAAATTATTTAGTTTTTTTTTTCTTAACCCGAACCAACTAGTTTATATAATTCATAAGAAACCAATGTAAAAATCATAACACTCTTAAGAAATATAAAATATTGTAACCAATACGAGGTCTTATCACTAAAAGCGATCTCTGCTAAATGCATTATCTAAGTGAACCAATAAACAAAGAGTAGAAACACACAAAACCAAAATGAAAACTTCACATTAATTATCGTTCTCTACAAAACAAAAGCCGCGCAAGTTCTATAATGACGACAATAATTTTATTATTATGACATGTAAATAACGTGTGGACAATGTAAAGGTATATTCAGTTACATTATTTTACGTATATTAAACACGTCATATTAATATGAATTTTCACTTCGTCGTTAAGATATGAAGAAGTAACATATCAGTGAATGATATAGGACAAAGAGAGAGCGGCGCACGCCGAATGGCGCCGGCGCCGGACGGACCAGCGTTTTGTTGACTTATGGCCCGTGTATCGCAATGCCCCTATTGCTCATGAATATTTGTCCACGAAACGTACATATATACATAATTATTGAAGTCCATCTCCCCATCTACATTATAGTAATTAGATTCACTAATTTCACAACATTTAAATAAACTTAATGGGTTTTAGAAACTTCTATGCGTATGACATGAAGCCTAATTACCAGTCCGAAGTTCCTATGCTCTCCGAAGACCTGACTTAATGACCTGAAACGATTCTATCGTCTAGTTTGAGATTGATGCAACTAATATTGATATTTACCTGATCGTAGCTGACCTATAATTGATACTCCTTATATAAGCTGTATAATTAAAAAAAAAGTTTCACTTTTAACACAACCGAGAAGTTCGAACACGTACGCATTAGAGATCTATAGAGTGATTAACGAATGACCCGACTGTAACATGTAAATCAGGAACTGAACGACTAGATTTACCTATATTATCTCCAAAATTATGTCATTGAATCGGTATTCGGTTCGAATATGTCAATTTTAAAAACCCTTTATTTATTATTTGATAAGACTATAAATTATGAATTAACAAAAATCGCTGCTTTTGCATGTGACCGCACATGACTTTAGATAGTTTATGAATCAATGTATACAATACACTAAAACAACGAAAATATTAAGCATTCCTATTTTAAAACTAAAACTATATCGGTTCTGTAAAAAATCTATAGGTAAATCCCTGTTTGAAAAAATCTTCAAATGATTCAGATTGAGCTACATTCGATTAATAAGTTCCATCTATTAAATATATGTAAAATCACCAACGAAAGCTTGTATTAAAACCAAAGTTCTCTAGTACGTAATGTAAACATACATATCTTAAAGCAATAAATATATCACGACGTCCATTAAATCCGAATATTACTGAGCAATTATTTTATTTTCCTAAATAAAATGAGACGGGCGGTCTAATAAGCGCATTAGGGATGCTATTAACGGGATCGAAACATTCCAAATGGAAAGGCCTCGCTGCGGGCTAGGAATAACTTATCGCTGGATATTAATTCAGAACAACGATTTCACACTGAGCTATTAAGCAACGTACTCGGTTCACTTTTCCCTGTAAATATTATTCTAACAATGATTTCGCTTTCGAATGCCTCTATAAAACATTGAATAAATTATTGTAGCTATAAGCCGGCCAGATGACTCCCTCCCTGGACTCACTTTACTGAACTCCTGCCGCAATAAAATTTAAAAATTATGGTACAACTCCTAAATAAATTGTATTTATGCTAACTCGCCATCTCAAAATTCGTTAATAGTCACAATTTAATGAAATAATACACATCATTCTACCTCTTAAACTGGATCTTGTTTGTTGTCGATTGAAGTGTAATTTTTTAACCTGTATCAAATCGACGCTACGTCAACCCAATCTCAACTCACCGAGTCTAATAAAATACATTGAGTGTAGTCATTAAAAGAATATTTTATCGTGTTTTAAATATTTAGATATTCATCTGGAGAAAGTTACGTTAAATTTGGTTCATTACCAGCTCATAGGAGTGTCGTGAAACTAAATCCGACGTGGACGACTCTTTGAGTTAAGACTGTGGTAATACGGATAATCGACCGATACTAGGGCGACGCTAATACGATAAAATCTATAATTTTTAATCAGTAATTACCTGTTGCACACATTAGTCAAATGAGATATTCTATATGGACTTGGATAAAAGTATATTTTTTTTTATATCATTAAAAATCAATAGAAATCTTCATTGTCAAAAAACTAAATTTTAAACGTGAGGTATTTAGGATGGTTTTGTTTTTAAAAGATATGCTGAGGAGTTTCTTTCGCAGTTTTTTTCTCCTCAATGTTAAAGCACCTTTTCGTAACGGTAGGAGAAAAAAAAATTACTTGCATAAGTTTATTTAGAAAATACCTAAATGATTAAATGATTTTTAAATACTTCATGGGATTTTTCTGACTAGAACTATTCAGTTAGGGTTTAATTAGGCAGGTTTAGGTTTCTAAAGATCTATTAAATCATAATCTTTCGGCTTATGTATATCGACGCAATCGTAAAATTGTTCAACAAAGGTCTTCAACAACAAAGTTCGAATATAGTTGAAAAAGTTGAGTTGCTTGATACTCACAATGTATCTTAATTATTCGTACGCAATTATTGACGTACTTTCAAGTCAAGAGACTTTTAGAGCGGTCTTCAATCGACCTCACTTATTATCATCCGGTAACAGTTCATAACAGTCATCGAGAGGTCTTGGGGGCAGCAAAACACGCAGTACTTCGATTACCCTCTACTTGAGCAGTACCATGTAAGTACGCTGCAGGTCTCCTCAATTGTGCCAAAACACCGTTTGTTTCCATCTCTTAAATACTAACGGATTGCCCAAAAACTTAAATGAAATAATACAACGAAACATAAACTTAGCACGTAATAAAAGTATGTTTTTACCTATAATTAATTACCATGCTTAAAAATATGAAAAAAGTAAATGCGAGATAAGAATCGCTTTTAGATATCAAATCATGTCTTGATACTTGCAGTGTCTGAATTTTTGAACAATAATGTCTAAAATTTTCCTGAGTCAATGCTTGCGTCTCAATTTTTTACACAAGTTTGAGACCTATCGATCATAATCGATTATGATGTTTAGACAACGAATATTCAAACTGCGACCATAAAAATAAGTTTCATGATGAATATTATTACAGTTACACAAATTATTGTTCCACCCGAAAGGCTATTTAATATTTATAAGTCTAATACACTCGAATATTAAGTAATTTGAACTTAAAACAAATATATTCAAAATTTATGGTCATATCTTAGATGTTGATGTAAATATTGCACTGATAAATAGTCCATACAATCACCTGCAAGCGGTATTAAACATTATTATTATTTATACGGTTAATAAATATTGTAATTCGTTTTTACACCTAGTCGATTTATTGCCGTAGCAGTATTTCGAAAGCTAGTTATGGTTGATCAAATTCTCGGTAAATTGTCTGAACACACCATTCCTTCGAAGGGTACTAATAGAATACTTCTAACCGATTCTAGGTAATCGTATAAAAAGTAAATTGAATCCAAGTGAAATCGAAACAAAAACATAAGCTGTTGTACGTCCATTAAGAGACGGTGTCGTGTGGTTTAATGAGGTCGATACGTCTTCCTGTGTGCATTACGAGATCAAATGAAGGGTCAAAATCATTAAATTATTAATTTACAAGCGTACTCATTTAAACTGAATTTACATATCCACTGCAACATGATTTCTTCAATAAATATGGTAATATCTAGTGTCTAAGAGTTACCGATACTTTCTTACTGCGTTTGTTTTAGATAAATAATGCACTGTAGATGTAAGCATAACCAAGCCTCATAATTATGTCTGCGACTTAAACATTTTTAAATTGTAATATGAACCATGCACATATTTATTAGATATGTATTTCTAACGGCAGTCATATTTTTCTTTTAATGGACGTGACGATTTTGTCAATTACACAGATGTAGAATTCGATGTTACTGAAATATGATACAGATTCGTAACAGCTATTTCGAAATATGACACTGACTGTATATTTTATGAACTTAAGTGTAATATATTATGGTACAGGAATTTCTATGCAATTTTATATGTAATTTATTAATTTTAAAGTTTCACAGAATTTTTTACTGATGAGAAACATAATAAAACCGAATAAAATTTTGTAGAAATTTCATCGTCCAAAGACCAAATTAAATGATTTAATAATATCTTCATAAACCTTAAAAAGCTCGATTAATTGGCACAGAACAAAACTTGCTGGATTTTGTTAGAGTCTACTAAGTTATGATTTCTGCCAAAGTCTTTAAGAAACTTGAACCTATACACTGCTTTTATTTACAAAACAAAACATCACTACAATATGCTTGCATTTAAAAATAAAACTACTCGGCCTGTGGGTAAGTACCAACATAGTCTTTATCATTTGTAAATCTCGATTTTCAGAACGGGTCTTCGTCGCAGCGACTATCACATTTAAGGCAATTACATACTTATAACTTAATTAAACACACACAATATGTAAATAACATGTAAATAAAGTACTGACAGTAGCTTAACAAAGTCCTTGTGTTAACTTCTCAAGTCGGTGCCACTCAAGCTAAGAGTGCCAGTATAAACTAACGCCTGCCAGTACGGTACGTCGCGGCTGCGGTGGGTACCGAGTACTAATTGCGGATCAGGCGATGTTCACATAAATATAATCCGTTGTGAGCGGCTCCGCTCATTTGTACGCGGCCGACGGTTGTCATGTAGCCGTATTAATATCGATGAATAAGAAATTCGTTATGGATGGGCTACAAGGCTGGTTATTACTGCGCCGATCTGCCGCTCACTGCGCTCTGTCCGATCGCTACCATTCTCGCTGTCATCGACGGTCTTTTTATCTACTTATTTATATTATACCTCCCGAACGGCGGTGATTACTCACTTCGTTTACTAACTAATAGCTTCTAGCACAATTAAGGATCACCATTTTTATTGGTAAACTTCTTTAATTTATACACTCGATGTAGCGAAATTAATAAATTGACCTTGGTGTATTCTTAATCGTTCTATTAAGAAGTGCCATTTTTAGTAGACATAACGAACGATTTTGCTTAGAAGAATTAACTTTTAGCAGTTTCTTCTAGACATAAGTCAAAATTGTCGTTAGTATAAATTATGGATAAATTACAAAAATCATTGTGAAGGAACGAAAGACGGAAAATCAACACAAACTTAAGACCATTCCGTAACAAAATTTACATATTTGTGATGAATAGTGCCTCTGTTAGCGAGTGTGTAACTTCTCAATGACTTGACCCATTGAGGTCATAACAATATTAGCATATTATATTTGTCTTGTCAAAAAGACCTTTCATAGTCATGGTAGGACCATATACATGGCATTGTAATCAATTCACTAAAAAACTCTATGTTTAAAAATCTAAATTAAACATATTCAAATAAATTGCAGAGCAACGTCTGCCAAACCAGGTAGTCGACTTAAATAATAGTGTAAATAATCGGTCTCTGATCTCACTATAGAAGTTATCATGATCATAATTAAATAGTGTTTCAGTGAGTCCAACAGTTGTCGGTACGTGTACATAGCGCGCCACAACAATGCACGGAGCCACCGTAGCGGGAGACCAGCCACAGTTGCGATAGATCGCGACGGGCGCCGCGCGGGGGGTCCCGGATCTATCACGAGCCAAAACACTGAGACCAATGATTATTACGAGTATACTCAGTAACCGATAATCGATGATCGCCATTGTGCATCGGTTGAAGTGTTAGCGCTGGTTAGAAAATGCATATAAGTAATGAAACGATAGATACATGATCAGACCAAGAATGGTATATGTAATCCATTTTATTTTATGTACTGAGGTGGTGAGCTGACGACGTTCTTCGTGTAATACAATTATGTGATTTTTGGTAAATTCTAAAGTTTAAATTAACAAATCTTTTTAATATTAAAAAAATAAATAAAATAAAGAACAACCGTCAATAAAGAGTTAAAATATAGAATTATACATGCCTGCATAATACAAAGATAAAATTTAAACGAAGAACACAATTGACTCTATTCGAAACGAAACACGGAAACCATAGAATATCTCAGAAAATATGTGGATAGATTATTTATCACAAAATTTTAGACCATTGATCTGTTTTTAATATTGAATATTCATCATCATTTATGACAAATTATTTAACAATGCAACATCAATTATTTAAGTACCTACACATCTTTACACTAATACTGGCTAAAGAGACGGCATAGTTTAAATTGCGAAGTGTTTCTAAAACATGTTACGAATAAAAATTTCAAATTTATAATGAAACTGGAAATAATTATTTCGTCAGAATTTAAATCAAACGATTACTAGATTAACATTAAAAATTAGCTCGATTAAATTATTTGAACGTCTGTAAAATAAAATAAAAAACATATTCACACACACATAATTTCGTTAGTCGTGAATGACATGAACACACTTTAATTAAATTCAATGAAAACATCACAAACAAAAACGAGTTAAGAACTTATATGTCAAATTCTATACGTCACATATGTATGCTTCGGTCGGAACTCCGCATTCTTCAGAATCAACCATAACTCAACATTCGGTAGCCAGTGTAGCTACTTAATGGTCTATTGGGTTCTTATTTTTTGATAAGTTCAATATAATTGCCTCGAGTTTTAAAATATATTTTACTTACAATCGCATCCTATTACAACGTAAGGTGTTTAAAACCATTTCAAACTTAATGTAAATAAAAATACTGACATTTTAAATTGATTTCATATAAAATGAACGAAGCACTTCAATTAAAATTTTCTCAAAAACAAAACGGCAGTTCGCTTTATTAATATGAAATAATCGATGAGCATTATAACTAAAATTAATTTAATCGAGTAACGGCCGGGTCGTGTCGTGAGCGGCGTCGTAGCGGCTCGATACGACCACAGTGTAACAATTCACAATGGTCCATTTTTATATCAATCGTTGAAAGCCGTGCAGACCTATGCCTCTAAATAGTTAACACGGTAACTTGTGGATAGTTTAATTTGGCATTTTATGTTTTCATTTTCAACGTTACGAAAGTAAATTAGCACGAAAACCTACTGCTTTGCACCAACTTCGATCTATTCGAGTCGAGCGACCTGCGGTAACTATCCTCTTTCGTACCTGTGGTATGGCCGGAGTTCGTTAGGCTTTGGTGCGACCGTCGACCGCTCGCATCGTGACTACCGCGATATATGCCACCAATAATAACCAATTATTATCAGGCCATTATATTTAATATAATATCATATTGTATATATGTATTTTGCGGCCTTCTTGTTAGATCAATCCGGATATTCCACTTTGAACTTAATTTGAAGTATGTAAGTAAGTAGTTACGTAGGTCATTACTGTTTTAAAGAGTAATTCGGAAAATATTAAAAATTCAAATAATTTCAAATCGTAATTTCAAATAATTCCCTAAGCAGCTCGGAAGTCTGTACCGTTTATCAGCTAATGAAGGGTAACCACAAGTTTCCAATATTGCTACTGTTTTCCTTGATTGTTTTTGTTATGTATGTGCTTCGTATACCAGAATAATTCTTATTATTCTTTAACAGTAAAGGTTAAATAAATATTAATCAATATATAATATGGGAATCTCTAATAGCAACATTGTTAATGATATTTAAGATTAACGTATGTACTTTGAAATCATTGAATATTTTGCTGTGTGTAATATACGTAATCTCAATATTATTAAATGTTCCAAAGTTATAGTTGACTTGTGCATGCAAGTATTAAACATTTAAACATTAAAAGTTAAGTTACTTGCTTAAACTTACTGTTATTGATAAGTAGTCAGAACTCAACATAAATCGTAGCATATCTCATGTTGCTTGTTATGAAAGCGTTGCTGAGTTCACTTGTGATCATTATTGTACACCCGTAATTGGTTTTTGCATCGTTCAATAAAGCAGGTAATGATGGTAGCCAGCCATTTACTCTGTTCAAAGCTTACGTCATTTTCTCATAGTGCTGCAGAAATAATAATGGTGTTTCCATTTTAGACTAGTACTGACCCAGTTCACCTATGGGCTCGGCCGCCACGACGCAATCTTTGACCGTAGAACAAAGTACTTGGAGACGATAAAATAAATGATAAATGCCTTTTCAGAGAAAACAATTCAATCTTTTAATAAAGTGATTGCGTTGACTGCACAAAAGAAACAATGATATGTTACAATTCATACATTTTAGTAGTAGACACGTCGCAGTAACTCTTATCGAATAAGACAAACTCCAAACGTGAACAATGATGTGGTATACGTCCAGTCGTTACGCGTTAGTAGCACCGAGGCCTCTTTATACCGTGCGTCCTAAACGTTAAAAACCAACCTGTCAGTACTCAGTATTAAGTAAACAAGTACCGACACGCAATTTTGTAACGTTTTATATATTCGTTTATGAAAAACAAACTAACTGAATTATATCTCAGCAACAGCCCAAACCGCTGACTAAGACAAACTTAAATTATAAATAGATATTATTAAAATGAAATATGCCTAGAACCCGGTACATAAGATTCAAAAACTTTTTAATCCGCTAACTGTTAAAACTTAAAAATTTTACTTTTAGTGGTAACTAAGGCGAAGATAATATAACATCCATCTTGGCCGTATTGGGGCGGCCTAGAATACTCCCCCCAATCCCATATTGGCAGAAGGTTGGTGGTAAGGCTTCGCATAAGGATGATATTATCAGTATTATTACTAATTCATTAATATAAGGACTAGTATTATTATGTTTTCGTGAAGCATGCCCGGTGAGCTACTACCCTCCTGCTTGAGACAGCCGCCAAACGACTCGTCGTGTTCGGGCCGAGGGCTTGAGAGCCAGTACTTCCTTTCTTACATTCTTCTCATTTTCTGGTCGACAACGCATCAGTGATATTTTTGGTCTTGCTGATAACCATGGACGACGGTGACCACTCTGGTGGCTCGTCTGCTCGTTTGTCGGTTATTATCATCAGAAACAAAAATCTAGGTTATTATAAATTCAACTCTTAAGGATGTAAAATGGATTTAACTTTGTATTTTGTTAGTTCAGTTGAACATTGTTTGCATTTGTTTTACAATATTTCAGTAAAACAACATTGTTAACGAAATAATGAAATCTATTGAAATATCTTTGCGAAGGAACTTGCGAAAGCTTATTAGATTAATTTCAAACTTTTCTTTACCTCTCTAACTACTTTATATTTAATAGTACATTTGGATAAAATTACACATTTAAAAATATATTAATAGTGGTCGATAGTGAATTACACAAAACTATTTACTTATGCTATATATAATTTTATATAGTAATATCATTTTACAACTACTACTCCTTTTTTCCCTAGGGGACTCATTCATGGATACCCAGTCGGAATAGCCGAGGTTATGTCGGATTACTACCAACTAAAATCCCAGGGTGTTCCTTCGGTTATCGTATGGAGGAAACACGGGTATACTTTCGCAGTCCTCCGTGGGACTATGATTATAGATATTTGTATTTTCATTAATTCAATTGATTCATTTCATTAATATTTGTAACATTTTAAAAGCTAATGTAGCTGTTATTGCCTTTAAAAAACCAATTATAGTCAAGTTCTGAAATCTGAACTTAACTTTCATGTGTAAACTTAATTGTGCTAATACAAGCCACCTACAGAAAGATTCTACTATCAAATTTATTTAGAAATATTTATTTTTGTTCACGAAAGTCGTGCATTATAAACAAGACGGTGATTGAAACGACGTGAGCTATAAAGTAAGTGGTTGGCGCGCGTGTGGCCAGCGTTACGGTCACAATGCCCTCCTGATATAAAGAAAACATTTTTTATTCAAATCCCACCATCATTACACAACGGCAGGTCATAATATAGGTTACTGAATAACAATCGTTTTTCATATATACTCCTGAGTATACTGTTCTTGTTATGTTCTTTGAACTTACGTAGACTACGAGACCGCGATGCGTGAGGTCAAACGAACCATGTGTATTTAAATTCAATATTACATATGAATATTACAAAATTATAAAGGAGAGATGTGTTTGAATTATAAATGTTTTCTCTTTTCATATGGATGCTATGAAAATCGATAATGTTGTTAATGTTTCTTTAGTCAAATCACTCATAGTTTTTACGACACATTTAAAAATTCGTGTTTAGTATTATTATGCATATATATTATTATCATGAATACATAAATAAAGAAATGCTCTTACACTCTCTTCCCCTTTTGCTTATTATCTGTGTATTAGATTATTGGCACATAGAAATTAAAATTAATTTTTAATTAAAAATTTTACCATATAAAATAAGTACATATTTACTCCGGCAGGAGACCGAATCTAAGAGTGTATACAACAGGTTTTGTTTGAGATTACGTGAGGTTTTTATACTATGCTTAAATATGTTTAAATTCCATGTTTCAAATAATGTTTTTAAAGTATCTAATTTGAAATTTAACTTTTGTTTTACGTCTCAACTATCCCACTGCTGGGTTCAAGTCTCTGCTGCAAAAAGTCAAAGCCACAGCCCACCTAGTTGGCCGATTGTAGATTGACAAATTTCATACACGTTTGAGAACATTATACTCTCTAATATACAGATATGTTCCCAACGTTTTCCTTCACTGAACAAATCTTAATTAATTTCTACCACTCATATTACTTAAAACTGTGTACATGATTCGGACCCGCTTAGTGCGGAAAGTCAGGCGTTCAGGACACTGGCTGGCTGGCTCACTAGTTACCGTTATGGGTATTTGATGAAGCTATTAATTTACTATTTCCTTTTTTGTCCAAAACCACTACAGAACCATAAATTATTAAGCGTAAATTCATCAATAATAAAGCATTGTGATATGTACTCACATTATGTAAAAAGGTACATCTACATCTCAAAAGGACAAAGCTGGCAACAAGCTGACCGTCGGCAGAACAATTAAACAGATTAATGAACACGGGCCGTACTCGTAGCTCCAGAACGATTTCGTCTGCCATAAATCAGAGCGATATGCTGACACGCTCGGTACTGTTCCCAATTAATTAGGAACATCAATGGAGCCGGTTCGATCACGGGATTTACGACTTCAATAATAAAATGATTTCAAAAAACTTCTCTTTGTGGTATTTCCAATATTGGATATAATAATTTTCATATAACAATTGACAAAGAGCATAAAGATCCACGCTTTTTACATATTATGGGCAGTAAAATATTTTGCATATAAAAATATACATTTATCTCTTGTAACCGTTTTACAACGACTATGCTGGATATAAGATGATCAGATCTTAGCATAATTCTACAATCAAAAATATTGTTTCAATATGAACTCAGAAAGTCCGCCTTTTGTACTAAACCTGTTTAATGTACCTATCAATGTATTTGTACTTACATATCTTGTGTGGTAAAAAATAAAGCTACAGCAATAAATATTATTTTATTTTATTCAATCTCTCAAGCCGTTCGGATGGTCAAACGACACATCAACTTTTATATTATACAAGACCGATATATGAATGTATCTGTATTTATTGCAAATTAAAAACGCATCATAAAGGTCACTATACATTAATATAGTTACAACATTAGTTGTTTTAATAAATTTGTAATTGCTGCAAGTTACAATAAATTGTTACTAATAAATAACAATAAAAAAACTGATGTTATGAAATAATCCACGATATGTCTTTACGAGGTAAAACCCGACACACAGAAAAAATATTTAACGTTAAACATCGATCATTTGATTAACTTTAAGTAATGTAATATCTGATTATGGCAAGTTATCTTGATAAATCTTAACTAATATAATATACAGAAAGTGCGAATTTTGTGAGTTTGTGTTTATTTGGGGTGAATCTCGCGAAACTCGGCACTTATAAAAAAAATATAATGTGAAAAGTAGATTAGTCTGGATGGATGGATTATATATCATTTATGTATGTATTTATTTAAAAAAAATATTTTAATGATGAAAAAAAATTAATAGGTTTTAATATGGTTCAACCAGAACGAAGTCGGGGCCGACCATTAAGAAATATAAAAATTCATACAGTTTTACCTCCTGACACCCTAATGGTGTCGCAAGTGAGACGTTCACAAACAATGCAGACATCATGAACATCCCACAACTCGAGAACACACATATGGCAATCGTCATATAGTTGTAGGGAAATTGTCGGAAGATATTAATAAAATAGGGTCTGTACTTTCATCTTATGTCAGTGTAGGGGAGAAGTGGTATGAAAGGGACACGTATCGAAAGGGAGAATTTAAATAATGTGCAAAATGAAAACAATTTCTGGTCAACACTATTTTTATCGTATGGCAACTCTGATCCACAATCGTTTGCGACTAACATCACACTTCTGTCTTTTCAAAAATGATGGAGCCGTGCGAATGTTTTTTTTTTGGCATTGAAAAGTTAAGTGCTGTGATTAATTATTTAGTTCTTAACCACTATTTATAATAGGCTGGAGTCTTACATATACAGTAACAAAAGATCAGTAAACTTCATTTTAAAATTGTATATTTTGTGGTTATGTTTTCGATATCAAAATCATATTTATGAAAGGGACACAACAAATGTTTATGAATGGAACATCCCTTTCAAAACTATCTCTTTCATGATTGCTATTTCTTAGCTAACTATCAAATGAGTTTATTATTTTTGCAGGTTGAAAATGCCACCTAAGAAGAGAACGCGTGTCGATGCACACAAAATTGAAGAGGCAGTGAATAAAGTGTTACAGAATAGCGTGTCAGTGAAATCGGCTGCCAAGATAATGTAATGTTAAATAATTTAATTAACATAAGTGTTGCATTTATTGTTAACTATAAGGAGATTGTTAACTGCCTTTTATGAAAAGAATTTTATTTCAAGTTCGTTATGTCTAAGAAAACGTTACAATTTTGCTGATTTCGGTTAACTTACATATAATACAAACAAAATATTGCGGTTACTTTTAAATTTGATTTTTAAACATCTATACCTACCTATTAAGTTATTGTATACGTATTTTTTTATTTTAAGAACATTGGTAGCAATATATAAAGTAATGTTTCCTTAATATTATGAAATGTCCCTTTCATAAATATGGCGTCCCTTTTAATACAGCAAATTTATGAAAGAGACAAAATACACATTTTTTTAAAATACGAAAATATACAACTAAGAATTAAGAAATGACTTCATTATAATCCATAATTGTCCTACTGCTGGCATCAGGTCTCCTCTCACAACGAGAGGGATTAGGGCCATAGTCTGCCCCACTGGCCAATTGCGGTTCGCCAGACTTTACAGATATTTAAAGTCATTTTGGCGAACTCTTAGATACTCTCAAAATGTTTTCCTTCACCGAAACAAATAATAATTAATTTCCGATACTCACATATGAAAAACTATCTATTGATGCAGGTTTCGAACTAGAGTCTGCCATACGGAAGGCCGATGTTCAAACCACCGAGCTACAATTGCTATTTACGTCTTCTCATACACATTCGTAATACCAGGACTATTACTGACTCATTGCTAAGAACCTGCTTGATTACTCCAACTATAACACTACAACCGAAAAGGATTTTCTGGGTTGATCTTGAGGTAACGTTGTAGTAACATAGGCAACTAAAGAGGCATTATAAAGTAGAGGATAATGGCCGTGGGATTATTAAACATATTTAAAGCCATTAATATTACTCTTACCACACAGCGGGAAAACAAGTCTCTTAAGATTGAGTTAATACCATCCTACATTTTTGTATCTCAAAGTAACAGTAACCGGAGGGCCGGTCTCTTGCATATAAATGAATTATCACAGATCAGTCAACTTGTGACACGTGGTATAATAATTATGAGGCTCTCTTGATAACTTAACGCACGGCCCGGTTAATCTAGATGTCGCACAGTAAAACGCGTATATTAAACAACGCGGTGCGTCGGGATACGAGAGCACCTGCAATCATATGTCTGTCGCGACTACATTAATAGTGCCTCACGCTGCTATCTGATCCGCCAGTCACACAATCAGGCCATAATAGGCCTTAGTCAGTAGGTAGTGTAATTATTTTTTAACGATTTCTCCTATGACACTTCACAAACTTATTTACAACCAAATACAATTAGCATTAACGATATACGATGGACGCTAATCTCTTTCTTCGCAATAATTATAGTGGAATATAAAGTTTAAAAAGCTTGATTTTGTAGTTAATCAACGGGAAAAGACTACTTTTTATTTTATTATAATTAAAGGTAATATTATTTCTTATAAATTGACGTAGAGGCTTCTGTGATGTGACTACCACTCACGTCATAATATCATATCTGATATCTTACGAAATTATTATACTTAAAAAAAATAGTGATATTTTGCAAATGTCTGTAATTAGGATAACCGTAAGTAAGTTAAACTAAAAGTAACATTTTCTATGTAATCATAATCACATACACAAATATATCATCGCATATGATGATGATAATCTATGACTTACGTAATAGCAAAAAAACCTTTTGAAGCATTGTTAGCAATTAAATTACTTGTTCAGTCACGTGGTGTAAACAAACTTCCAAATCACTCTGTCTTCTTTTTAAATATTTTATTTTAATTTTTTCATAAAATTAATTTTCTCTAATTGGAACTATTTATAATATAAATTAATCATTTATATTCTATAAACATTCTGAGTTACGACTACATCTATATTTGTTTCATTGTGACGCGGTTACACATTATAGTTTTACAAAACTTGAAGTCTACGCCTCAAATCCCCTTTATATTAGCACTCGTAGTCCATATGTCATAATGTAATACAACTTAGTATGACCTTCAAAGTCTATCTAGTAGTCTATATGTCGTCATTTAACGCAACTTGGTGTGGTACTGTTAATAGAATTTAATTGCGCTTTACAATAGCGATCTGTAAATCTTGAACAGGTTTTCCGTGACAATATAACAGAGTATAAATCGATATGCAAATGGCACAATAAAGCGCCGATTACTAGTAAAAATAGTAATGACACTTTTATACTGACAGGAGCAAAGTAATACATGGTGCTCGCCATTAAAACGTCAGAATGCTTTATCGAGTGGATTCTTATTAAAATAAGTTTAGAGATAAAAGCAATAAAATAAATCCTATCAACTATCTACTATCGGTGCTACTGAACTTATATCCAGATCAAAAAGTGCTGAGTTAGAACATCGATCAAAGTAATTTCGTTCCAATAATAAATATTCTTTCTAAAACCATTGTCACAGCTAAAGCTATCACATTACTAATGAGTTGATATTATGTTAATTATTATGGAAATTAATGCTCTCATAAAAATTTATGTGCTCCAAAGCGATTTATTTTGTCAATTTTATTCTGGCGCCATTTATTTAATGCAAATGAAATTAGAATAAGGAACAAAGCAGTATGTGTGCGAATTCTGAGAACTAACTCTTTTAAGTCTATAACAGTTCAATGTGCTACAGAACATAAGATGTTTTTTACTGAAATCAATTATAATACTGAAATAAAAAAAATACACCAGATTGAAGTACAAACCATGTTCTAATGAGAATTTCTATGGACATAGTTCAGCTTGCAGTAGTCGCAATGATAGCCGCGACTCCCTGTATCAGTCGCGGGTCGTCCCGTTAATGCACACGAGCCGGCTTGTTACGTGCATTGTGTGGCGTCGGCCGCCCGATGATACATTATTTTTATAACAATAAATCGTTGTAAGTAAAGCACCGACCGCTCCGGTGGTCTCATGCTATTCGCCACACGATCGCTCGGTGTGTGCTCTCGACTTAAGACTTATAACAACAATTCAAATTCAGGTTGGTCTTTATTCAACTAGCGCGCACTTCTTATTTTAATTGTCGAGGCTCGGCGCAAGCTACTTTGAGAGGATCGAAAATAAAAATTAATACAATATTTCTTATTTAAATTTACTGTTGATATTTCAATTTGCGTTGATCATAATTATTATAGCAAATGCACGATACGTCAATGTGTTTATGTTTGATTATCTTTTAAACTTAATAAAAAAATTTTGTTGAAGATATAATTTCTTAGTCTCTTTATGTGCCTTTGGTTAAACTATATATTAAGTATAAAAAAAAAATATCTCTATATCTTACCGAATGCCGTCAAACTAGTTTTATAATAAAATCTTGTATCTATGAACATAACAATATGAACATTACATATTTTAACTGTACGGGTACTCAGGATTTTTTGTGTTTTTCGTGGTATACAGAAAGTCCATTCCCAAGAAGCCTAGTACAAATAGTACAGTAGAACGACAAACGGTATTTCTGCCTTATATCAAAGGGATAACTAAAAAAATTGGTAGGATTCTTAGTAAAAAATATGACGTTAAAGCTATTTTATCACAATATAAATAGGAGCCGCCTACCAACGGTCGCCTAAAGATATAATTCCATATCAGTGCCCCAGGGTTTATTAAGTTGACTGCAGCTGCAATAGCTTCTATATCGGTCAAACAAAACGGGCTGTCTCTCAACGGATAAAAGAATCACTGAATTGAGTTGCATAGCCCAGGGGTGATTCGGCTGAACGTCACCAGGTACCACGTTTAGTAAGGGAGGCTATTGATATAAAAAAATCTCAATAATAGAGAAAATGGTTTAAATTAGCACAACTCAAGAATCCAGTGATTAGTTTGTGTCATTGAAAACAGCCTCCAGTTCAGCGTGTGATAATATCGTTGGTGTCATGTGTATAGTATGGTACTAGTATGTATAGAATACCGAAGAACGTCAACGAACTAGGCGTAAAGTGGATAGACTCATCTGGCATAAGTTTCTGTCTAATGACAACTGTCAATAGTTTCTCCCTGTCATCGCAGTCTCGTCGTGACCATAATACTTGTTATTCGATCGAAATATCAGTAAAAATACATCGATCGTGAGTACCCTTTACAGTTCAAATGTATCATGTCCGTGATTACATATGAACATTACATATGAGCATTACATATGAGTCATATTTGGTTATTTTACATTTTAATAATAAATAATTATAAGCGAACGACATTACCGAAGCAACTCATAACTATCAAATAATTTTTATTTCTAATTTCATACTTAATTTAGACAACTTCAAAGAAATATAAATCGTGGGAGTTACTATATTTTCTATTCTATTTATAAGTCATTTATAGGTATGAAACAGTATTTCCCGCAATCGGAAATCACTTATAGACTTTTTATTGATACCTTGCAGACTTTTTCAATATTTTATTAAGAACGCATGTTTTAATATCAAGTCTTCTTGTTGAAGAAAATTAAGAAAACAACGTGTTCCATTGAACGTATAGCAATTCAAATCAAGTTGATCAATTTTAAACTACCTGCTTGACACATCCGTAGTGTCGGAGAAACTGCCTCATAAAAGAAACCTTTCACGCATAAAAGGAATCGATACCTCAGGTGCTTTTAAAATTTATTTATTACTTATACCCAGATACGATCTATCACTAATATAAAGATTAATATTGCTGGATATCGTATAACAGTTTGCTCTGATAGTGGTCGTAAAAATTAATAGTCTGTGACACGAAGATTTTCAATTTGCTTTTTAATTACTGAAATAATAGCAGCTATGAATCGTATGACAACGTAAATATCTCTGATAAAACTTTGTAGGATTCATTACACATAAAAATTTTCCTTATAAATACTTGATTTATTGAAATAGGCTATGATATCAATTTCAATATATGTACAAACCTGAATAATTCGTATTCGAACGCGTTAATCTCGAGAACTCTCAATGCGGTTTTTATGAATTACTAGCGGCCCGTCCCGGCTTCGCACGGGTGTAGTTTTATTTTTAAACATTTTGAGATATATTTATAATTTTATCTTTATATAAAGGACATAAAGGAAATTTTTTTACACCTTGGTTCACGTTACTGAAGTTTTAGCAAAGATCCCTTATTTTTTCTAGTAATAAATATAGCCTATGTTACTCAAGGATAATGCAGCATGTAGTGGTGAAAGAATTTTTAAAATCGGTTCAGTAGTTTTTGAGTTTATTCGTTACAAACATACAAAAATACAAAGGTTACCTCTTTATAATATTAGTATAGATATAGATAACTTGTGTCGATAATTTTAAATAAAGCACATTATTTAAATACGGTATATCAGAAACGTTGAGAGGAACTGGGTATTGCCAAGGTAAAATTTGAGAATACTAAATATCAGGTGCGCAAGAAGGTCCAAGCATCTTTAAACCTAAGCCAAACCTAGAACACATTGGGTTGTGGTGCATTCTGCTGAGGAATAAGCGAAGACATAGATCCCACCCAGTTTATTTAGACGTTACTCGTGTATTATATTAGTGTTTTCATCCTATATGACTTCGTTTCAAAATCTACCGTGAAATGTTTTTAACAGTTAAACCCAGTTACAGTATAAGAGAGCCAGGGATAAATGTGAACCCTGTTCCGTATTTGGCAATGAACGCATCGGTGATGTCTTTGGTATGATAGATATTCGTGAACGGACTATTTATCTTCAAAAGGTCCATTTGCTCATTTGTTGCCCATTTACTTAAAAAGGTACTTCATCATAAAAGTCGAAATTCTCTTGTCTTGATATTGTTCGTAAGCTCACGAATTATACTGTTATGTCCCATGTTACATAACAGTATAAAGGCATCTACTATTATTTGAAAATCAAAAATACACGTCCATTTAATTGCACTAACATTTCCCGTTGCCTCCCAGTAGATATTTAAACGCCTGGACATGTAAGCGACTATCACATCAACAACAAATTGGTATTAATGTGTAGAGTCGCTCTTAAGGTATGCGCATATTAAAGAACCTTTGAGCGAGAACGTAGTAAATATCTGGAGAGTGTGAGCTCTAAATTAATTTAAACTGGCTCATTACTGATCGCTTTCTTCATATAACTCCGATTTTAGAGCCACCGATCAGACTTTTATGTCAACTTCTACATCTTTTTTTTAGTATACCGTTAACCGGAGACACTCGATCACTTAAATAACAGAAGCCTATCTATTCTGTGATTTAGAGTCGAGATATGTAATTCGAATGTATTTATTACGTAAATACACAATTAAGCGGACCAATAACACTGAGTATTCTCTTAATCAAATGTCGGATTTAGTCAATTTTAAGTTAATAATAGCGTTTGGTTAAGCCGATATAATTTATCGCTTAAAGAGTTACCAAACACGAATCGGGGAAAAGTGTGTGCGCGCCTACTCGTATCATGGAGGAACGCACGAGGTGCATTCGAGCTAGCGTCATCTTAGTATATAGCCCGTCTATTAAAAGTTGATTTAAATCACAAACTGTATACATAATTTTGAACTGTATGACTGGGACGAGGGAACAATCAGTCTGATATTAAGACATTTTCATCTGCAACCATCAGATACACGCATTATGCTGATTATTTTTAGTTAAGAATTTGTAATTGGTAGGTAGGTTTCTAATCACTGTATAAAATTTTCGAATATCTTGATTATGATATGACCCACCTGGAACCATATAAGATCTATTTTTTATTGTTAAGATGAAGCTGTTTTATCACCAAAACATAAAATAGCTTTAAAATGTCAAACATTGATATAAAATTAAACTTAACATTTGCTATTAAAGCCACATTTAGTCAGCTTATTTTTATAAACATTTTTATTGTTCAAAATCCGTTCTTGTGACTTTCAAGATATTCAAAGCAATAATTCGTTAGAGGATCAGTGAGCGGGTGCGTACGAGTCGGTGCCTGATGGACCATTACTCGGGATGACGGCGCGCGTGCCCGTGTGTCATGCCTCGACCTCTACAATCACAACTACCCTGCCCCCCGAGCAATTCTTTGCACCGACGTCACAAGGGAATCTCGAGAAACCAACAGAGATCCCAGTGAAATGGAAACGCTGCACCCGCCGTTGCTTTTAAATAGGAAACGACACGTTTATCCAATTAGAAATTCACCATATCTTTGTGATAGTTGAAAAGGAAATTTGAGCAATCAACTTGCTGAGCGCCTCAGCGTTCCTATCACAGTTTATTCAATTGAGCTCGTAATGAAGTTATGTGAGCTATGCACAGTATGAAACAAGCGTTCTATATTTAGGTTTCTTGTCAAAATAATCATAGCAGAATGTCTACGGGGAAAATTTTAACTTGATAAAATAAAGTTTTACAATTGATGTATTTTGGCATAATATTAAAGATAATATAATAATACAGTAAATATTCGACTGATTATGTATTTATTACAAGACTATAATCATTTGTTATTAAATTAGTATTAATTTACTTTGCAACAATCCGCAAGCACATTTCGGTTTCGGAGCGAAACACGTGTTGGTGACGGTATCTGTTGGTATATACTTTTATCACAATTGCATGTTTCCTTTGTGGGAGGGAGAAGGTTCTATGGATGTATAAAGTATATACCATCATACATTGTGCTTGCGGATTGTTGCAAAGTAAATTAATACTAATTTAATAACAATGAATTTCCGCGAAGTAACGCCTGATACTATTAACTATAATCATTTGACCAATACAAGTAGTTTAACAACTAATTGTGTAACTACTGAGAAATATCGGCGTAACAAATCGGTGGAAGCAGTGGATGTTTAATAATCGAGTATCATATAGTCGACTGGTACTTCGTTTCTGTATCGAATTAATAAATAACTCGTATACTTATTCATCACCTGTAATAATGTCGTTAATATGCCGACATGAACCTACTTCAAATTCATCAATCATGTCAGGTTATTCATTCAATGCCGTCCTGCTCTTAAGCATCAGTGAAGTTGTGTAGCGCCCAACACAGTATTCTCCTTACAAGAAGGTGCCCGTGTCAAATCTCGAATTCTTCCCAATCGAATTCGAAATCTTCCCAATCGAATCTGCGATATATATATATAGTTTAATTTCTTAATCTCTTCATATCCAATTCGATTATTTTCTCAATATTTTTTTCATTGCTACGTGTAATGTGTTTCCTTGCACAACCATCGTCAAATATCAAATAACACTTCTTTCTTCCTATAAAATCCTCATACTAGTGGTACAAGGTTACCTTAGGTAGGCCATTATTCATAATTTCTATCTGAAACCTTTAAAATCATCAGATTGCTGGAATGTTTCCAACACAAATTCATTTTACAATGAGATATTTCAGTTTATCTCATAAAAGCTTTGGAAGAAAATTTTAAGTTAAAATATTCATATGTATTTTTACTGCACTACTATAGGTACAACTATTACGTACATAAAAAAAAAACAAATTTCTGATCACATCATAGTGTAATTTAATTATCGTTTATTACAGAATCTATGTAGAAGTTCGTAAGATTTTACATGAAACTTACATTGTAATACGTAAAGAAATGATAGTGTCAAAAGTAACTAAGCTCAATGAGTGTAATAGGAGCGTGTCGAATGTCTAGCCGGTAGTGGCGGCCGGGAGAGGAAGTGGCCGTTCATACGGCGGGCAAGTGCCGCCGTCGTGTGCCCGGCGCGTGGCGTGGCCGCATGTTGCGGTCCCAGCTGCTAATTGGAATTTGTTTGTAATGCCTAACTATAAATATAGTTTACATATCACGTATTACAGAGCTAGAGGCCAGTACAGATCATAAACTTAAACAATAAAGTTATTTTGTTTAATAATTACATTAACAGAATTTAAAATTAAAATACCGTGGATAATTTTTTTATCACTTAAAATTACTATTATACAAATAATATTATACAAAGCTGTGAAAGGCTATGAAATGAACAAGACAAATACGTCGCTATTCAGGCAATACTTTACAAATTATTAAGAATTTAGCTTTAAAACTTCAAGCATTTAAATATAAAACTATACAAGCGACTAAAAATAAATCTGGTGAATTAAAATGAAACCATTATATCGTGTAAGGTTAGGTTCTCTATTATTTTTCATTCAATGGCATTTTAAATACTGTACTTATTTATCCCTTGCCCCATAACCGTTATACCGAGTTAGCCGACCTCACTTACCACGCTGACCTCATTCGTAAATCATTTAATCTTATTTCAAAGAACGGAGGCCCACAGCGAGCTATAAAATTTAGACGACCAAAGATTATTTATACACAAAAAATACAGTGACACCTCACTTGATAAAGATATTAATATATGTGATTTACTCGTTTTAATACCTCACTTGACAAGCGTAGATTATAAATATGGGTACTCAGGTGGACTTTATCAAAATCCAATTTAAAGAAAGCCATTAACTTGGAAGTCTTGATAGCCATACGGAGCTTATTGATACAATATCATCAGTAATAATGGCGTTGTCGACGACAAATCGCTACAAGTAGCGCATATCTAACAGAACGCTACATCATGTAACAAGCACTCCAAATTAATATATCCTGGCTCGCGCCGTGATTCCTAATATTATATTTAGACGTGACACGCGCTCGTTTGTATCAATTGGCCCCGTCTGCCGCACTGATATACGGCCAACGCTACTTTAGAACAATGACAGCACAAATTATGCGATTACCGGCCTAGCACCGCTCCGCACCCGCAGTCCAGCGCCTGCACAGCAACCACAACCAAATATATTTAAACCAAATATAATATATAACAACCGGTCCTATGTAAGATTCAAGCATCAAATCTAATGCGGTGATAGCCTAGCCTAGATGGTGAAACGTCGACGTCTTACATGGAGGACCCGAATTTGAATCATGGACGCAACTGTAACACTGTGATGTTAGAAGCATCAAAACCAAGAAATATTAATGCTTTACGGTGTGCCCAAAAAGAACAAATTTTTTCGTCTTACAATAAAAATAATATTTCCTTTAATTGCGTTGTTCTTTTCTTTTAAATGTCAAGAATTACAGCATATTATTCTCAACTATGTTTTACATAAGTTTTATTTTCAAAGAGTTGTTACAAAAAAACATATTCAACTGTACATTGCAAAACGCACATCAATTCAAAATAATTGCCATGACCAGAAGTTTGAATATGTATGAATTTGAATAAACCGCTTTGCTTCATTTGAATAGTTTAGAGAAGGTAGTACTTATTTCCATACGCAGCTTTTACTCGTACCAAACTTAGTCAACATGATAGCGGTATCTGCATAAAATGTAGCGTAATTTTACGCATTTTGTAGTCTTACAACAAGTTAACAGAATGTAACTCTAGCTGAAATACCAATAGATTGTCATATAAACCGGTAAATTGGAGCGACATAAACGATTCAAAATAAATAAACAAAATTAATACTCGTAGAGTGCGCAAATATTTATTTGTTGAACAAAAGATGCGTTAAAATCGTCTATAAACAAGTATCATAAGTTTGAGAACCAAAGTTTTAAGTCGTTTCATAAATACAAAAGTCAAATATAAAGAGGTTCTGCTATTATCTATCCATTTTACGTTCTCTCAAGTCATCCTCTTCAGTGTTGTTTTCATATATTACGTATTTTATTGTATGTCGGTTGCCAAGTGTTACCAACGTTCAAGTCTCACCGATGATAATTTCTGTAGTTGCCATTATCTTTTCTACATAGATATTGGTTACATTAAGAAATACGTACTAAAACTAAATAAATAAAAAGTTCATTTAAACTAAATATTTTAAATGGTATATACAAACAACCTTAGCACGCTTGAGGTTTTTTTTTTGAGCTGTCTCGCTGTGACCCTGATCCATGTAATCGGGTCGCAATATCGGTAAAAAACACAAATGTCGTGAGCACCCGTTACAGTTAAAATGTATTATGTCTGCGATAATATAAGTTTAATATCATAAGTTACTTAACACCGCAACCCATACATATCCAACTATCAAGTTTATGTCTCCACTAATGCTGAAAGGGTTTTGAGTTTATAGTCCGCTATGCTGGTGAAGTGCTCATCAGCAGTTTCACACGCCTTTTAGAATATTGTGAATAATTCTTAGATGCTAAAAAATTAAAAAGTTTTTCTTCACCGAGACACATGGCAATTTATTTTCAATATGCACATACCTTTACGTACATGTGCGTGCAGGATACAAATATTGTCGTCTACAGAACTGACGATCTAAGCACTACACTACCACATGATTTAATAGATCTATTATAAATAAATATGTGTGAGAGCAGGAGGTCCTCCGTGATAACTAGTTCCGGAGCCAGGCCTATCATATAGTCTTGGAACTTCACAATTCACCATAGGTGACGAAAGACGGTTGTCCATTTCAAGTAACGAAATAGGGGGTTGTCCATTTCAATTAAAGGTAATCTTTGCAGTTAGATAATAATTTAATACTACAGAGTCATTCTTGAAAACAATAGTTTAGAACTATGTAGCAGTAATTCTACCGTATGACTCTTCAAGGGACCAGTATAAAATGAGCTCCGCATAGACGAATAATGCCTTTTATACTGAACAGAGTGGGAATTATACGCAGTTGTAGGTAGTTTTTAGATAATAATTATTGAAAAGGAAACTAATACTAACTATAAAATCTAACGACGTAGAAATGAGTACTCTGACGACCTTGCGGCGACATATCTATTTATATAAAAACGTCATTCAAGGGTTAAACCTTGAAAACCCGAAGACCGCCATTACAACGTAATATGTCTGAGAAAACTGATTTTACTAAAAATATTTAGACAAACTATCTAAAAATCTCCGGTCATGATAATAAGCAACTTTGCATTAGTTTCGAGCGAATGGCGAGCTCTATCGCTTCTTCGCGAAAATACACTGAAGATGTTCAAAGAGTATTTACCCTAAAGTTATAGAGGTTGCAATAAAAAATTCTTGAGTTGTAGTTACAATTTACCGCCAGATGGATTAATAGATTACAGAATAAAAAACATTTTGGTACTTACACATTCAGAAAAAAAAAAAAAGATTCGAAAAGTAACTGACATTTTTTTGTTTTAATTTTTTTAATAAAAAAAAATTATTTATACTGCTACGCTTTTCCTACATGGATTTAATAACAATTCTTTCTATCTGTTTCTCTATTACAATATCTCTATTTTCCATATATGATACGTAACACTACATTGTATTTAATTATGTTTTTATTTAATTTTTCTAAGTTGGTGTATTACAAAATAATCTATACGTCATCCACGTTGTATAATACTTGTAAATTATATTAATACTAAGTGAATTGTATATCCGTTAAAACATTTTAACAAATAGTATTTTTACAATAAACTTGCCCCTACAAAATCAAAGTTAAAGAATATACACAAATCGATTGTTACATCACATCCGAGCTTCATGTGCGGCGCAGTCCGGCCGGTACAAATCAGTCTAATGAGCGGATCACATGAAAGCCTTTTAATTTCCCATTTGGTGCGGGCACGGCGATATCGAGTGACTGTTATTAATATAGAAGCAGGGCCGGTCGCCGGTGGCGGCGCTCACGACAGCCTCGTTTACGTCCGACCGTATGGAGGTATCGCAGACGCTCTCTGCAACTTATCGCCCGCTATTAATTACGCTTAGATATGCACCAGACAAGTTTTAATGCAACTGCTTCATTTGTTGCTGCACCGAGAGTGCCATATCGGAGACGTTTTAGAAGTGATAACTTTGTGCACTTGACAGCCGATCGGACGGCGAACGTGACACTAGAAACAGCATAGCCACTATCGGTCGGTGCGTAGATGACTGATAGTTGTGCCTGAACGTGGTACATTTAACACCGATAGCGATCGGCGTATAAATCAGTTAGCCGGTGTTTTGCAAGCGGCTAGTACCAGCGTGCAGTACACGATTAACGCAATTACAGCTTCTGTTCGTGAAAGAAATCGCAATAAGATCAGGTGGAGCCGCGGGCGGCGCCGGCGAACGGCTAATAACACCCCACCAGGCACAAATAGAACGGTGTTGCACATCGAGAGGGGCAACTATCGTGTTCTAAATCATTTTATATTGTAACCACGTCCATCAGTTTAAGATTCAATTACTAATTTTATGATTACTACGTTACTATTTTATAAGACAGACAACCCACTTTCAATATTCTAAAGAATCTAAGTCCTATAAAATCATTTCTGCAAATATTATTTAGACTGATATGAACAAATTTGAGCTTTTATTGTCTTTGTTAATTTATAATAAATTATTAAAATCATGTTTTAAAAGGAAAAATGTGGTTTTTATTAAAGAGCCCTTTAAGTAGAAATATACTATTATCTATTTTTATATATTTTATATATCTTTGGATGATGGACAACATATATCGTCAATTGCACCATTTAATCAGGCTCAACCACTTTTATTTTTTAATAATATGTTTTTTCTGATTGTTTTTAATAAATCCCATCTGTCACAGTTAGTCCCTGCCATTCTTATTTTGTTTAATATTTATTATTGTATTGTTCGTGCATATGGAAGTCATTACTAATAGAAAACCCCGTAGCCCAGTTAGAAATGGCTCTGCCTGCCGAAGGAGGGGCTCCGAGTTGGGTTCCCGGCCGGGACGGATATTTCTGTGAGAGATAAATGTTTGTCATATTTATTTACGACCATACCATCCGCAACATTGAGAACCCTAGTGCGGGGATGTGAATGTTAAACCATTAAGCTTACTGTAGCACAATTACGGTTCGGTTTACTTATATAATGTTCCTACTTATATTTGATTTCGCATCGTTCCATATTTCCCCTCCCAAATGTTACCTGGTTATAGATGGCTATCAGCAAGAAGACTTGTGTTATCTTTGTACTGTGGTATGATTAAAAGTGGACATTATTGATTCTAATTGTAACCAATTAATACTAACAACTTAATACAGTTTCTTTAATTACTTGTAAACTCATTTGCACGTGAAGCAATTATTAAATAATTTTATATTATATAATTTTATTTAATTCGTTATTAAATAATAAACTATTTTGTAAAAACCTGCGGCCACAATGTATGTATACACCTTAACTGGAATAAAACTGTAAACCAACATTTTTACAAGCACCGACACGAGTTCATCGCGATACGAAGCATTATCAGAATAAGTTGACTATACGTATGTTAACCTCAGACTAAAATATAATATTTATCTTACAAAAATAAAAGGTAGATACTCTAAACCTTACTCATGTTTGGGGGAATAAACTGAACGTGAATACGCGTAAGCAACCCGCTATATCAGCCGTCATAACTCACGTAGCTGAAGCCGAACCAGTTCGCTAAAAATAATTGTTTCGGAGCGACGTCCTGCGGAGCCTATCTACTGCGAGACCTGTTCCTCCTTTGATACTACTGGGAGTACATCCCGCACCGGGGAACGGAACATAATAGATACGTAAAGCGGTCATCAATGCAAAAAAAATATAAATTTTGAAATTCCTTTCCAATACTTATTATTATGTACTTTTGAATTTATTTGTTGTTGTCCTGAAAATTATTAACGTTAAAAAAACAAAGTACATTATTTATTAATAATTATATTTAATTTTAATTGCTATATAACAATTATACTGAAATTGAGAAAACCAAAATACTCGTATTTACCCACGCCTTACTTGTGCAAATTGTGCTTAAAAGTTCATAGTCAAGACCTATCCATTAAATTCAAAGATCCCGTAATATCCGATAGTAACGATAACAGCCAATATCGAAGTGTTCCAATAGTTGCTAACGAGTAATCTATTCTAGCACTAAGAACACAATGAGCGAAACTCTTATCACAGAGTTATAATGATTTATTTTATTGCACCAGGACAGTATTTAAACTAGCAACAAACAATACAGGCACAGGTAAATCAGATTTTATAAAATGCAAATAGGTATCTCACTTCAGTCTTAAATTGTGATAACCGGCAACTATTTTCCTGAGCAATAAGTAAATATTTAAAAGTAATTACTACAATTTCATTATTGGATATTTTTCATTATCTTGAAATTTTTATAGTATTGTACTTATCACACAATACCACAAATTCAAATTCAAAATCATTTAATCATATAGGTTTTTTTTTGCTTCTACCACCGTTTCGAAAAGGTGCTTTAACAATGAGAAGAAGAAACGGCGAAAGAAACTCCTCAGCACATCTTTTAAACAACATATGGTAATTACAAAAGATGAAACCTGTGCGGAACTGGTTTCGACACTAATTTTTCCAGGCATCCTTATCATTAATGTACTCATCTATTCTATAATATCCTTTGCCGATAAATTGTGTTTTAATGCGACGCTTAAAAGTTCCAATGGGCAACTCGCGTAACAACTTAGTAATCTTATTGTAAAAACGAACTCCAAGCCCTATAAAGGAACGCTGAACCTTTTGAAGACGATATGAAGATGTAACCAAATTATGCCTATTTCTTGTTTGATGATTGTGTGTATCAGTTTTCTGCTTATATGTATTTTTTTTTAATAAATACTAAATTACTATACACTGACTGGCTACGGTGAGTACACCTATTTCTTTAAATTTTTATCTTAATGGCTCACGCGACTTTAATCTGTATATAGCTCTGATTGCTCTTTTCTGTAATATAAATATTGAATCAATGTCCGCTGATTTACCCCACATTAGGATACCGTAAACATAAGACTATGAAAATAGGCAAAATAAACAAGTCTAGCTGTCTCAACATCAGTGATCAGTCTTATCTTCCTAATAGCGTAGACAGACCTACTAAGTTTAAATGTGTTATGATATGTATGTATAAACAATAATATTAATCATCCAATTCCTGATATTAGATAATACATTATTACATTCCACAGATATTGTGCATTCCAGATGATTATAGATTCAGATTATAAGAAAGGAGTAGAGTTTTGTCAGCGCTCTTACATTTAGGATATACTCTTTGACTTTAAGCTACACATAAAATCTGTTTGCCATACAAGTCCACGAGGCCTCAGAATTGTATCTTAATATTCATTGGTAAACATAATGACTCGCGCACATTTATAACATGTCGGACCACAACGTGTTTTGCAAAAGTGTCGACGTTAGTTGTGACTCATTATTCACTGTCTCATAACATTCATAAACATTAATTTATTCGTCCAACTGAAGACAGATATTTGGTTCTAATGAAATAAATGGTGAAATTTTCTTAAGAAATCTTAAGACAAAAGCTTACTTCTAATGACGATCCCGTACCCCAGTTGGTAGTGACCTTACACGTCGGGCGATGGAACCCGGACTCGACACCCTGCCGGGGCAAACATATTTGTGACAAATGAACTTGTTTTCTGGTAATGATTGTGACGTCATATTTGTGTATGTCCATGATATCTCTAAACAGGAAATGCTAGTGCGGAGATGTGAGTAGGTATGTGATTGTTTAATTCTTAATATTAAATTACTAGGAGAACAGCGTAATACAACAAAATACATTTTCGAATCCAACAATCGAACTCGCATCAGTCGAATCATTCAAAGTATATAAAAATAATTTCCACACGTGCACGGACAGCCATACGACTTTTTACACTGTAAATAAGTAAGACGTAAGAAGGAGGAAAACAAATTTTGCCTTACGCGCATTACGGGAATCTCATCAATCTTAATTTATACTGAACGTTGACATTTTAGTTTTGACTCGACGTCAGTAGCGTTTCGTATTACACATGTGAAGATTGTATCAGGAAGCAATACGTGATCAGAAGTAGTCGTCGGCAGCCGAGTTATCGCGTGACACTGCTGACCGCTGGTGAAACCAGAGACGGACAGACGGCGGAACCTGCACTAGTGTTGCCATAATTCAACACGATAACGCCGTAGCGTCTCTCAGAATTGTTAACGACAAATAACACAGATAACGCAACCGCCACCTAAACGACCGTATCTGACATTCGATAATATTTAATAATTATTTACGTACATTACATTTTTATCAGATGCGACTAGACACGTGGTACGATGGTTGCGACATACTCGTAGCGTCGTAACTGCAGTATTTAAAAAAATATATTAAGTATTTATTTACGTTATTTACCTGAAAATGTTTACGTGATTATTAAAAGTATCTTGGTATTTTCAATTAACGAACACCGTTTACAATTATTATCAATATTCTTATTACTCGGAATGGCTATAAATTGAACCAACCAAGCCAAATTGAAAACAGGCTTGAATGCGTCATTAAAAATAAATTTCTATAATAATCTCCTCATGATTTCGAGGTATGTTGCATAAGAAAAAAGTTTTTTTTAAATCTTTAAAACAAAAAACGAACCCTACCACAGATTATGCAATAAAGAAAATTTAATAATGATAAGTAAAGATAAAAACAGGACTTCCTTTTTCAGGATTGGTCCTAGTATAATGCAAATCTGGGGAGATCTATGTCTAACAGTAGACTTTCAAAGCTGAATGGACGAAAGTAAAATAAGATTAAGAAGTTTTGATAGAAAACATTATATATGAATGAAAACCGCTCTTACTGCAAATTATTTAACAAATGTAATGCTGCATCGGTGCACCAAGGCACTAGCGGTCACAGCTGAGCGCGCTCTCACTTAATGTCATAAATAACTTTGTCAATCTGCTAACTTAATAGCATAATTTATCCGTCGCAGGACAACATAACGAGCAAAGCCGATAATAAACCAGAAAAGCCATGGGGTGATAATAGCTGCCCGTAAATAATGATTCCTGATTGCCGGTCCACACCTCAACGCGGGTCGTCGCTAAAAGATAATACCGTTGTCTGTATCTAGTAATACGTTAGTTTGTAATACTAACGCATAGATAATGGCACTCTTCCTGCATTTTGTATGTCCGTAACAGCGAGATCTGACCTCGCAAGTTGTTCATGTCTTTTATTCAGTAGAATGCAATAGGAGTCTAATTAACGCCAGCGCTCGGACACGGCTGGCATCGAGGATGTTCCGATTAGAGCGGCTCGCCCGTTAAGGAGAAACAATCACATCTCCTACAAGGAATGGGCAAGATTAGCCACTTCCCCGCTGCACTGTTTACAAGAGGAACGTTCAGAAACAAAAGACGAAGATTGTGGTAGAATAAGTTTCGTTTTCTATTATCCGTTTACAACAACCATATCCAGATATTATATTGTCGAATCTGTTTATCTCTAGATTTGATTTGGAGGCGACTAAAAAACCTATTAGGACTATGTGTGGAATATTTGCAATGACTATAGGAGTAGCACTAAGAAGGTGAAGTCAAATCGGCAGCGGGCTAGCGACGTTCGCAAGTACACGGCTGCTGTGTCGATATGTTTTCCGATAGCCACCGCTCCACCGACCGCACCATTTATTCATGGTGCAATAAATTCAAATTACCGGATTAACAATACTACGGATAGCATCTCTCGAACCGATATACGCGCACCGATATTGACGATGTAAACTGCAAATGCTCATGACTTTATAAACGTCAGTAAATCTGTCGCTATTACTGAGATAAAAATGTCCTTTAAATGGATTTATAGCATCGAGGGTATATCAAAATGTCTTTGTGGCAGAACCTCAACGTAGCTAAATATTTATACAGTGATAGACTAAACACAGGATCATTAAACTATCTAATTCACGGCAGAGGTGTTGTATGAAAGGGAGCATTATGGCAGATTTTCATGTTTAAATGTTGCTTTATAGATTTGCAGTTGAAAGAGCAGTCAATGATAGTAAATAGGCGGGTTTCTCTTTCTCTCTTCTTTCTTTTACCGGCACCCGTTTACCGGTTATTATCATAAAAAATATTAAATTATTTCGTACGTACTTACAGTTATTCTCACACACAGTTACTCTCACACACAGATATTATCAAGACTTACTCGTGTTCAACTACGCTTATATCTAAACTGTATTTGATGATTTCTGAATTGTTGCCATTACTGTTTGGTTTAAATCAATATATTATCCAAAAACTGAAATTCAATAGACTTCTACTTGTTAATAACAACAGCAATAACATACATACATCTGCATTACCGATATATTAAACCCATTATAGTAAAATAGGCACTACAACTGAAGATTACTCTTGTAAGTATATTAAATTCAATATTAAGAGGCTTAATCTTTTTTACGTAATTCTCTAAGGAATGACGATAAAAATCTGACTGTCGACATTAAGATGTGTGTGTAAACACTTTCTACTTCCTACTTACATTTTCAGAGATGTGAGTTATTGTCTGGTTGTTACTAAATTGTTTAGCCGATTCTGTTCGTGTTTCTGTGAAAAATATAAACGACTCGGTCTACATTCGTAGAAAAATGTTGATAATAAATTACTTTACTACCGCATATTTGGTGGATCACCGTACGTACAGTTTACGAATTTTATTGTAAGAAATAAAATGTTTCTAGAAATTGAAAGTTGAGCTAGGTTTTCGTGTTTATTAATAAATCGCTATCAATAAACGTCACAAGCGACTCGGTAAAAGCTCATGAGCCTTGTATCAGTCGCTTGGTGGACGGTATATAGCGCAATGAAATCCTACACCGGGACGAATCGAATGCTGTCCTGTCGCGTTTGAAATTTCTGCAATATTTCGCCCTTTTCACGCAGATATCCTCGGCCCGTGTCTAAACCGCCGGACGTGAAACACAATATCTTCGAGTACAGTCCATAATTTATATACACCGGTTTCGATGTGGATAATGTATTAGTCAAGGTGTAGTCTTGAATCGTAACCTATCTGATGGACGTGAATGTGCCAAAAATAATACTTGTATTAGGATGGATACAACGTATGCGTAAGTAGTGAAGCGTCAGATTCTTGGGAGCAACGACGTTTACTTAAATATATTCAAATGAATGCGTGCGATTAGCGGAGGGCACTCTACCTGCCTGTACCGGCGCGTCTGCGTACTCGTACATCAGCTCTTCGAACGAGTTTGATATGTTACTACATTTAATTGGCATCTCATGACAGCGCTCGAAGGCTGTTCATCAATCTACGATAACACAATTGTTATTAATCACGACGTCGTATTACATTACATAACTACATCATACTGCTGGATGTTTTTTTTTTTACTGCAAAGATTAATCGAAACATGAAACCTTGTTTCATTCAAGAGAAGCATTCAGAATCAACACCGTTTCCCGTTTCAAAGATAAACTTGCACGAACGGGTTAAAATAATCCCATAGTTATGCAAACCGTTAAATTGCAATTATATTGCAATATATGGATCATATTACGGACCTCCAATGAATACCTTAAATTTTAGATAAACTAGTGATTAAAACATTGTACGCTGTCGTAGCAGCAATCAATCGAGACAGGCTAACGTATTGTGTCGTGACGTCCCAGACTGGAGCCATCCATCAATAGATCGTCGATACGCTGAAGCGATACCTCACTACGACCAAAATACGAATCGTTTTTATTTTAGTTATAAATATCGCTGCATATGAAAGGAATGTTATGTTATTTATTTTGAGTTCAAATTTTAATGCAACGTCAAACGGTATTAAGACAAAGAGACGATATCTTAAAAAGCAAGCTTAAAAATAATTATCATTCTTACGTCAAGAAATAAAGCTAGGGCAATTACAGATCGATTTTATTTCAATGGAGTTTATCAGCTATATAAGCCGACATAATGGTGAGAATTGACAAATATAGGTATTTACTATCGTAATTCTATGAATTTTTACAATATGCGGCAACCCGTAATCTTATTTTTTTTCGTTGAGCCTTTCATTAAATTTTTGTGTAACATGGCGTTTTGTTAAAATTAAAATCTAATAATGTATAAGAGCCTGACATAAGAATTTGGATTGCACATCAATTTTAAAGTGCTAATTTACAGGAAAATTTAAGTTAATTTCGTGTGCTTATCGTAGAATTAACAATATCGTGACATAATGAGCAGATTCATGTAGATTTCGTATACCTTCCTACACGCCTCAATTTCGTTACGGACGGAAATTTTTACCAGTTTGGAAGCAATAACAGACTCCAATATCTTTAATAAATCCAGAAAAATGAAAGGTATATCATTTATTGAGGCAGGTATATTTTCGGTAGCCCAGAAGATTATAATAGAAATCACATGGAGGTTGTATAATTAACACGAGACCGAAATTGTTCATGCTCACTCAGATTGGAATTTTCCATTATCATGTTAGAATAAAAATACGCCTACTGCGTGTGATATCAGAAATATTTAAATATTCATGGAAAAATAAATGAACCAATCATGTTTACTAGTCGACCTTTCATTTGCTGTAATATCTTACATTTGTAAAGTTTCCATATTCAAACACGAATTTGATTGCAATTAAAAATCGTTCTAGAACAGCAATGTTCAGTGGGACGTTTGTTGACGACGATACGGAATAATCAATTCCATAAAAATGATGTATCAGATTGACAAAAAATGGGATACAATTCAAAATGTATTACGGACACAATAGTCACTGTTACACAAATGAGAATATTATTTCCAATTTAAGTAATCATCATTATCTACAAACATAATAGCAAGTGTTTTAGCTTTTTGATTCGTAGCCTATTGAAATTACAAAGCGATTGAGCTTTAAAATTCAGGTACAACAAAAAAGCCCTACGCGTTCGAGCGTTTAGTGTGAGTTATCGCTTTCGCCGGTAATTTGCAAGCTATTGTGGCGCGCAGACGCTCCGGGAACAGGGCACAAAGCTCGCGGCAACTCGCGTCGCGAAGTATTCGGTCGGTACGGTGGTCGCGCCTGCGAGCGATTTATGCACCAGCCGCGATAATGGCGGTATTAATGGAAATTGACACCGCGCTGGACTCGTCCCGCCCGTGGGAGAGACCTCACCAGTGCCGCTTAAGGAAATATAATATTAGCGCCGCAATCATGATATTATAATCTAAACGTCACTCGCCAATCGCCGTGAAATGACTTGTCTTCACAGCAATCACGACATTAAGTGACTGTAATGAATTCGAAAACTACATTGATTTCAATTACCGGCGCATTTTATTTGTGCAATATTAAGTTCTCTCAACAATTTCAAGACATTTGATTGCGTCCTACAACTTAATATAAATATTTCGGCTTGCATAGTGAAAAATTTAAATTTTATTATAGTGCTTTAAAAGTTTCTCGTGCATTTTTTTATTATTTTATATGTCATAACAAGGTCATTGTATCAGGACCTGTACATCTATACTAATATTGTAAGACACAGCGCACATTTTGTGAGTTTTTCTATATGTTGAAAGTAATCCTAGGATCTAGGGTACCTGTTTGAAAAATCCTTTTATCATTCGAAACGTATATTATTCCGAATACACACAGGGTACGTTTCATTAGTACGGTATAAATTTTTCAACCCGAACCAAGTCGGAGCAGATCGCAAGTATTATATATTAAGCTTTGTGTCCATCGCAAGTCACTAATCACAACTATCACAAGAGCCCATTACATTCAGCTGAGTTACGAGATGATATTGAACTACAGACGGATAGCCCGACTGTCTCTTAACCCTTATTTATTGGCATATAATGGATCCTAATGGACGCTATTCAATCTGCCATCAGGATCTTCTTCAATCTGACTAGTAATATATTTGATATCAATATAGAAAAGAACTCTTATTTTACTAAATAATTTCCGAAAATAGAAAATTCCAATGTAACTTGAATTCCTACCTAGGGTGGGTGTAATTTAATTAAGTAATTTTCCTGGTCCGCTCACGTGCCATAAATTAATTCCAGCATCATTCACACATTCCTTCAAAGGAAAAAATAGGGACAACGTAAGTAGCCGTTTAAGAGGGTATTCTTATTTAAAAGCCAACTTTACACGTACTACGAAAATCTAATGCAGTGGAGCAGCATTGATTACTGGGTGCCTTGTGTGTCCGTTTCTTATTTCCCGATCTAACCAATAATTAGCATAACTATTTGAAATTCTCCGTTTCTCAACGACGACCATACATGAAATTGGTCAGTGAGAGGCGTGCCACGCCCGAAGTCCTGACACGTGAATATTCATAACGCGATATGCTTCGTTCGACTGCTGAGTGATTTAATTCAAACCCAACCAACTTCGCAGACAACCCCACGTACGGATAAAACGTAATTGCTCGTTAAGCTTGTATACTCGATTGTTTCTTGATAATCAAAATAAAAGAACACTTTATAAATAAACCCTTTGAGAAAAACTTTAATCGATACCTGACAAACGATGCGAGCGCATCGTTGTTATTTTTAAACCAATGAACCAGAATATAAAGTATTCGCATAATTATATCTATGTATTTCTGTAACATTACTAATAATTGTGGAACAAGTAATACACATTTCTCTCGTTCCACAACTGATACGGCAGATGATGATATCAACAAAGGTGAGCAACAAATAAGTACACCTTCGAATTTATTTAGACCGTTCGTCGATAACACGCAGGACTCGGGTTCTTTTATTTGCAAACACGACGGACGCAAGTGCAATTTATTGATACTGTGTTCGATAACCAGTAGGTACATCCCACGCGGAGCGAGCACCACACAATGATCACGGAGTCGCGCGCGCCGCCCAACGTTTACAAGTATCGCGCCCTTCAGAAGGATTTGTGATACGGACTAATGCTAAATACATTCCATAAATACTTGAGGTTATGATGTCGTAAAAACAAAGTCAAGCTGTGCAGACAGACTTTGCGGTTATAAACAACGGGCGTCATCGCAGCTTCCTAGAGCGACTTCATTCGTTTTGCAACCAAGTGTTACGGGGTAAACAATTTGAAGTTTTAAACAAAATAGTTTGCGATAGGTACTCGCGTCTAGTTTCATTGAAACATTGAATATGTCGTTTTATATTGGATTATTTTACAATTTTGAATGTAGTAACGTAAAATCTTTAATATTCTTGGGAAATCTGCTTAATTCCGTATGATTCAATATGTCTAAATTCAAAATAGAACATATGTCAAGAAAAAAGAAAAATGCTTAAATCTAATAAAAATATAGGTGCACTGCGAGTTCATGAACGTTCCTATTTAACATTTATTTTGCTTCAGTGTGATGATTTATTTTAAACTAGCTATGGAATAGACATTGTTGAATTTTTTTTTATTTTACTTATTTATAAATTCTTTATGTAGCTTATTTTTAATAGAAAATTATATAAATTATAATAATTTCGGATATGCGTAGTTTTCTGTTTCCCATCGTTGCCACTTACATGTCAATTTAACGGTTTCATTTGTAAACTTAATCGAAGGATATTCAAATATATATTCAAATGACAAACGACATAAAACAACGCAGAATACACTGAGATAATTTAGTATAAACGATTTCAACAAAAAGATCCTATACCTACAATTTTATAACAAGTGAACACGAAATTTATACGTAATTTTGACGCACTGAGAATTCAATAAAGTAAAATTAATTTAATATAGATTGAAAACTAAGTGCGTGGTGGAGTACAGTAATGCCGCCACCAAGACAAGCAAGGGACCACTACCTACATTTTCTCGAAGTTTCGCCCTGTTTTTTCAAACTCATAACATTGACATTTAAAATGCAAGAGTCCTCAAACTCTGAATATAACGTATAAATTATCTGATTATAAAACAATAAAAAATTTATCACATCTCATGAAGAGCCAAGCCCTAACTCTACAAGGGCTGACTTTAAAACATAACTCTTCAAATTCTACATCTCGGTCAAAATGTATGGCATGTTCGTTTCACGGCTGCGCACAGACACTCTCATGAACTTATGGCACGACATTGAATTGTCAGTATCACGCAATAGTATATGCAACGTATTTAATGTCAATAAAATAAACAATAGATTGAAGCATAATTTACTTTGTCTATCTATCAAAAGATGGCACTGCTTAATTGAAATCTGAATGACGCTCTTCATATTTCTTATCGATAGCAAAAGGAGTTCAGAAGTGTTTTATAATGGAACATTTAAGCATTTCTATTCTGGTTCCTGTTAAATGAACATAATAAAATATAGAGTCTAAATTTGTTTATAAAGCAACCACAAATTTAGTACTAGGGTATCTCCTTGACAGAATTAACATACGCTCACGGAGCGATTTTCATCTGAGTTCAGCGTAATGACAAATCTAAGATATTATGATATATATGAAGGAAAATTTATAAGCGATACGTTAAATTGGAATGCTTACTGCACAATAAATTAAGAAATTTCGCCGCTTCCATCTTTGCCGGTAACGCGTCTGTGACAATAATCAACTATGAACTATTATTATTATTATGATCAACTAGTAGCATAAGAAAGATATCCAGAAATAAGGTCCAAATTATGTTTGTAAGCGTTAAAACGTATAAAACTGTGGATACATAAGTTTTGAAAATAAATGTAACGGTCGCTCACGCTGTGGGTGCCGACAGAAATTTCTCCTTGAGCCCATATGGCGTTTATGACTCATCATGAGATAAAATTATTCCATAAGACATTATTTATCTATTTGATTAAATTCTCATAATCGAAATTGAATAAATTATTTCTTACATTAACTTAACAGGTAATTTCACTTGACATCGATGTGGACAACGAGCCAAAAAGGAGGATACAAATATATATGAAATGCAATTATATGTACATTATTTCCGTCACCTACGGAGAGGCATCACATCATGAGACACCTTCAGATATTATTTACATTTTCGTGACTATAAAGTGGTATGTAAATTTAGAGCTTGCATTAGATATCTATCTATACATATAATAAAATTCTAACTGATCGCTTTCTGTACATGAACGATATATGAGAAAAAACATTATTGGGGGCCTTTATTGATGCAATAGAACACAAAACAATAGTAATTAGAATTTTTATCTGTTTGTCTGTGTGTTTGTTCGCGCTAATCTCAGAATTAGAATACTCCCCCAGTCCCATGCTGGTAGAACAGGGTGTCGTAAGAGGCGACAAAAGCTAGCCTGCTTGGCGGTAGGGCTTCTCGTAAGGATTATATTATCAGTATTATTATATAGTCATTAGTATTATTACTGGTATTATTACCTTTCCGTGAAGCCTGCCTGGCTAGCTACCACCCTCTTGCTTGAGTCAGCCGCCAAACGACTCGTCGTGTTCCGGCTGGGGCTTGAGAGCCAGTACTTTCTTTCTTACCTTCTTCTCATTTCCTGGCCGACAACGCATCAGTGATACCTGTAGTCTTGCTGATGTCCATAGGCGACGGTGATCACTTACCATCAGGTGGCTCGTCTGCTCGTTTGTCGGCTCTTAACATAAAAAAAAAATTGAAAGGATGAATTGTTAATATTTACGACTACAACATCCATGACAAATGTAAGTATATACCTCAGTAATTAATTTTTTTAATGAAATAGAATTTAGGGGATTCAGAAAAGTATTTCACACACAATTTGCATATCATAATTTTTATCGAAAACTGGATCCTGTATGGTATCCATAGCTGGGGCAAATAACAACTGTTGCAAATATAATGGCACAGGTCCATCCATCCATTGGTCTGATTCAATAATAGCAGATAATCAAACCTATGGATAACCGGGGCAAAGGTTGCCCTAATTTAATTTAGTAGCTTTATTGTAAAAGGTGCTCAAAAAACCGTCTATTACCGGTACAAGTATAATTTTCAAACAAGGAGCTATTATAATTCGGTCATAATAACGAGACGCTATCATTTTAAAACAAGAGAGTTTACCACTTCCTTCTTGGTTGGCAATACGTCTGTAATGACTTTGGTGTTACGAATAATCTTAGGTGGTGGTGACCCCTTACGATTGACTTGTCTGCTATACTCTATTGGCTATAAACATAAAAAAAATAGTAAAAACGAAAGAACAAAAACTGTTATGAGTAATATATACTATTTAACAGCTAAAAATTATCATATTCAATGTAATGCTTTATAAATTTACTTAAAAATGATATGATACCGAAACCATTTTCACGCGGCCAACTTGACAAAGGTGCTCAACAATCCTACGCGTGCGACGTTTTGTGCAAAATAATGGCGTGAACTGACTGCCCTTCCTGGGCACAATTATAACGTACCCGCGGGCATTCAGTTCGTTACGCGACCAACTCTTGGCGCCTTCTCCTGGTTCCTGACCTCTGACTTTTAATCTTTACGCTTGTACATTATGTACGCGAATAAATTGGATATCCCAGCGTTTCGTTACAATTCAAGAGCGTCTATGAATTAGGTTACGGGTTGAATCTGTGGGCGTCGTGAAATTCATGCATTAATATTAATTATGAATCATGTCTGACATTTATTTAACAATGAACCGTAGGAGTAGAGAATTTTCTAAAATGTCAATATATAAGAAAACATTTTAATACCAAGATTCTATATTTCCGAAGAAAATCATAATCTAAATACTACCTCTATATACCACTATACTTTATACACCAATCTATGAGTATATCCTTATGGTTTTCAGTTATCAGAGGCAAATTAAAAAATAATTTTAATATATCAAAGAAAAAGCTTGTTTTAATAGATAGGCAGGCATAACTGTTTTTTCAATTGCAATATTTAAAAGATATAAAGGATAATATTTACATTTACATATGGTAAATAAACCCTATCGCATGGTAGTTCAGTGTGGATGTCGGAGTTTAAATGGGCAGTAGCGCCTTTAGTTATAATCCAATTCAAATATCTTACTACAATTAGGGACCATTTTAAAAGAGTAACTTTAAAGCGACGTGTACGTAATGGATATTATGATATTAAAATTTACTTTATAATTGTTGTATGTAGGCTTAAAAGTTGTGCTGAGGAGTTCTTTCTATCATCATCACCGCAATATTTGAGCACCTTTTCGAAACGGTAGTAAAAACAAACAATGACGTACATAAGTGTATTCACGAAATACTTAAATGATTTGGATTTAAATGTGGGACAAAACTTATCTTACGTAATATTGCAACTACATTATGTATATAGTTATATAGCAATTAATCATGTAAACATGATAGACCACTTGATAATGTTAATGTAACCATTGTTAATGTAGCAGTTATTGACGGACACTGTAATATTTTTTTTGTATTGGGTACAAACTGAACTTCGATAAAAATGCAAATTGTAACCTAGTTATATCGTCAAAAGCTTAAGACCTTAGACTTTTGTCAATAATGGTTTATGGTAAAATTAGCTACCTGTATTTCTACCCAATGTATTACGAACAAAAATAATTTTATGGTTGGTCGGTTCACAAACGGTTGTTTTTAAATACAAATTGGATCGGTGTCAAAAAAAACAAAAACCGGATAAACACGTCGACATGAAACGCTCTCTTAATATTTTCTAAACGTTTTTTAAACAAAGAAAGTAAATTGAACTTTATCAACAAATTCAAATAAGTTTTAGATGTTTTTGACCAATCTTCGTTATTGCAACATAACCTTCAATTTTGGACTAAGTAATTGAAAAAGGAAAAGCGGGACCCGATCACAAATTACCGACACTATATCAAGTGTTAAACGGTATTTATCGACACCGAAACGGCAAGAGATCATTCATGATGAAAAATACACAATTTGAGGCCATAAATCAAAGTCATAACAGAACTCTGCATGGTCGGTAGCAACCGTGTGGAGGTTTTACTAAATTATTTATTGCTTTTATAACCTAGTTTTTTAAATTGACGTAACTATTTAATAACACGGTTATTGGACGCGATCTTAATAGGCATCATTGAGTTTACCTTTGTAGGTTTTATGACAGGATCTGTACATAACACGAATCAACGGTTTTTTTTTTAACTTTTACACTAAGTTATTATAAATAAAATTATATATATTATATTATAAATAAAATATAAATTTTATGTGTAATAAGAATGATTGTATAATATGAGTATTTTTATATTTAGTATGACGAACCGGGTATGTATGACCAACGGGTACTCACGATAATTATTTTTGCCAGATATTTCGATCCAATTTCATAGATCATGGTCACGGTGANACTTAATGGATTGATGTCTAAGTTGCAATGTCACCTACCATACAAAGAATCCGTATGAGCGAGCGTTTTTTTTTATAATGACATAAATGTTGAACAAAATATTTATATTACATGTATATTTTCGTTTTAATATGTTCACATCGCCTGATATTGACGACATCTCTAAGATATTCAAAATTTACCTTACTCCTGTTTTAACCCTAAATCACAGAAATAAGTACATACGTGTATATGTAGTAAGGTCTGTTAAACAAACCAAATATTGTTTCATTAATTATCTGGCAAAAAGGCAATCTCCTACTTCATATCCTACGCCTAATTATAGCGCCTAATTACTCGCCAATCTCTTCTATATATATATATCATAATGAATAGGCTTTACAATCTCAACTTTGAAATTCTATTCAGTCGTTGCTAATAATGAAATAAAATCGGAAATCTTCCTTTTAATTATTTATTACTTTTAAAAAGATTGTACAATTTTTATTTAGATATCCGATATATTAAAAGGCTCCACCATTCAATCGGGCCATAGTACGCACACGTTCGATTCAAATCACCCATTATCAATACTGGAGCTGAATTTATAATTTTTAAGCAAACAAAAAAAAGTTTTAATATAAGAATAGACATGGTCCCATCTTGTTTAAACGTAAATCTAACGTAGAAAATGCTTCTATAATAGATATAGATATTATTTTAAATTAATTATAATATAGGTGAACATTGTATTCTTGTTTCGAAGTTAAATTAAAACCTGCTTGATGTAGTTAGATAGGTATGCGAAGTACTCAAAGCATAAAATAGTTCAAAATCGTTCATCTTTCTTTCTACAATTTGCATCTTTCCCACTCTCCGATTTTAGGAAGTTTGAAATAAAATCAGTATCACCCAGTACGTACTACCGTAATAATTTTTTGTTAATCTTTTTATGTTATCATTAACATTGTACAATTAACCTTACATTGTATATAACCTAAAATTTTACAAGTATACAGTTTATGTAACAATAACTCATTAATGTTTGTTTCCCTTTGTTATCTTCTATTTTAACTACGACCCTGAGTAGGGCTTATTGAAAGCTTGCCAAGAGAAACTTGAAAATATCTAAATTTGATACATGAACTCATGTTTCAGTTTTATAATCCCACGTAACATTAAAAATAACAGTAATTTACGGGGTATAATTACATTAAAGCAAAAAACCAATCATCTTAACTGATCAACAAAACAAGAACATACGGACATAGCGATATTTATACATACATAACGCCTATACCATTATTACAAAGAGAAAGTGTGAATTTGGTGAGTTTGTGTATACACGGAGGGTAATCTACGGAACCATGGTACCTAAATGAAAAATTCTTTTACTGTTTGAAAGGTAAATTATTCGGGATGGATATAGGCTATACATCAAGTACATATGTATATAATGAATTGTTGAAAGCGTCTGTGCGGGCCTCTAGTAAAACATAAATATAGTACATATTATACAATGTTGTGAGCGCATCTATATTAATTATAAAAATTATATTCCAAAAACAATTGAAGCGAGGTGCGTTAATAATTTTTAATGACTTGACAACCCGCTAAATCATATTTCAAGGAGCATGAATACGAATATCAACATGAGCGGGACTGAATATATATACGTATTACACTACAGTACAAAACTCTTTATTGCCCACCAGGGAAGGACACAAAAACATTAATAAATATTGTAATAGAAACATTAAGTGTAAGCAAGAGGTGGTCTTATCGCTAATCGCGATTTCTTCCAGACATCTTATTGGTAGCACAGGACACTTTGAAAGATGAAAAAGGGGACAAGGGGTGCACAACTATATATGTAATTTTATTAGCTATTAATAGCGTTTTATCGACTTTATTTTAAATAATTATGACCGCCTCCAGGGTCCAAAAAGGTGCTTTTAGTATTTAGTATTAATCTTATTAGTTTTACTCACTTACTGTTTATTTTTTTGTTTTATTCTCATAGGCTCATTCCATCCCTTACGACTTTTATTACTGTAATCTTTATACATAACTGTAAACAGCTTGCCTATTTGAATTATCAAAAAGTAATTCCAGTAAGATTTATATACCCAAAACAATATATCTACCTTCTAAAGCTAGCAATCGGCCAGTGTTTGTTAAACATTTTACAGGCCCTGTTCGTAGTGCCGCACGAGTATTTGTATGCAATACGCATGCTCTAATACGGCGCTCGATCTATCGACAGCCAGCAATTTATCTCGACTACGAATCGAACCCCAACCTTGCGTGGCAATTGCAACACAGCATTTCCTGTTACCTTACCCGATACCAAATTGCTTCTGCGAACGGCACTGAATGCAGATTGTTCTATTATTGTTTTATTTCCAATGTCTGAATTTGTTACTCGTGCTATTTGATATTTATCGTACTAGTTTATAAGTGTGATTGAACTTCTTTAGAAATAAGCTCAACACCTTAACATGCAGTACACTTGTTTCAACTTAACTCCTAATATCTAATAGACTACGTAGTCACGCTGTCGAAGTCGTCTCATTGGATTTCCTTCACAACTTTTGTCTGCAACAATACCCACGATTTAAAGCGTGAAATTAAGTGAATACGTGAAACAAACTAAGTTGATGATTTGTGGCTGTAATTCGTAAACTTAACAAACGATCACAAGTCCATACGTTGCGTTACAAAATCGACCGTATTAGGCATTCATTAACTTAATACACGCCTATATCATTAACATAAGAAGAAATAAAGAGCCTTCGCACTGAACATGTAACCGTCGCAATAATTGATAGTCGGATTTACGGTACGCCCGTGAATAATCATAACCACTTTCGTGTTTAATTGCCTCTCCTTACATATAATTAAACGGCTACATTATTTCGTGTACATCGTTGTTATTTTCTAGGACGGTTTGGAATAGTCAGTGACTAATGATATTGTTTTGTTATCGTAATAACTTTAAGTTAAATTAATGTAATGATTCAAGTTTACCTGCACAGCCATGAACTTGGTCCCTTACCTCTAAAACAACTTGTCGATCGGTTGCCTAAAAAGGTAGCATAATGTTTATTGGGCGTTCCTAATTAAGAGACGTGGGTTTTGTTTGAGCCTCATAATATCACCATACATGGATACGTAGTCAAGTGTTTTGTCCAGACCTAAACAACAAGCAAGCGATCGGTGGTTAATCGAGCGGTGACGCTAGCTTGCGCGCGCGCCGCTGCCTTATAAGTCAATCTTCCTATTCGCCCCCGCACGAACGTCCTAACTCACGGAACCTCGACAGTCGCTAGTGTTCCGACAACTAAATCGAAATGTTAATGTCACCTGTAGATTATGCCGCGTGAGCCATCAACTGGACCGAACTAGAATATGATCCGTCCAAACTATTTCGTCTACTTCGGATCTTTAATTGAAATAAAATATCATCGAACTTGAAATTAAATGTGCTCGTTTTTACACGTTATAGGCGGCGAAAGCTCCTAATTAAACGTAAACTCGTTAACGACACCGGTACACACGCTGAGATTGACGTTGAGATGCACAAATGATGAAAGTATCGTTCGTTTATCGGGCTTTATTATCTAAATAGGAAGTTATGAAATGAACGTCACAATCAATGTTGTTATACACATACACAGCCAGAGACAGTTTGCTGACGAAATTGTCAAATTTGTGTTGAATTGTGTTGTGAAAAATTGTGTTGAAAATGAAATATTCCTAATAGCAAACATCAAATATAAGAAGTTTTTGTTCCAAATTGCTGGAGCTTTATTATACTTTTTGATGTATAACATCGCAACTGTCTGTTTAAGGCGTTCGTAGCAATATGAACGGAGACCCTAATTAATGTCATCTGCCTACGTAGGGCCATCCAACGCTTGAGTGTAGGTCGCTGTCCTTTACCTTTGAGTTTCAAAGGTAACAACCACATGCCTAGTAAAAGCAAAAGGCTCTCGTTATCTTCTCGTCAACGTGGGTGTTCGATACAGAATTAAGAAACAATGTATCCAATAAATTTTTTGCTTGGATCCGTTTCCTGTAAAAAAAATATAATACTTCAATATCGACAGCACTAAGAGTGGTTTTATTTATAATAAAATTCCAAAAATCATAAAATAAAAGTGTGTTGCGTAAAATCTCTTATGTTCCTAACAGTGGGCCTCAAACTACACTCACTGCAGAACATGAGGATCATTTTGTACTCGTAACTCAGGATGACCAGATGACCATAAAGAACAAAAATATTGGGTATTGGATCTTAAGTAATCTGGAAATTGGGGATTGAAGAGAATACAAGAAAGTAAACAAAGTAATCTAACGTGCCGTCGCTCACGGATAGGAAGACATTTGAGCTTAGAACAAGAACGAGAAACATGATCATACTTACGTACACAAAAGTCGAAACGAAGGGCATTATTGATGAGACGATCCAGCTTGTCGACAAGAATCTCATTCATAAAAAATGAGCAGACGTCACATAGATAGTCGATAATAGAGAAAATAAGTACTTTATTTGCCACTTTTTTTACATTTGAATATAAGCTACATACGTGCATACAATCAATGACGCATACATCATGACTTACACCACTCTATACGAAATTGACACAAAAATAACAATTATGGCGCAAATGTTGAATCGAACCTTTATCATAATATATCGTAGGCGTGATTAAATTGTCCCTGTACCTCGGGATCAGAATACGGGCTACGATATCGTCTGCCTGTCGTAAGAGACGACTAAAATTGGACTTCCGGGGATACGGGTGGTAACATGGGAGCTCGAACCATCCGACTAGCTACCCCGGGAAGGACGACGGGATGTGTGGCTGCGTACCGTTGTTAAGATCGGATAGTCGGTGGACGGGACATCTCGTCCCTCCCAAGCAGAGCCTTAGAAGGGCAGCGCGCTCAGAGGACTCCGGTTGCGTTCTTTTGGAGATACCGGAGTCCTCGACTTAGCGCTGAGGAACCCTACATAACCCGTCGTCGCTTCCCAGCACCGGGTCTCTTTTGAAGAATTCTCCTTCGAAAAAAACAAGGCTTGACAAAATTAGACTCTAACATTAATATTGTCGTAACCATGCATAACCTGCTCAAGAATATTTACTTTAATTTATTCAAGTGCAATCCATCTAACGCATTCAACACGAGGGCCCAATAATTTTAGATTATGATTTATATAGAACTAACTATATGAGGGAATATCGCAATCTGAAAATCTGAGAGATCCGAGAGAATCCAAAATGTTATATTATAAGTGGGGACTGAAAATGTAATAGAATTTCTGAATAATTTGGTTGTGATTCAGAAAAGTTCTAATTTGCAAGTCCTCCGCGCCGCCCACACTTCGCCCACTCTGTGCACTTTGACATTCGAACGTTTCGTTCCGCTAATCAACAGGTGGTTTCCATGGCAACGCGCTGACCAGGTTTAATGAACTTTCCCAACCATGATTCGAGACATTAGTATCTCTATCAGTAATTTGATAATCTATAGTCAAAAAAGTCTGACGTCCAAAAAGTGAACACTTAGAAGAACTTTCAAGATTCTTTTATTTTCATAGGAACTTAATTTACTAGCAAATTTATATATTTCGCCACATGAAATATTATTGTAGGGATGTATCTCTACATAATATGTATATTATAGTATGAAATTACTTTGGCCATCGCGTGTTATTATATTGTCCTGAGGATAAATATCACTTGCACTTTTTACACTTAATTATATCTACCTTCACTCACGATTAACATTGCTTCACACGAACTAAACTGCGACTACCAACAGATGAGTAAACTACTCATAAAATTTTTAAAATTCGCGTTCCATACATTTGATTAGAATATCGGAATCCTTATAGTTTCATTCATTTATGTTCGTCTATTTATCCGTCACAGCCTAATTTCTTAGAATCTACTGGTCGAAACAAAGTGATACTGTGTATATTGTGTAGATATTCTGTACTATTCTGTTTACTATTAATAAACCAGTTATAATTACGGGATATATTTTGATGCAGGTTTTCTCGTTTTATTTTTTTACTTAAAACGTATTAAAAAAGAAGAACACCGTGTTAGTATTCTAATTGTAACTGGTACTCACGATTTTTACGTTTCTTACCTATAATTCCACTCATTCACATGGATCATGTAATATTCCTTGACGATGTAAATAATATTTTGTCCCATGTATGTATCGCATTGTTTTACCATAAACTTTAGTTTATTTTATTAAATTTAGTTTTGAATGCTAAAAAAAAGAATTATATGTATAGAGTTTGCACTACCAAATGTGCAGAAACTAAGCAAAACCCTTAAATTTTTTTAGATGTCCCCTTAGATAGTAAGTTTCAGCGAGGCGCCCATATATCGGTTCTCGCAGGTAAATTTAGTACTTCTGTTTGCGCTATTAGAAAGATAAGACTGATTACGGACCTAAAGACAGCTAGACTTGATTATTTTGCCTATTTTCATAGTCTTGTCTTACGGTATCCTAATGTGGGGTAAATCAGCGGACACTGATTTAATATTTGTATTACAGAAAAGAGCAATCAGAGCTATAAACAGATTGAAGTCGCGTGATTCATTAAGGGAAACATTTACCGTAGCCAGTCAACTTATTTTTAGTAATTTAGTATTAAATTAAATATGTACAAATAGAAAAGTGATACACACAATCATGAAACAAGAAATAGGCATAATTTGGTTACGTCTTCATATCGTCTTCAAAGGATTCAGCGTTATTTTAAGGGGCTTGGAGTTAGTTTTTACAATAACGTTCCAAGGTTGATACGTGAGTTACCCATTGAAACTTTTAAGCGACGCGTTAAAACACAGCTTATAGGATAAAGGATATTATAGTATAGATGAATATATTGATGAAATGGACGCCTGGAAATAAAAGTGTCGAAAACAGTTCCGCGCAGGTTTAAACTTTTGTAATTACCACGTTTTTTCTCCTCCATATTAAAACTCCTATTCGAAACTATAGTAGAAGCAAAAACTGACGCGCATAAGTGTATTTACAGAATTCCAATATGATTAAATGATTTTGAATTTGATCACGAATAGTAGTAAGTTTTAGTAATTGGGTCGATATATCAGTAAAAACCATAAAAATCGTAGGTACCCGTTACAGTCAAAATTTATAAAGTCGCCAGTGATATAAGGTAAAAATTAACATGTTTTTTCTTCTTTAAAGATAAAAAGCCGATAAATTATTAATCTTTAGCTATCTACAGGAAACGGATATTACTCCTAGATATACGAGAAATTCCAAGAAAATCCTTGCCAGCTCCTATCTAATTACTGAGAATCCAATTTTATTATTAATACGTCTTGTACTAGGTTCACGTGCAATTTATACAAACAAGCGTTACCTACGTAAACGATGACTGTGATATTATATTGAATACGTCAATAATCCCTTACGGAAATAGTTTTCTATTACGGTGTAGTCGCACACGTTACGTCGCCGAGAATGACCAGGTACATATTTTTAGTTGATGCCAATGATTTATCCGACCTACGTAACTTCCCAACTATCTCGTCCGGGCTATCGACGTCACGGGAGCGCATGCCACACGGCTAATTGTAGCATGACCAAAACGGTCTCAGGGAATCAGCGGCGGCGCGTAGCGTACGAATGCGGAGCGTGATTCAGCGCGGAGAAAGTGGTAGCAGGCAGGAGCGGGCGCGCGGAGTCACCGTGACGCGCCAGCACGCGGCGAGCCTCCGCGCCCACGCTGCTCGCGCATCGCACTCCGCACCATCACTACACTTGTGCGCCCCGTGGTTTTCGCGCGCTTCCCTTCGCCGTCGCGACGCCGCGCCATTTTCTTGCGCACGTGGGCGACGACGGCTCGGCGAGGGCGGCCGGCTCGAACGCCACTAACGCGACCGTCGTGAATGAACGCCGACCTCGACCGGGTGGCTGGCGTCCATTGATAGGACGCGCAACGGTCCACGACCAAAACGCGCTCTCGTTGCACGGAGGCGGCGTGCTGCACGCCCTCGCGGTTCGCGCGCACCTCAGTCGAGGATGTGGCGTTCTCCGCGCGACGACATACATCGCGTGCAAAATCTGTGTTCATTTATCAGTAGACGCTCGTAAGCCGTCAGTGTGATTACCGTGCCACATAAAAGTAGTTCCCTAAACGTAATGTTCTGTGATCGCGTCAATTTCTATAGGACTTTAGATAAATAAGGTAGTATACGAAATAAGGAAGAGGTGACGGGCGGTGCGCGGGGCGGTGTGGTGTGGCCGTGCAAGCGTGGCGTTGTGTGTGTGTGCGGCTAAGCCGCGTATGGTGGTGAAGTGGTGTGCGTGGTACGGGGATGCGCTCGTGCGATGCTATCGGTGATTGCAATGCGTCGGCCGGAGGACGAGGAGCTGGGCGGTCGCGGCGACGGAGACGAGTTCGTGGACATATCACACATGCAACTGCTGGTGGAGGCGGGCCCGAGCGGCCTGCACTACGGAGGGCCAGCGCCGCCGCTGGCGCAGCCGCAGCCCTACACGCAGCCGCCCACTCACGCATCCAGCATCGCAACAACTACGACCTCTACTAGTGCCTCTGTCGACGATCTATTCGCACTGTACTTACACTGTACACCATCAACTCATGGTGAGCACTATGATATAAACTTTTAGAACTAAATAATGAATTGATCTTAACCAACGCAATATTTAATTATTGGTAGTTCTCGCAATACAACCGCTGAAAATGTCAACAGCATCCGCCACGTTTTAAAAATTATCAATGAGAAAAATTAATGATCGAAATTCTTTCGAGATCAAGCTCAGAAGAAGAGAGACATCATCATACAGGATATAAATACAGGCATCATGCTACATCTAGGTGTCTGTCCATACGCCACACCGGTAGCGAATCAAGTTCCGTTCCCCCAAGACGCTCAGTTTGTTTTTTAATTAGTGATATAATTATTAAGTATTTTCTTACATATTTTAATGTCTATATTTGTAAAAAAAACAGGAAATTCTAAGTTAACAAAATTTCTTCAGCGGTTTTAAAATATATTCTGCATACATCATACGCATACTATTCGTATCTTATTCTCTTTTAAATTTATCTTATGTTCGATATTTTAATTAATTTTGATATTACAATTATGGCAATAGTCGATCAAAACCCATAGTTAAGAACTCTTAGTTAAAAAAATTGGTTTGAAACGGGTTTTTAATATAATTATAATTTCTATGTCATGTGTAAATAAAATATTATCAGTCAATTGTAATATCTTATACCCAAAACTCAAAATTTCGATTGCTTGCTAAGAGTACATGATCACAGCCGTTTTCTGGCTGTGATTCAAAAGAAAAAGGTTCATTCATCAATTCATACAATGAAATATAACTATCCTACCATCACATATAGCAAATACAGAATAACACAATAGAATCAACTATGTCATCTTATGCAATACAATGGTGGTCAAAAGGCAAAATACAGTATAGCAAGAAGACGCGGAAGAAAAAAAGAATAGGGTTTTTTATGTCAATTCTTGAATTTCCACTTGTAATTTTTTCCACAGTGTTAACAAAGATATTTACAGTAATTGATTAAATGATTGATTTTTTTACACAGTGGCGGAAACTGTCTCTGTGTAAAGTCTCTGAAAATTATCAATCTGAAATGTTCCAACCGCTCTTGTCGTATTTAATCCCAATTTGGCTCAGAAAATAAAGGAGAAATTTTGTTAATGTTTTCAGGAAACTTTATAAGTTCTTCATAGTCTATGAATTACCTTGATATCTCTGTTGTTTATTTTATTTGTAATGTTTTAAGCAGTCCTTTTTAATACAGATTTTTACACAACCTATTGAACTAAACTATAAACATATTTACATCGGACTTTTTTGTTCTTCTTATAGTGAGATACAGAGGATTTCGCGAATCTAAGTTAAGAAGACTTGAGGGCCTGATGATATCGAGCCAATACGAATGTGATCTCCACTAATTCTATATTAAAATTGCTAAGAAATATTAATCTTTGATAAGATGTCTAGTGTGAAGTAAGGCTCATATCAATAGTGTTAATATAATGAACATAGGACATTTTCTATGAAACTGCTGTTCAAAAACTACGATTTTTATTTATACACTTCATTTTATGGGAAGTACCTTGTTACCTTTGAAAAATAGAAGTGAGGATCAATGGAACTTTGTAAACAATTTTTTGATTATCTCGTCAGAAATTATTTTTTCCTAACAAAAAGTTGTCAATATTGAAAAAAATTGCAAATCACTTACATCACTGTCTGAAAATAACCGTTTAAGCACATTTCCTCAGATTTGATGGACGTTTCTTGTGCAGTATGCGGTTGATCGTCGTCCTGGAGGAGTACTCATTTGGAAGAAAAAAAAAGAAGAGGGTTTTTTATGTCAATTCTTGAATTTCCACTGATTAAATGATTAATCAATAAATTAATCAATCTTGCTTACTTTTGGCAAGTATTTCCATTATTGATTGTTATTGATGACATTTATAGTCAGTGTTTGGCAGGAAAAACCAACTTCATAGTGGATAATACTAGCACCGGTCCATCGAAAACTCACCCATAGTCTCTTGTAGGTTACATTTTTCTAGTGGCATTTTCTATCAGTAGGCCTGAGATTAGCCGTTGTAATGAACGCTTCCAATTAACTTTCAGTATCAATTTTTCATTAAGTGGTGAAACCGTCCAGAATTTCCTTGTTATTATGGCGATCGATATAAGGCAGCACTTGCCACGTGTTCACTAACTTCATGTAAAACCCACTTTTCACGTTTTTCCCAGTTGGACACAAATGAATTGCTTCTTTTTCCACTTACATCGACTACTTGTGTTTGTGATGATATGATGAGTCCTTCATTAGTGACTTGTCCGAGTTATTGATTCTTCGATCTGTATCTGTTGATGCCATTACGGAACTTATATTTGACAATAATTTGGTATTCTTATTTTTCAATAATCGTGAACAAAACATTAATGTTATTGGAAATTCTAATGAAAAACCAATATCAATATTTGAAAATCTTCAATTTGAAATAAAATCTAAATAAGCTCCAGAATTCTAAAATTAACCTTAACTTTATTAAAAAGAGCCGAAACTACATACTTTACCATTGTCATAGCATTCGCTAAAGACCAAGCTAAGCACCATAAGAAAATATATCCTAAAAATCATGCATAGTTCCATTTATATATTGCGAATTTGAATTGTACAAGAATTTGAATGTTTATAGTTCGTCGGATGAGTGTGATATTGTAAAGCGCAGACGCAGTCGATTAGGCCGTCCGGTCCAGATAGTAATATGGGAACGCTGATCAGAATAGTAATAAGACGATTCCTTTTTCATAACCAGGTATATATTCAATGAAGTTTATAAACATTACTGGGGTTACCCAATAAAAAAAATCAGTAGCTAATTCTAAATCAGACTTGTTAAATTTGATTTGTGACCTATAAATAATTTTAGAAAATTTTCCTTTTTCTATAAAATCTTCAGCACATGGAATTGATTAATTTTCGTTTATAGTTTGTTTGAAATTATCTAAAACAGTATTTAAAAATATTACATATTTATTTTTTAGAAACATTTTTTTTTTTCAAATTTCACTCAAACTGTCAAAACGACGGTTCATGCATTTACGTTACAGGTACGGTCATGATTGAGACACCTAACTTTATATTTTAGCTATCTACACACAGACAGACAGACACACACACATAGATATATATAAGTATATATAAATATATATATAACATAAACTGAGTTAAAACTCAGTGATTTTAGATTAATATTGTTGACATTATAATAATACTATACTATACTATATATGTATTTAACCGACTTCAAAAAAGGGGGAGATTACACGTTCATTTATTTGTTTGTCTATTTATTTATGACATTATTGAATCGATTTACTTGATTTTTTTTTATTTCATGATGATATACATAAATATATGTATACTTAGAGTGAATATCTAAAAATAAGTCTTAACGAATAGTTTTTAGTAAACAGTAATAAAACATGTTTGCTTATTGTAATTATTGTTTTGCAAACTTATCCATAACATTCGTTTGGCTTGTGTTTGAATTATTTCTCAATTAATAATTACACAGGTAAGTGAACACGATTTTATTTGCCAATACCGTATGTTCTGGATATTTAGGTGCAACTGTTGGCACCGTATGCAAAATTTCAAATTTACTAGTGATTGATGATAATAATAACAATAATCATTGGAATAATTTATTAATCAATGTAATAATAATTAATATTTTCTATAACGATATCTAAAATCTCCATCACTGGTACAAACTCAGTATAAATAACTAATTGCAATCTTCAATAAGCTTTGATAAAAAAAATCTAATAGTCGTAATTACGAGTACATAAATAAATTCGTTTATATTAAATACTAACTGAAGCTCTTTTATAGAAATTGACGATTTATGTCTAAAGAAACTACCCACGAACTATTGATTTAGTTTGCACCATCTGAGGCTAAGTCTATAAAGGGCGGGACCAACACATCCTCATCTACGATTGAATAACGCCTCTCAGTAAAATTTCAATACATATTTTTAATTAGAGATTTTCAGGAAAATATCAGAAATCTTGTTTTGCTAGACTTCGAACTATTTCTATTAAATCTAATACGTACAATCTTAAAAGTGACTGGAAGTAGGTATAAAAGCTTTAAAGGAGTGGAAGTATACGATATTTGCTGTCAAATACTCATTTGCTGTCAAATTATGGTTTTACCATATTGGGGCGGCCTAGAATACTCCCCCGAATCCCAGGCTGGCAGAACAGGTGTCGTAAGAAGCGACAGAAGCCAACCTGCTTGATGGTATTATCAAGTATTATCAAGATGGTATTATATTATCAGTATTATTAAAAAGTCATTAATATTATCTTTCCGTGAATCCTGCCTGGCTAGCTACCACCCTGCTGCTTGAGTCAGCCGCCAAATGACTCGTCGTGTTCTGGCTTGAGAGCCAGTACTTTCTTTTTTACCTTCTTCTCATTTCCTGGCCGACAACGCATCAGTGATACCTTTGGTCTTACTGATGTCCATGGACGACGATGACCACTTACCATCAGGAGGCCCGTCTGCTCGACAAACGCTGAGGGAAAATGGTATGTAACCATTGTCTCACGCCGATACGAAAATGGGCAGAATGCCATCATGCCGGAAAACCATTTGTCTTCTGGTATCCAGTGGTATATCTTCCAGATAATTATATAATTATTTATACACAATTTACCATAACTATTGATTCACAAAAACACCCGACGTACTTGCTGATTCCAATCTTACAAAATAATAAACTTGTGGGTATCTATTTAAATAACAAAATGGTAGTATAAATGACACAGTGATCTTACCATATATTTTCAGCATATTTGGAGTTCTCTTTACCATTACCCCATCGACAAGCATTTCTATAAAGGTATTGTCGACTAAAGAAGAAGGAGAAAATACTGGCTCGCAGGCCCCCAGCCGGAATACGACAAATCGTTTGGTCGCTAATTCAATCAAGAGCGTGGTAGCTAACCAGACAAGCTTCACGGAAAAATATAATAATAAACCAGTAATAATATCAATTACCTAATAATAATACTGATAATATATTCCTTACTCAAAACCCTACCACCAAGGAAGCGGCTGTCGCCTGTTACAACACCCTGTTCTGCCAGCATGGGATTGTGTTCAGTATTTTAGGCTACCTGAATACGGTTAATTTATATTATAATTAACATTTAATTGATCACACCGTAACCGAAACCAGTTAAATATTATTCATATATCCGTATTTATATCCAGATTCGAAATTTCATGTCCTAATATCCTAAAATTATATACACGTAGGCTCCGCACGTAATTCTAGGGAAGAGAATAGTTGTGAAATAATGAATGCAAGATTCTGAGTTTGAATATTTTATTGTATTTCAAATTTAATGTTGCACCCAAACATGGCACCTACATCGAATGATAAAAGTGTCACGTAAACATACTGCTTCTGGTAATATGGTAACCACAATACGTGTCAAAAATCCGTCCCACGCCGAACGCGTCACACAGGACCGTCGGCTCCTCAGAGGTGCCCACACGAAAGGCCATTACACCTCGCTGGATGTTCACAGATGCACGATAGCTGAACCAGCCGCTTTGAGCGTCCGCGGTGCCACTCCGGGCCACGCACGTGCCTTTGTAACGACCCGCGACGTAGCACATCACAACACAAAAATGATTAATCTACTCCTCACTAGACGAATGCCAGCCGCTAACTGTGGTTGACTAAGCGATTTACATCTTCACTGATGCTTGCCCAAATATGACTCACCCTCGGAACGTTGATCGTATTAGAAGCACGTAACATCATCCAACGATGGCAAAAAACTTGCACAACTGAGAAGACGTGATACGTAAAGATATCTACCTCATATACGCAAACTGTACTATCTGTAACCGGATATCACAGCAATAACGACCTGATCAGCATAAAGTGTAACTTAATAAGAAGCTAAACTAACAATTATCTGTTTGTATTGTGGCAATATTAAATATAATGTTACACAACAATTGAATACCACATTGAAGTTTGTCGTAGTTAAATGGCAAGGTTCAGGAACCTGTTTATACAATGGTCCCCTTCACACAATATATTAAGCTATTTGTTGTAATCATGAAACAATTTAAGCTTTCATTTCCATTGTGTGACGGCTCAAGCTTCCCATGAGTCGCCAGAAGGCGCACCTGCGCGAACCCAATGATGGGGAACAATTGCTGTCATTAAGGAATATCGCTGGTCGTCGAGCCCACACATTAAATATTCAAATACTCGGTACGACAATGCAAGTTAATTTAAAAGTCAATAAATTATCGCTAATACCCAATTTGCGTCGACCGGTTAACAATTCCCGCAATTACTTAAACGCATGTAACTGCAAAAGATACGATCTACGTCAGGCCGACCAACATCGGCGACAGCATTGTCTCACCCGATACGAGTACCTACATACACTGCAATTACTACATATTGATTACAGTTGACTCGGTTTACTCCAGTTGTGGCGATCGTCTGCGTCGTAAAACGATGTTTAACTCGCTATAATTTCATTGGTTCAAAACTATTATACTGCTGGACCTATAGCATTAATTATATGTGAGTCAACACTACCAAAATTTTGACGCACGTTCTTCATGAAATCACAGTTTTTCTTTTTATATTTTTAATATTTTCAATGCTATATTGAAAATCTTATCAAATTATTTTAAATCTAGCTCAGAATATTGTTTAGTTTTCATTCAAAACATTATATTGAATAATGGTATTTACTTTTGGCAGAAGATTTGAATTGCAAAATTCTTGCTTAGAAACCTGCTGTAAATCCATCATTAATTAACCATATTTTTTTATTAACAATCGCTATTGCACCAAGAAGAACAAGTCTTGATAAACGAGAGGGTTCCATCCTTTACATATGCCCAAGCAATCGCAGACGCCTCTGTTTGAGGAGCACGGTTAAGCCTATCCTGCCAAGTCACACCTAGGATTTTACGCAGGCAACGCATGTAAAAAGTATTCAAACGTTGTTCTTGTTTTGCATAAGATGTCCAGGTTTCGGCTCCACATATGAGTATACTTAAGATGGAAGCTTGGAAGACTATCATTTTAGGCTTTGTTGTTAAAAACTTATCACACCATACCCTTGTATCTAACTGCCCGAACATGGTCGCCGCTTTGCCGATACGAATATCGATCTGCACATTAAGCTAAAGATTGTTCGACACAGTCGACTCTAAGTAACAAAATTTGTCTTCAACTTCTAACATTGCGCCGTTTAGTGAAATAGCAGTGGTCCTTGCATCAGCACTACGAGTGTTTTCGTCATTTATAGACATGCCAAACAAAGAACAGGCCCAAGAGAATTTATCCACCACAGACTGAAGATCTTGTGCAGAATTTGACAGTAAGCCAGCGTTATCAGCAAAATGAAGGCTGTCAACTAAAAGATCCTCTCGGTTTCTCATAATTTTAGTAACGAGATATTAAACAACTTTCCGTCGATCCTTGTTTATAGATGGATACCCTGTTGATTGTCGCCGAAAGCTGTAAATAGTATCAACAACACATAAATTCCCAACAGAGTTGAAGCCATGACGCAACCGTGCCGGACACCTCTGCAAACGTCAAATCGCTCAGATATACTGCCATTGAAAACTACTGCGCCCTTCATACACTCATGGAATCATTTAACGAGGCTCACGATTTTAGTCGGGCATCCAATACTCTCCATAGCATAGGTGCAATATTATACGTGAAATCATTCATTCATTATTGCCACCAATAATTGCCTTACTACTGGGCCCGGATCTCTTCTCAGAATGAAAGAGATGAAAGCCAGAGTCTGTCACGTTGGGCTAGCAGACTTCACACCTCTGAATAGATTATGGAGAACTCTCAAGTGTGTATGTTTCCTCACGATACGATATGAGACAAATAATAATTATTTGTAATCCGCACACAATTGGTTAATTTAGAGGTGAGTGCCGGATTCAAACTCGAGCCTCCCGTGTGGGTGACCGGCGTTTAAACCACTATCACTGTTGCTTATCATGCGTTAAATAAAATTATTAATTACGATAGGTTTGCCAAGGAATTTGAACTAGATTTTTATTCAATAATCTGTTATTGTGGGGCTGATATAAAGTAAATTTTTATATTACAGAAAAAAGCAATACACATCATTTACAACCCTAAGCCTAAGGACTTGTTTAAAGATCTCTTTAAATAAACTAATGTATAAACTGTTGTGGCAAAATACATTTTAGTTAATATTATGTACGTTGAAAATACTCTTAATGTATGTACATAACTGATTATCACAACATTAATACTAGGATTAAGGTTATATGATTGTACTCAATTGGAGACTAAGCAAAACTAGTGGCTTTTTCATAGGAAGATGTCTAAAAATTTATAATAAAATTCCATTACAACTAACGGAAATTCCATACTGTAAATAAGAATATCACGTGAAAAGCATCCTTATGAGAAATGTTTATTATTATAAACTAGAAGATAGACACGAGTTAAACATAAGACATGATCTTAGACATGAGTTAAACATATTATATCATATAAGTCATAAATAATAGTAATTGCTTGCTGTAACTGTGAGGAAGAAATAAACCCCTTGAGGCTTTCGTGCCACTTTTGCTTCCGGGACCACTCACGGTAGGCATGGCTTACATGGCATAGTTTGGCATTTGAAAAGTGTTTGTAAAACTCAACTTCGAATAAAATTTATACATTTATTTAAACTTTATTATACCTATATAAAATATGGTATAAAAGGCGGACTTAATGCTAAAATCATTCTCTACCAGTCTCTGAGCTAAGCAGATATCAGCGATGGCCATATTAATACATAAATATAAAATATAAAAGATCATAATATCATAAAATAACATATTGCTGCAAGTACTTACATGATGTGGAATTGCATAAACAATAAGCGTATAGTTAAATATGCGTATAGTGAAATATGACAAAGTACATTTTAGAACTTACTGGTTTCATCCATGACATGTATATTAACTTTAATGTCAATATTATTTAATATCTACAAAAGTTTAAAGACGTAATAATATACACTCACACACAAGTTACGTGCAATGATCATACAGCACTGCACTTGTACCATGATCTGATAAAATAATCTCCGGTAGCATTCCACGGCGCGAGATTTCCTTCGTCCTGATTACGTGACAAAAACAACTGCACGTCTACTTTGTATACTCTACATTTAAATTTTATGTAAGTAATATCATCTCTTAAAAATCCTTAACAAAATAAACTTACTGTACTGATAGCTTAGCTTATCTGTGCATATAAATAAGGTGGACATTTATTTAAATATTAAAACTGGTACTATGTTGTCGTGTTTTGAAATATACTTAGACTAGGTACTAGTAGTTTAATGTTTATAAAATAAGAATGTTTTTGACACACGTGTATGATTATTTGTCGTTAAGAAATATCAGACGATAATATATTATTTTAAATGAGATTTAAACACATGATTGTAAAATACAGTTCTCTTGAGGTGGTACAGGTTCTTTCTGTCCTCGAGTTAAAGCCAACCTACCTTGTCCTTAGTGCACTCTGTTGGACAGCGAACGAGGCAATAAAGTAGGCTAAATATTTTGAAGATCGCGGGTCCCTACCCTATTTCTTATCTGGTTAACAACTTTACTCATTTCAAAAATCATACATTTTTGTTTGCAGTTTGTTTTGTTTGAGAGCTAGTTAATGAGCGGGGTTAGAACCTCCTCCATGGCTGGTAACCGGTTCCCTCTAGACTAGAAGATGTGCATTGGCAGCGGTGACCACCTAACTTCACGCAGCCCGTCTGAACATTTGCTGGGCGTTACCACAACAAATCTAAAAAGAGTAAAAATGACACGATTGACTCGTTCATCGCTATTTATATCGAAGTCGTCTCAACCAATAACAAAATCTACACCCGACCGTCTAAGCTTAATATTGAACTTTAAATTTAAATCTTTTAGCTTTTGCACTCCCATATCCTGTAAACAAAAAATAAATTTACTCTCGCGAAATATCATTTCCGCATTTATTATGACTGAAATTTAATTTCCAAAAAGTTGATGCGTAATATTTATAATCAGAAAATATCTTAGTACTACACTTTAAATAGACTCGTGCTATATTCACTAAGGTAAAGTACAATATATGTCTCTTATTCTTAAAATAATTAAATCAATAAGCTAAATTGAACTCTTTCTGTTACTTCAAAATATTTTCTTTTATTGAAACATAAATAAATATTAGTTATCTCGGCTCAAATCACCAGTATCACAATTTTTATCATATCCATCACAAAGTCCCTCCTTCTTCTTCTTCCAATATTAGTAACTAAATATTTTAACCAGACTATTTAATAATATAATAGCAATTAGTCAACAGAATAAAATAATATTCGCCAAAATATTCACAGTACTTACATGATCTTCGATTTATCTTCTGTTTTCTTGAGTATTTTAGAATATTTACGGGAAGACGACAAATTTAATTGTATCTGTTTTGAAACTGGAAAACGGCCAACATTGACTCATCTTAAGTTTTATGCAATCGCCCTATTTTTCTAAACTAAAACAGTTGCACGCGACACGTAGCCGCAATTCAACAGAATTAAACCGAAATTCAATTGTAACATGATTTTTAATATAACTCTTCTTTGCAATTTATATTAATAATGCAAATAAACATACGGCCTACCTCATGGTTATGTACTTCCGTAATACAGGTGTCACGGACGCGTTACAGGCTAAGAAATAAGCGTTGTATCTGTCTGTTGAAGCATATTATGTCGTTACTGATTTAAAAGAAGGGCGTAGTTATCCAAGCAGCCTGTCAAAACCTTACTACACTTATGACTGTCATATAGTCAGCAGCGACCTACCATAAGCGCAGGAGATTGATTTGGTATATATTATAAATGAAATAAACCCTTAATCCCGAAGGCTCATGCAAATTGCAACACTAAATAAACTTCTTACTAAATACAGTCAAGAAAATATTTAAACAATAACATCCAGATACTTATGACCTACATATGTATAGGTATACGTTCTAGTAACCCACCCTCGGTTAGCTTCGAGAACCTTGATTTTCACATTTTTTACTTTCACAAACAGTACCCAATGAAATAAATCCTCATTGTTATTTTATTTTAATTTTTAAAATTATCGCATTCAGACAGAGAGACAGGATATTTTTATAATATAGCCTAGTGGCCATACAACGGACTAACGTACCTTTCGAATCGTAAAAGAATTTTTTAAGGAAGTGATTCCATTTTCGTATGCATTTTTATGTATGAGCAATCATAACTCCATTGTTTATGAAATGATTTTGATTATTATTTTTAGTGTATAAATAATGACTCGGAATTAGTCTCTTTTGAGTATGGTGAGGGTCTGATGATGAGTTCTGAAGGTAAAGTGATCGAAAGTTTAATAATGTTTTTTTATTTAATTTTTTCATTTTATCGCAGTAGTGTGACAACGGCCTAGGTCATTGGGCTATAAAAAGCTTATTTGATTATGACCCGAATAATAACTTATCATCATGCCATATTTTATTAAAATCGATCTGTTACTTTTAGAGTTATTGAATCTTATTGTATGTTAATAAGACAATCCGACAAAAATTAAAAAATATATTGTGTTCGGGTTTATATCATGTAACTACCATGTAAAAAAACATTTTTTTTTAATATTACATGTAAAGATATCGTATTATATTTACAAATATTTATCATAAATTAATTTGTCAATACTGTACCACATTTAACATTTATATATACATACATTACGTACATATTGCAAATACAAAAACAGTGGTTAGTTAAATATATTGCGACAATTTATCATAACAAATTCATGGCAATTTAACTAAATCTAAAATAACCAAGGCAAAGAAGATCACAAAACATATAAACAAAATTAAATCGTGCTGAGAAAAATGTGAATAAAAACTTTTCCGGCGATAAAGTTGAGCACAGCGGCCATGAAAACCAGACTAGTCTCTAAATACGAAGGTGATAAAAGAACCATACATTCTTTCAGTTTTTTTATATCAACGGCCCACAAACAAGCACTCGAACCACCTGCTGGTAAGTGTTCACTGCCATTCATGCACGGCCTTGAGCATAACGGCATCACAAACGCGTTGCCGGCCACGTTTTAAACGACGGACCCACTTATTGCTGAGTTCCCGACACTTAAACACATAAAATATACATCGCTTAATCTTACATATTCTTCTTCATCGTCTTCACTGCGTCTTACATCTATGATTAGTTTATTTTTTACTCCCAAGGGATAACTAAATGTACCTATCGAAAAATGTAATTCTCATAATTAACAATCATTTAATTTGATTATTATTTCAATGAAAAACGAAAAACACCACGTACTCGTACGGTTAAAATGCAGTGTAGTGTTTATTGCGTCCTAAATATGAAGTAACGACATACATACGTGTGCGCTGTAATTGTCAATGTATCCGTGTGTTCATTAATGCAATTACACTAATTACCTACTCGTCTCAGACGCGTGCTTCTTGAGTCATTCGTCGCTGAAGAACACTAATGTGATAAACAGCGTAGTAGAAAAAAGCGGATATATTAATTGATGGACAGAGCAAGACTGACCGCTGACAATGAACGCTGGACAAATTATACGTCGACCTCAAATAACGCATGAAATTTTAAAGGCCATCACGTTTGATGGTCGACTTGAGCAGACGAACTAACCTTGGTTTGGACTATGATGTACTGGCATGAAATTTTACTTACTACACGCAATCAATCATTAGTGTCTAAACAAAGTTTCATGTATTATTAACAATCTCATTAATTATGTTACTCATCTGAACTCATTAAGGTAATTAAACAAAATAATTATAATAAAAAAATCCCTGGAGATTATTATCGCTGATCTAAATGAAATCTTAGGAGTATGCTCGCCGAATATTTGATATTTGAAGTTCAAATATTTATTATAAATTTACCGATAAATATCGCTTTGTATTTATCGTCTGCAGATTTTATAAAATTTATTGATTTTAAACTACTAAGGAATCATTACGTTTCAATATACAAACAAAACCTTACCGTGCAAACAGTAGGTTACAGTAAAACTGACACTTAACTTTTAAACATTTGTTAACGTGTTTAATGCTCTCGTTAACCGATGCTTGCGGTAATAGAGTGTCAAGAAATTTGAACGAGTTAACAATTCGTAAAAGTCACAGTAAGTTTATAGTTTTAACACAAGTTTTAAGTTTAGAAACCATAAAAACATCTTGTGGCCAGATTTCACTATCAGAAGTGCAAGGTTTCCGTGAATGTTATTTAGTAGTTTGTTCTCAAAAGTACACAGCTGCATGACATAAAGTTTAAACACATACTAACCATATATTTAACAAGAAAATGTAAAACGTGCCTCGTAATATAATCCTCTATATTTAAAGTCATTTTGTTGGTAGACAACGCTTACAAATTTCAAATGTACTTGGTCTTACACTAATTTGAATCTATAGCTATAAAAAGATGTGCAGAAGAGTTACATTCGCCGTTTCTTCTCCTCAATGCTAAAGCAACTTTTCAAAACGGTGGTTGAAGCAAAAAATGACGTGCACAAGTGTACTTACAGAATACCTAAATCATTAAATGATTTTGAATTTGAATACTAATTACCTTAAAAATGCTGTTAACGATAGTTACAGAAAATGTATTGTTAAGTACAATTTTCAGTCATTCCAAGCATTATATTATATGCATAGGTACATAGAATAAGACTATGTAATACACAGCAACTTATTAAGTGGAAATGACATTATAACTAGAACCAATTGGATTTAAGACTAGGTAATGAAAAATTATTTTCCTGCCAACCAATAAGCTTTTGTTTTTGTGAAATGAGCTGAACACGAGTACATTCTGATACCAGTGATATAAATAGAATAATTAAGTATTATATCAATTTCTGACCCTTTCCTATTATTACGTATAGTACAATTCCACTATTGACATAAGTAATAAGTTATATAGATTGCTTAGCTTTTATCATATACAATGATACAGTGCAATAAATGCAAAACGTAGTCCTGCTTAAAACCTTAAAATCTTTTTTCTTAAATATTTGTTTCCTTGGAATGTATTCCATACCGAGCTCAATAAACGGTAGCAATCCTTAGCATCTGACCGACATTTATAGTGAATCACGCACGGGTGGCGTTCCATATCGTTTATTTATGAGGAGCAGTGCAGCTGGTAATTGCGGTCGGGACCTCGCGACACACGGCTCGTTTATCTAATTAGTGTCCCGAGTGTCTGAGCGTACGTCTAAACGTGTATGAACATTCGGTGCGGACGCGCGCTGTTCTACAGTCGGTTACTAACTCCCCGTCGATTAACGGCTAAAGTTAATAATATATAGAAAATCTGAAATTTAAATCAGTGCAAATATACAATATAATACAAAATATCTTTACGATTCAGGTAATAGCCCCAAACAAACTGCTTTTAAATATGTAAAAACTTCGACACGTGGAATCAATAATGGAAACAATAAGCTGTAACGGCTGTAACATAAATGATCATGGAGTTGACAAGTCACCTGATTTTAAATGTTAAAACACGATAATTAGAGACATGGTCATATTTTCCTAATCTAAATATATACCGAATACACAAATTATGAATATGAAATTGTTCCTTTGAGTTGAACTTTAGCACCACAAGGCTAAAGACTACGGAATCTTCGTAGTAACCGATAGCTGCAAATATTTTACGCCTAATCTAGCCTTACGTAAAGTCAAACAAATGTCTATAATAACGCCCAGGTTTTTGACATCGTGTCTGAACAATATTTCAATACCGTTAAACATAATAGGTGTTACTAGACTAGATTCAATTTTAATATACCTTGTGGACCATCAGCTAGTATTACCTGCGTTTTTGTTGGATTAATAACTTAACCATAACACTGGGTTTGGTTTATAATATAAGACATACATTAACTGATTTAATTGCCTTTATAATAAAGATTGTAAGATATATATATATTTGCGCCCAGACAAGGTGAGAAGGGCTACCCTCCGGAGATGCACGGGAGGCGGGTAGTGAATGCTCATGCATACCAGCGCAGACGGTTGCGCGGGTTATGTGGCACTCCCGATAAACCTAGAGGCCCACCCACTAAACACCACCCAGTGTTGGTTTTGGCCATACGGCCTCTAAACTTTCATCGGACGCGACTCCCTTAGGGAAGAGGGGCGCTAGATAAATATATCAACCAAACTAAACTATGTATAATCGATATATTTAAACATATATGTAGATTTGATGAAATTCATAAATAAGAATGGTGACAACATACGACCTTAAGGGCGCCAGCATCGGTAGAGGTCCATGCGAAAAAAATATCCTCCAGTTGGATTCGCTGCCAGCATCCATTCAAGTACTGATGAAACTAATCAATTACAGTTGGAGATATGATAAGAATGCAGGATCATCGTCTCATCGAGCACAATGTTGAAGTTCAAAGTGCCAAAAAAGGTTTATAAATATCTAGCAACGCACCGTAAGATGTTGGTACTAGTAACGCAGTAATCATGCTACAGTCGGAACGGAATCATTAATATATCCATATTTCAATCGGAACATCGATCTTTAATCAACCTCTTAATCTCTGTATTTTATGACAACTTAAAAACTGCAGATGAGACAATATACTCGGCCTTTGTAAATAAATATGAAAATTTTATTACCATAAAAATAATGAGTAATTCACACACACAAAATATGACCAACCAATCTGTTCAACAGGTAATGTTAGCACTTGACTATTTAACAGTACGATAAAAAAAGACCTAACGTATTTACACGGTGCAAATCTAATTTGCTCGTTACAACCACCTCGTGAATATATAACAAATTCTTATGAGTTACTTCTTTTACCAAATATATGTAGTATAATAATTAGTGCACGGTGCGGGTGTTTTTGAAATGACTTATTACCTGAGTCACTTTTTGTTTTAGATCGTATCTACAAATGTTAACGAGTAAATGTAAGTGGCTTAAATAAATTAAGCCTTACAAAATCATTGATTATTATTTTAAGCTTCGACACAATTTTTGATAATAATTCGAAATAGTATGTATATACGAAACCCGGCTGTCAGTTTTCAAGGACCATTATAGTTAAAAATATTTTTACCAATGTTTATGTATTTATACGTTTTTATCATGACTTTATGTAAAATGTTTGAGGCTGGATTTTACAAATGCTTATAAACATAGTCATAACACATACTAAATGCAATATTATATGCTATCTAGATGTAACTTCAAAGCAAGTAGCAGTGCACTGTAGCCGGGACTCGATTGAAGTGCAAGATTAAATCAAGACCTGACTTGACCGCAAAGAAGACGTTCTAGAGATGATGGATTACAGATAAACTGCTGCATGTCCAATGTTACCGCAACATAAATTCCATAAAATACCACCATATCCGCTACACGATTCTACAGACTTTAGAGTAATACAGAAAACAATGATACTTAATTTATGCTCTTTATCGACATTAATATCACAGCTTGGCGTTTATGAATAAACGAACAGACATGTTTATATATCTGAACGGTTCATTGATAGTCAATTCATCAATGTAAATATACATGAATGACGAATATCTCAAGGCGTTTATTTTAATTCAATCATAATCTTTAATGTACAGCAGCTATACAACACGTATAGATGTGAATACTATGATATGTAGATAGAACCTAAAGGTTGTGTTAGTAAAATCAATACTTTCGACGGCAGATGGCAGCAACAGTGTGTTGGCGGAGACAATGCCTCTAATCCGTGTCGAGTTGAAACCTGAAGTCCTTACCTTGACTCCTACGCCCCACTGCTCCGTTTACTAAGCAACTAAACCTCGTCCATGAACGGATTGCTGATCTACGCAACGATTGATATACGCAGTTACACCTACACCGCTATTACATTTCCCAGTTAACTTTCAACGTTGTGTAATACCTATAAGTATGTAATACGACGTCACAGGTCGCCGAAACCAATTCATAACTTATTAATTATACGTAATTAAACATCATGTTCCTAATAACAAATTAGGTATAACCTTTTTTAAAATTCAGACATTATCTGGATGAATAATATTAAAATACAACTAAATATATTCTATGTAAGATGGGCCGACACCATAAAATGCTGGTATGCACTTGTTCACGTCACAGGAAACGTGTTATCTGAGAAGTGCGTGTTATCAAGCTGTTGTATTATAAATTAGCGTTACAGATTTCGTTACGTTATTATTCATGAGGAATGGCCTCCGAAGTAATGAATGAACAGGCTTGCTTACCGCCGCCCACGGCACGTTCATTCATACGGGCCCTGCGCGCTCGACCAGCCTCTCAATGCCGACCTACTACACTACATGCCCCTTTATCGACCAAAATAACTTATTACAAATAAATGTATAGGTATTTATTCTTCCTACACAATTACTTGTTTGTAGATTAATTTCTTAACGTTCTTTACCGAATGAAATCTTAGGTCTTCCGTTGAATCATATTGTCATACATGTCATTTGTCACTTCATGTCAGGAACAGAAAGTTTGTCGTGCGTTTTGACAGTCTCCTAAATGAGAATGTGAAGAGAGAGAAGAAGGGAGACATATTTATATGTCAACATTGATGTATTCTTATTTTGGGCCATCACTTTGACATGAGAGATTACCGTCTGGCTAGAGCATATCTGGGGAGCACCGATGTTAGATAAATAGGTCAAAGTTTTATTAACATATACACAAATAGTGTAAAAAACGACAGCGTAATTCGTGGTGTCATCCTTATCGTACAACGGACAATCACCACAAAGCAGAATTAATATTATAAACGTCTGACACATTAAATGATCAGCAATTGTAACCTTGAAAACTTGAACCTGAGACTTTTACCTTTTTGACCTGTTTAGTCTAAGTAATTGTGACTACCACATTCGAAATATAATCCGATGTTGTTCTTAACGAGTAACTGCAAGTTTGAATCTACGAAAGGTTTTGGAAGAGAAAGTTCGAAAGAAAACCTCAGTCAGTTGAACGAAGGCGACAGTAAAAAGTTTACTAAAAAAGCAAGAAATTGGCACATTTAACGTTACAATCAGAAGCAACTCTCCGAGCCACTTTCATTATCCTGGATCTTAATTTTAAATACAGTGAGTTTTAAAGTCACTAAAATCTGGTCGAACTCATGAGGCGCTCAAATAAAATCGATTCTTTCCGTGTCTACGCTATAGGATTTACGTAGGTGCGGATAGGCACGAGTGTGGCTTCCAATGTTTATACACATAACCCTCACGCCACGACATCAGGAAGAACATACATACATGTATCATAAATAGTGTAACTAAGATCGCCTGGTGTTGATGTCTGTCCCTATGTTCCCAGGATCCATTGAAACCACTAATAGATATATATGTAAAGTGATCGTGTACTCGTTGATGAAAACTACAGGACAGATCTAATATAAAGTGCCAGGATTTGAGCCCCCTACTTACCGCCGGGCGCTTTCAACTCAACAGGTGGCTCCTAAAAGGTCACAATCAATATTAAAGGGCAAAGTTGACGGCCAAGTTCTCTCTGGTGGAGTATCGCCGCACGGGAGATTGTCATGAATGAAATACTGTGGAGGCAGGGTGGCAATAAAGGGATGGGGATGGGGGTGAAGGAAGCTAGCACGTGTTTCGTGGCCATGGCCACGAAATGACGTCCAACGTAGGAGAACGCATGCGCGGTTAGCAGGGTTCAAGGACGACCCATCGATCTGCCAGTACCCATCCGCCTGGAGTTACGACCGCACGTCGAAATCGATGCCACTCGCTAGTGCCAGGGACAAGCCTCGCAAAACGATACAACTGAGGCGAGCTGTTTTCATCATTCAAGTGCACCGCCTTTTGAGAACAACAAATTTGACAACGAGTTTGATAGAGTTTTAGAGCAGATATTGAAAATTGCCTGGCATGTAATGATTTCAGTGCAAATTGACTTATGAACTTTTGTCCTCTTTATCCTTTGACCTATAATGCAACCTTAATGTATACTTTTAATGTATACTTTTCTACCTCCCCTATCGTAGTGTACTGCTGAACAATTAACGAGATAATGGTGCCATAATCCTCCTGATGAAGGTCGGTAAGGACCAGTTTGTTCTCGACGGTTCTCGTGAATGGTGATAAGATAATTTACTTTCTAACTACCACTTTCGCTTCTTTTAAAATCAGCCATAAATATATTATAACGTGTTTCAGTTTAATTGTCGGTCGGCTATACGTCGGTAATGTCTTTAATGTAATGGAAAGCGGTGACCAATAACCATCAGGTGATCTGTCTGTTCGTTTGTCAGTTATTGACATAAAACATTATGAGCATAGAAGACATTGTATAATACTACAACTACGTGATATGATGCAAGTTATATTTATTAGTATTAAACAGACAGTAGGTATAGTGATACGATATTAGATACGAGCATTATTATAAAACACAGCACATGTACATCACAACCATACAACTAGTGTAGCCAACCATATGAACTCAATGTCAGAAAGACTGGTGACATTTCACTAAAATTACTTGAAAAGATAAACTATATTTAGAAACTAAATCCTAACAAAATACTCGTACATTATGTTACATACATATGTTAAGAGAATAGATACTTGCATGATCATTCATTGAATTTTACAACATAAGTAGCTTAATTAAAATGCAAAAGCAAGTGTCACGAAATGTGCAACTCAAATCATAACATTTAATATATTTACGTTGTTCAGTATACAGTCGAGATAATGTTAAGAAAAGGATAATGATACATTGTTCGAATGTATAATATACGCTCCGCGAGCTAAGTACTTGTTTTCTGGAGAGAAGACTTGATTGCGCGCGTAATCCGCCATAAACAAGCAACGCGTGCGCAACGTTGATTGCATTAAAACGACACGCACCCGGCGCAGATCGCGGCGCTCGTGCTTGCAAACTATATATATATATATATATATATATATATATACATATATAATTATAAAAGCACTTTTGAAACTACACTTTATGAGGTATGCTACGTGAACTTGATTTATTCGTCATTTCTTACTGCATTTATTAACACTTCTCCTATAAGCTATATATTGTACAACTGAACATAATATAATAGTTAAATTAAAAAAAATATATGCTGATGCGTAGTGTCAGTTTTAAGAACCTCGAGTATTTCTGTGACACGTCTTTGTTCTGATTGCAGTGCAATTCTCAAGTGCGTGTCAAATCGTGTCGCGCCCACGTTTCTATCCTGTGTCTGGCGCGACCGCATTGTCGATAATGGAACCGTTTTGTACACTTAATCCCCACTTCACACACTCCTTGGCACTACAAACCTATTGATTCCTCTTATTGTAAGAACTACGACTATTTATGCGCTTATAATCTAACCTAACAATCACAAGGTTTGTTTTCAAATGCTAAAAAATCCTAAAGGCAGACTTATATATTCTGCAATAAAGAAAAATAGATTACTAAATGCTCGATAAAGATAAAGTCTTATTATTTTTAGTAAATAATTAACGGACATATATTTAAACATTGCCGTACCGGATGCATTGTTACAGCGAACTTTGTTAACTTAATTAAATCATTTTGTCGTCTACTGTGACATACTGGTGGCATTCTGACGTAGTTAGGACCTGGTAGTAACTGACATTAAAAAGAACTTTATTTGTAGGTCCGTCATAGAATATATTGCAAATCCTGAACAGATGGAATACAGAACTTAACTTAAGATTACTTAAAAACTGAGACCGCCACAATTAGCAGCCATTGAGATCTGTACAAATGTTCCGCCATTTATTCAACTTACTTTACGTCTTGGATTACGTTTCTATTCAATATCGTTATGTCTTCATCATAAATTACGTCAAAAAGAGTGCATGGAATAAGAAACATTCGTTGTACAATTCTTAGATATTAAAATATTATCCCTTTTAGCATAACTAATATGATAAGTTCATCCAGTTTCACTATAACCAACATAGGTGGCACTGTATGTTACTAACACATGGAAACGAATGCACTAGTGTGTGTGCCATTCATAAACTTCCTTCATTTACAGAAAACTGTGGTGTGGGGACCGCAGGGAGGAATGGAAGGAGAAGCGGTGCTTCTCGAGTTATGAATGAGGGCAAACGTCATTGATATCGATCGACCCCAGTTAAGGTTGCCGCTCAAGGACACAAGCGCCGCTCTTTCAACAGGTGGTCGACTGACGCACACAACACTAGTTTTCCGTATTTTGTCACTTTCTGATGACGTCACCAGCTAATAGCAGTGTTTCCATGAACTTGTAAATATATACTATTCAAATCTATACGGTTCACTTTATAAAGCACAGAGCGTTTCAATACAACATAACTTGTCAGTGATAGGTTTTAATTAATTTTCCCTAATACAAAAAAATATTTTTGATAGCGATCTATACTCTTATTCCAAATATAACTCGATATACTAAGCAGAATTCCGCTACCTAAATCCAATTTACATTAAATTGATAATATTGATATGCACCTAACACTTATTATTGCATCAAACGATTTAACAACAATATTTATGCTATAATATTTAAATACAATTCATTTCTTGTGCATATTCGAATCAGATTATTAAGTGATGCATAAAATGGAATCAAAATCCTATTTTCATTTAACACGCGCTGTCTGTGTAATCAATCAACAATGTCGTTATAATCCTGCTGGTCGTGCTATTTTAAATGTTAATTGATTATAAGTACCCCAAGTACCAGTATAACGGAGCAAGGCATTTATATAGTAAATGACTTAGTTACTTCCCGTCAGTAGCAGATACTCTATTAAGAGAATTCGATCGTTAGTGAATGTACCGTTTTTATTTGAATTTTAACTCGCTACAACATTACAAATATGTTGAAATTTTTGAACGTTCAGGATTAAAAATATGGATGACTTGTGGATAAAGCATGTTAAAACTATCAATAATGTAATAAATGTCAAATATAGCACTTTCTTTAATTGTAATCTTTAGTAAATGTGTAGATCCTATGATAATATAAGATAAATCAAACTTTAGTAATTACAAACCACTTTCAATTCTATCAAAGTTCAATAAGCAATTGTAAAAAATGTTATGAAATCAAGTGGTGAGCCATTAAACGCTAACAGCATATTTCACTGTGCAATTAGGTATTACTAGATGTTATATCATAACCGATGCAAGTGGTGGGCGTCTAAAAATCTCTCGAAGTAATCTCATAGTAATAAAGTTTTATTGTGTAGTGAGCACGAAACTCTACTTCTTGTACTTAGTTACTGCGGCTTGAGGAACACTTCACTCGGTTTGGATAATAATTATTGATGTACTATTTAAAAGACAAATTTAATGTCCTGCATAAATTATGTCAAGGCATAGAGATCATCGTCATGTGATAAATTAAAGAAGGAAGGTAGGATCTGGGAAAGCTCAATTTAATTATGCGGACACTGTGTGTAAGACTATATTTAAGACAAACAGTAATAAATAAAATGCTGACGATGTCATGAGTGCACTGTGTTATATATTATATTGGTTTACAGGGTGTACTCGCCGTAACATATCAACACGTTTATATTAATATTGTATTCATACGAAAATTTGGAGCTGGATCAATCAAATTTACAATCATTTAAAACTCATCTGCCTCGCAATAACGCCTCCTATAGATTTGCATTTGCAATAGTTTGCACTTCTGACTCTGTTATGAATCGCTGAGAGGAGGTTTTGAGGGTGCTCGACAGCGAATGACGTCACGTGGCGCGCCGCACCACCCTCTTTCAGGAATTATCTATGTGACGCACGATCTTTAGTTGATAACGCAAAACATTTATTATTCACGGTACAATAAAACATAATGTTGAACTCTTAATCAAAATTCAGGTATTCTCGTCAATAAATCGATGTAAATGGGTCTTTGTTGTTGTTTTCCTTGGTAATTGTATGTTCGATAATACACACAAATCACATCTGGCTCAATATTATGATTACTGATACAATATGTTACGTTCTTTACAATTAGAGTATAAAAATGTAATAAACTGACACCTTTCAATTACCTCATATTCAAATGAAGACTATTCAAAAGATTTGTTCATGACTGCAGTATTAAAACGGAGCTCATTTCTAAAGGACACAATACGAAAATCAAATCGAGTTCAAATCACTTCTGAGAATAAGCTTCCTGATTAGATCCTGAAATCGGACGGTTGGATGGTTATATTTATTTATAAAATACACGCGATTCCATAACTCAAAAAATACACAAAATGGGAGAAAAATATGATATACAAACAACATCATTCATTTCAAAGGTATCTTTGTTTTTAAAACAATTTTCGATAAACTACTTAACACGTTTATGGATCACATATTTCTTTTTGTTTTATGTTAATAGCCGACAAACGAGCAGACCAGCCACCTAATGGTAAGTGGCCACCGTTGCCCATAGACATCAGCAAAGCCAAAGATATCACTGATGCGTTGTCGGCCAGGAAATGAGAATAAGGTAAGAAAGAAAGTACTGGCTCTCAAGCCCCCGGCCGGAACACGACGAGTCGTTTGGTGGGTAACTCAAGTAGGAGGGTGGTATCTAGCCAGGCAGGCTTCACGGAAAGATAATAATACCGGTAATAATATTAATAATAATACTGATAATATAATTCTTACGTTATTTGAATAACAGCCTTGTGAAAAGTTCGTCATTTGAACTTAAGCTGAATCGTAACGGACGCGAAGTGAAATAAAATGTTAAATAGCATATAAAATTTATGTCCACAACGCGATGAGAGAAAATTGTCCACGTTAAATAAAATTAAAAAATATTAATTGCCATTTTTATTTCAATGTTCATTTTTATTTTAAAATTAACAACTGTTTCAGTAACGATAACAATTAATAAATTTCATTTAACACATTCATTCTATATCTTACAGGTACTTTTAACCAGTTTTTGAATTTTCATAAATGTTATTACATTTCATAACACGGAGGCGACAACGGAAATGCATAATCAATAGACTTTTTTTATACTTCTTTAGTATTTTTATTTTATATAATCGAATTATTTATTGTAGGTATAATTATTTATTTATATTCCTCTGCTATTATTACAAAAACTAATAAATTAAGTTGTTTATCCTAACGGGTTGTTTTGACTCCGTTAGCTATTGAGAGTTGCTGACACATTAATTAACAATCATTTATGGTAATCGAATGAGTAATAGATTCCAAAACTTTAAATGTAATAATATTATTACAATTATATTGAACAACACTTGAAATATTATGTATTTTATATAGTAAGGTGCATTTAGCGATTCCGAAATTGATTATATAGGCGATACCTAAATTCGACTAAACCCAAGTGTAAGAGGCACTCGTAGTCAGATAATTATGCGATACTTTTGGATCTAAGAGTATCCACTTCAATGTTGCTAATAAAAATACCTCATGAATATTGACTAGTGTTGTATTATTACCAAACGAATACCTACCTATCTATCTTATGTATCTTAAAATTTGAAAAATAACTTGAAATAAAAACACTGACTTATAATAAAACTACGTTCACTGGAAATAAATCATATAGCCGCTGTAAAACGAGTTATAAAAATCCCTGAAAATGAGACAAGGGCGAAATGTATTCAACTATTATTATTGTATAACACTTCTAAGCTATCATCTTGATTAATATTTTATAGATACACTCGTAGGTAATAATGTACCAATGTATTTGTATTATCAACTAAAATTTAGTTTTCAAGCACAATGTATTAGATTTTATTAGCTCTAGTGCTGTCTTATTTATCCCAATGCAATTACACCGTCATCAAACGTAACGGACAAAATGACATCTGATCTGCTGATGGTGTATAAAATTTCGTATTGTGAACCTTATAGAAAATAAGCCTTTGTGTTGTAACACCCAATAACTATTTACATGTAACAAAATGATTTATTATAACGCCTATTTCGGGCTTACATAAAATTCGTCATATTTACGTACAAAAGATAAGTGCCTGCGTAAACGCATTACGTGTAACTACTGAAACGAGGATTACATATCGCGATAAATAATTTGTGTTTCAAGTTCTACTACGTCAGTGGTGAGTAATGACTTTTTGTGAGATTAGAAATTGTCAAGTGGTGGAGCAATTATAAGAGTGACATGGATCGCGAGGTGTGACGCTATCTCGACGTAGCCAGTGCCAAGTTGCCAACATTGCTTACCGATGAGCGGCCGCTATTCGGCGCGTTCGCGTCACGGAATGCTATTTTAACGCGCGTTATCGGTCATCGCGGCTAGCGGATAGCTCTTTCAACTCCGCTACAGAATACTTTTCGCTCGCGCAAACAGTAGCTGAAAATATCGGTCGTCAGTTCAATTAATATAGTTTTTAGTTCTTAAACATATAAACTAAGGTAATTTTAATTTTTATGGTAATAAATTTACACGTTACAATTCCTTAGCTCTATACAGATCATAAAACAATAAATAAGTACATGATTGTGTTACTTGTTTTTTATGGAAACTCCCCAAGTTTCATAACGGTTTCTAATTTTAAGTAGAGACGGATCTATCTACAACTATTTTTTAACAAACTAACTAGGTGAATATTAATCGAACACACACAGCTCTCGACGATGTACCATGTTTACACACACATAAGAATTATTAACACTGTTTACTATTAAGTACCTAGTTACCAAACGAGCTACCTACACAAATCATAAAAGGAAAATCTACTTTTTCTCTGAATATTAATGTACATTAAGACGATGACGAACGTCTGAATGTTCGCTATGGACAACAACAGAAATTAATAAAACGAAGCCTCGATGACTGAAGATATTTTGACAAATGAGGTTTCCTTCAACATATCAATTATTCCATAATGTGCATTACCCATTTTAGTTAGTGATCCAACAGCTTGTGTAATGACACAAGCCTAATGTCTAATGAGACAGCATAGAGTCTATATACAATTACACAAAAAATATATACGATATACATATGTGGGTAAAAATTTTTAGATATGTGATGCTTGATGTTTTGTGATAAACATTATTTAATATTTCATTATTTTATCTGCTATACAAAATAGTAATGCTACCAACTGTTTTGTATAAGCTATGTATTTATTGTTACTTTAATGAAAAAAAAATCCTTCTTTTTCTATATTTATTTCTCGGCCGACAACGCATCAGTGATGCCTTTAGTTTTACTAAAGTCCATGAGCGACGGCGAACACTTACCATCAGGTGGCTCGTCTACTCGTTTGACGGCTACTTAAAAAAATATTGCAAAAATCAGCATAAAATTACAGTCGAGAGGATAATAGAACCAAAACTGACACATGAAATCGGTAAAGTTGATAGGTAATAATTAAATAATAATAATAATTTAATGCTGAATATTTTCATTGAACGTCTTAAGAATCACGTAATTTTTTGTTCACGACATTATTTGTATTTTACAGTTACATCTAGTTAGCTACGAGGATACAGCTTGATAGATAGATTGAAATGATTCACTAAGAATATACGAGTATAATGGCACAGAAGTGTTGATGCATCTATTCATAGGACTCGTGGCATCGTCACCTAGAAGTGTTAGCAACATAATAATATCTATTATTAGTGTCAATCTCGTCAGCACTCGCCAAATGATAGTAGGTTGTTAGGCTCTCATTGTTGAAAGACTTTCTCGGTGCATATCCAACAGACACCTCATCGTGATGCGAGTGTTTGCACCTTGTCAAATTGTCAGCCATACGATTAAAAAGCCTCTGTGTCACCAACGTTACGTGGCAATGTAACATCAAACAATGAATTGAAATAGTTTGATATATATATAAATTATTGCACCAATTTCCCTGCGGTTTTTAATTACATACATATATAATCACGACGAAGGTTTCCAATGCGGTTACGATTTTTTTTTAGCTGACGTTACGTTTGTTCAGGACAAAACTTTTAACATCGAACCGTGAGACATTAGTTACGTTAGTATTAGCCAGTCCAATAAGTTCAACCATTAACCAATTAAGATTTTTTCTGAATAAGGTTTAGAAATAAAAGCGTTATTTCGTGTCATTGTGTGTACCTAATCCTCAATAATATGATTTTTTAAAAATGTTTTTTAAACAAAAAAATTGCAAATCTAAGATAAATTCTAATCTGTCTGTGCTAAAGACGTCAGTCATTGCTATAAAACGCCAAGAGGTATGTTAAACGAAGTAAGAGACAACGCGTGCGAACTAAGAATTGTTGTGAACAGCCACCCACCGGTCGGCGCGCGGCTGCTGGTCGTGGGAGCCCGCTCGCCAACAAGATTGTTTGTCTACATCCTACGGGGATAATCGTAGTGACATGTCGCACACATGACCCACTCGACAGGGGGCATTAACACTTTGCTTCTTATTTACCAACCAACATGTTAAGATCTTGACTCGAGTAGATGGCTATACAAAGAGTTCGTACAAGTTGCGCTACGTTGATATAGTTTCGGTCGCTTTATAAAATAACTTATATCGTTCTTGTATCTTACCTTAATGCTTTAATCACATTTTATAGATTTTTTTTATCGTTTTAAAACTTAAAAAAACCATGACGTGTCTTATTTTTATCTGTAGAAGATTTATTACCTGTTGCGTAGATGTAACACAAAGCACCAAAGGTACTCGGTACAATAATAGCTATTGAACGTACGAAACGATCGAAATAGATAAAGTATATTGAGGTAACGTGCACAAATAGAACCCCGCCTCCGAAGTCCGAACCAAAAGCAGTCAAGTTAATTTTAGAGCGATTCCCGCAGGGATGTTTTCATCTAGTGATTCACCTGCCGAAAACTCGATTGTTCGCATTTTACGTCAATCTGTTGCGTGGTGTTTACGATAGAAGCGATCGGCGCGGGCGCGTCAGCTGACGGCCAGGAATAGCCCTGACATCGCGGCCACGCTATGCCGCATGCGCCCGCGCTCCCACAAATAGCGCGCTATAATTAGACGTCGGTGGAATCGTGGGTTTGTTATTTTTCTTTATCGTGTCCGTTACGCGATAATTGGGTTAGCGGCTGCATGTGGGCCCGATCGGGCGTCGGCGTGTCTCGGGCGCCGGCTGCCCCGCTACCACGCGCTCGACAACTCGGCCTCGTCCTCGGAGACGAAGGCTCTTGATCTACATCCTTGCCGCACATAAACAACGCCCGTCGTTTATCTGATACTTGAGACTCCCCAATTACTGCATATTCTCATTATCATCATCATAACTTGGAAATGAAGTCCATTTCGAAAATCAAACAATGCACCATGCAATGCGCTTCAATTAATGGTTACGTCTACTAAAAGAAATATTTTAAATATATGCATTTGATTTTAATAATACAAGTTAATTATTTATAAATGAAACAACCTCTCCCTTAGGAATATCAAAAATAAGGTTTTCATATATTTTTAAAATTTTTGAATAATAAATGTATGATTAGACACATTACAGTTAAAATAGTATAGAGATATAGTATAGTATAGTATAAAGAAGAAATAATTATAAGTAAAACAATTATTAATATTAATAAATATTTGAATAATAATAATATAATGCAAATAATATTAGTAAGTAGATAAGCTGATAATAGCTACTGACATAAGAAAAAATATTTAAATAGGCACATCACAGGAGTTCAGCAAACGTCAGAGAATATTATCGCTGTACGGAGAAGGCCACAATGGACATTTTATTTGCATTAAGAAATAATTTCTTTATTTCGATAAAACGCCACGTAAATGCTTAATTACCACCTTTAATATCTAAGTTATACTAGAAACCAATCGATGATAAAAATAATTTAAAAAGTATACAAAGATCACACGTAGGTAGAGTTTGACAACACAGTTCGAGACATCCACGTTTAAATGTTCAATTATGAAAAACTAATATTTCTACAAAAAATAACACATAATGTGACTGGAGGGAAAAGAATATCATCAAATATGACACAAAAAGTTCGTCAAATCTTTAATGTAGAACCTTAGTTATAATTTTTCTGCCTTTTTTATTTTCATGTATGATTTAAATGAGACATTATGTGAGAGGCAGATCCTTTTTCCCTGTTTCCCATGTCCATTTCCCTTTTACCCAAAGTCGAAGATATAAACAATTCTCACCTCCACGTACCTAATTAAATCTATATTTATAAGTACATATTAATAATAAAATCAAGAGCCACTCAATGGGCTCATAATGTACTAAGTACTTACCTGGAAACTTGCTACTACTAAGTATTTATCTATTTATACTTCTTCCAAATTTTTATGAGTTTTGAATAAATATATATGTATGTAATAATATAATCATAAAAATTTATCCTACATTAACAAAGACGATTTTTTGCAAACAAATGGCACATATTTTAATCTTGATTCATATCACAAAGTAACCGTAGAGAAAAAAAAAATTAAAAATTTTATTCCTCCGAATTATTTATTTATAAAAACTTGTTCGACTTATACGCTTCAACGTAACAAAACTGGAAAGTAAAGCAGAGTAATTGATATAACTGGTAACATTATTCACAATTCATTATTACAACTGAAATATAAGAACAAAAGCAATGTCATGGTCAATGTTGGAAGGATAGACGTTCGCTCGACATCACACGGCACG